>OY992895.1:47930133-48285133 GCA_963921405.1 Cepaea hortensis | reverse complement strand
AAATAATTTTAATTATTAATCTTCATAGCTTTCATCTCTTAAAATTTATCTCTCTGAAAAGAGAGGCAAAAAAAAAATACTATAAGTTGTCACTGTTTAGTGGACAGTTTAGTAATCTCCCCCACAGTTTTCCTTTTTACTTAATGAGACCAGCACTGTTATAAAATAAATATGTCTTTTATAAGTTACCTTACTGAAGTCTGTACACCGTTTCTTACGTGGAATAATGATTTAATGAAGTAACTGAATACTGAGTTTAAGAATCTACATCAATGCCTATAGTTTTAGTTAATAGTTAATTCATGCATAAACACAGAAATAGTCACAAATTATTTATTGGAATCATAGATTCTTCAGTTATAATATATTTTTAAGACAAATTCTGAAGTGATGTCAGTAAACAAAAAAAATCTCTACAACTCTACAGAGCATTCCTGTCATATCAGCCAAAATAATAAACTGAAAAATTATAATATACAATTTAGTTAAGAAATAAGTGGCAGATGTTTATAAAATAGTTTTTTTACATTACTTATTATTTATTTATTATTCTTCTTTATCATGCTATGACATAGACCCAGCTGGCGTAAAATACTCCATTTTGTTTATTAAAAGTCTATATGAATGTTGTGTATTGTCTCCAGATTTATTCTCATTGTACAATGAATATATAATGAAATCTACAAAAAATATGCCAGGGATCCTGGTTGGTGGACATAATATAAATAACTTATGTTATGCTGACGGCACCGTTTTGATAGCAAGTCAGAACGTTCTACAGGAAATGATAGATACAGTGGTTGTGGAGAGGGAAAGAATGGGCCTTAGTCTGAATAATAGAAGGTCAGAAGTCATGGTGATATCACAGAAACAGATTGTGCCTAAATGTGTAATTAAAGTACAGGACATTAATTTGGGGCAAGTGCAGAAATTCAGATTTCTAGGCACATTAATAACTTCAGATGGAAGATGCATCACTGAGATAAAGAGCAGAATAGGACAAGAAAAAACTGCATTCTATCAAATGAAGAAAGTTGTTTGCAATAAGTCACTGTCCTTGAAAGTTAGAAAAAGAGTTCTTGCATGTTACATAGAACCAGTTTTAACACACGGCTACTAGTACTGGATAATTAGTGAACAGGAAAAAATATCCTTGGAAGCCTTGGAGATGTGGATTTATAGAAGAATGCTGAAAATTAATTGCATAGCCAAATAGAGTAATCAGGACGTTTTAAGGGAAGCTGAGTTTCAAAGACAACCTTATCACAAACATCAGAAAGAGGCAGTCGTTTTTTATTTTCACGTTATGAGAAGACAACTGGAACATGTTGTGACAACTGGAAAGATTTGCGGAAAGAGAGATAGAGGAAGACGGTGTGAGAAGATTCTTGACAGTCTTGTGTCATGGCATGGAAGGGAGTCAACACATGAATTGATCCATGACGTTGGAGATCGTAATTTGTGGAGAGGCATGATCGCTCACACCTACCGGAAGGCACTGGATGATGATGATGATAAATGACTAGAACAAATTCCCTTTGCTTTATGAATATTGAAACATGTTATTAATGAACTAACATTAACAGTCTACACTGTTCACAACACTTAGATAATCAGATGTTATTGTTAGTAAACCTCATCTGTTTGCCAGATTTCTTACCACCTTGTCTGTGCAACATATCACATCAAGTTGATTATAAACTATCAACTCCTTCTGGTTTTACATAAAGCATATTCTGAAATGTATGCATAATAAATGCATTAATAAAAAATTTAATTAGAAAATTACATCATAATTCATCAGTATCTAATAGATGCTACAGCAAATGACGAGAGAGAGAGAGAGAGAGAGAGAGAGAGAGAGAGAGAGAGAGAGAGAGAGAGAGAGAGAGAGAGAGAAGGGGGGGGGGGGTGTCAGTAGCAAAGTTGTAATGAACATGATTTGCAATCCCACATACATGTTTGAAATCAGCAGCAGGCATATAGAAAACAGACCGCCTTGTGTTGATTTATAACAATGGTATGAGCATCGGTTATTCAGAAATCAATGGCAAACTACTGAACATAAACTTGCCTAGTAAATCTCATATGGACAAAAATTGTGGGGGTTGATTGTGATGTCCTGTAAAGGACATGCAACTAACTTAACAGATTGGGGGAGGTGACCATGTCAGGCTCAGAAAGTGCCCAGTTTGTTCTGTAAAGTGCAGGGAAATATTTCCAGAATTGTTGATGTTACATGTCCCCCTGATCTTTTGGTTGGTGAGATCGGTTACCTAGCTGTAGTGAGTAAGGGCAAGAAACTGGAGATCCTGTGTGCACGTTAAAAATCCTACTGCAGTTTTTTCAGTTGCATATCCTTTACAGGATGTCACAGTTTCAGATCCTGCTTACTGTCTGCAATCAATACTGTATCATCCGCACATCTAATCTAAATATATAAAATGCAATGTATGTATGTATTTATGTCTGTCCGTTCTTTATGCGTTTGCAAATGGTCCATCCGATTGAGATGAAATTTTCTACACGTCTTTTTCTCATTCCAGTGCAACCGTCATAGTTTTTTTAGTGTACTATCAGCTATTTACTTACTAAAATTTAATTTTTTAATTACATGACTGAACATAAGAAAATATAAAACAAGGGACATAACTTTTAGTAGCAATGTTATATCTTAAGTTAAGTCCCCTGGCTATACATACATACATACATACATACATACATACATACATACATACATACATACATACAGACAGATAGACAGACAGATCCCCGCCAGGGACTGGGCGAGGCCGGGTCAGACAGACAGACAGACAATCGGGAACGGGAACTTATATGACTACCTATATGAATTAAATGAGATGCTCCCATCAGGGGCTGGGCGAAGCCGGGCCGGGTCAGACAGACAGATATATAGATAGATTCCCGCCAAGGCCTGGGCGAAGCCGGGCCGGGTCGGCTAGTGTTATTATATTAATGTTATGTTCCCCAATGGTGATTCCTTTCATATCTTTTATATTTCTGATAATATGTACAGGTAAAAAAGATCTGGAGACATTACACATCCCTGTCTCACACCTCTCTTAATAGGCTGATGTTACCTACTTCATTATGAATCCTTATGGCAGCTTGTTGTTTCCAATATATGTTTCTTTTTACATGTCTAAGATCTTTCCCATCAATTTGTAGATTTGCAGGAATCTTCATCATGTTGACTTGTCTTACTTTATCAAACGTCTTTGTGTAGTCAATAAAGCAAAGATGTAGGTCTTTGTTTACTTCTATAGAACATTCAATTAATGTTCTCAGCATATACACAGCATTTACTGTTCCCTTGCCTTCTACAAACCCACATTGTTCTTCTCCTTTATTAGGTTGTATTTTCTTCCTAACTCTTTGCATGATAACTCTGAATCTTCGTGATGTGGCTCATTATACTAATTATTTGATGTTGATCACATTTTAAACATTGGACAAAATTAATGCCAATTCAAATTTCCAATTTAAAACTCTTATTTGCTGGCCCAGAGCAAGGAGCATCAAGTCACCATCTTACATCAGTGACAAACAGACATCACAAACCACCATGTTAGATTTGTAACAACAGGCTCATTGTGAACTTTCTGGAATATTCTGGATAAAGGTAGGCCATAAATTGAAATCTCAGTGTCATCTTTGTGAAACCTGTATGTGTAATGTGATACACATAAAGGGAATTGTGTTGCATTGTTTCCTCAAGCCTGTGGCTCATTACATCCAACTTTTGCAAGCATTTTTCCTCTGATCTCTGAGTGTTCTAGTCATCATCATCATCTTCCACTTCTGCCGTCAAGCGTCGTGGGGAGGAATAATTTGCATTCCAGCGCCCGGTGGACGGCACTGGATAGTGTCATTCCGTGTTGTTGTACGTCTCTGATGTCGTCAATCCATTTTCTTCTTGGACGTCCTCGTGGTCTTGTCGCAGATGATCTTTGATGTAAGGCCTAAGAGTGTTCTAGTGTCTCTCTTTATCTGGTTTCAGTCCCTTAACCTATCCGACATGGGAGACCCTACCAGAAGCTGTGTTACCTTCAGCATAACTCTTGGTCATTGGAACATGCAAACACCATTATCAGTGTAAAGTAGAGACACGACAGAGGGGTAATGAGGATAAAAAGGCTGGACTGTCACATACATACATGATAACAGTTACACAGACATCATAATAAAAACTTTGCATTATGAATGTCATTTTGACAGTGTCATAGAAATTATACTTGCCCTACAAATACCATGATAAAAGTTATACATTTATGTTGACATACAGACACCATGATAGAAACTATACATTTAGGCAAGTACCATTAGGACAATACATTTAGGCCTGTCATACAAACACCACAAGAACAATACATTTAGGCCTGTCACACAAACACCACAAGAACAGTACATTTAGGCCTGTCACACAAGTACCATTAGAATAATACATTTAGGCCTGTCACACAAACACCATTTGAACAATACATCTAGTCCTGTCACACAAACACCATTTGAACAATACATTTAGGCCTCTCATACAGACATCATAACAAAAACTATACATTTAGGTGGATCTATAGAAACATACAATAATGTGAATATTTGCCAGCGAGTTCATCAGCAAACAAAAATGCAAGGAACAAAACTAAAAGAACAAGAAAAACCAATGTGAAAATTGAAATGTTAATCTGAACACATCACATTGATAGCTCTTTGAAATATTTGTTTGTGTGTGTTCCTCGCTTTGAACTCAAGCTTAGTCCATATTCGCAACTATACTTTTAGTACACTGAACTGATTTTTGCGTGTAGATTAGCTTTCTCTGTTACCAGGGTTCTCGCCATCAAACGAACCCACTCCGACTACAGAGGTAATTATATCCCCTAGTCAAGGACAAGAAGTCAGCAGTTTAGTCCAACTGACCGGTGTAGGGGTTGAACCTGCAACTTCGGCATCAGCAGACTGGATGTTTTAAAAACGAGCGCTCTTATTCATTCACCGAATGGAATGATTCGGTCAGAAAGGCTGGGTATTGATTGTACACAGATGTGCACATGTTAAGTCGCTAAGAAAAACGTTATGTGTTGTGCATAATTATACTTTTCATCCCTTATCTGAAATTGTATGAGTGGGTATGTGTGTGTGAGAGAGAGAGAGAGAGAGAGAGAGAGAGAGAGAGAGAGAGAGAGAGAGAGAGAGAGAGAGGAGGTAGGTATAAAAGAAGGGAGGAAGAGTGGGGTATTGAGGGAGGGAGAGAGAGGGGTGGGGGTTATTTGGTGCTGTAATATTTAGGGAGTTGTGTTTAATGCTGAGGGGTTATGGACACAGTTCGTAATCTCGCATACCCGCGTTCAAAACACAGCTGCCGGCGATTTGGCAGCAGACCGCCTTATGTTGGTATTTTACAAAATGGTATGAGTGCCGGTACTTCAGAAACAATGGCAAACTACTGAACGTAAACTTTACAAGATATCACAACACCAAAAAATGCTGATGTTGACTGCAACGTCCTGTAAAGGATATGCAACTAACTAACTTTAGAGTATTTAATAGATGCAACAGTAGCATGGTGATCAGTGCTCTCACTGCGCGATTGGGTGGTTACGAGTTCAAATGTTCTGGTTCGTAATGCAGATGCTTGTTACTGACTAAACCACCCATCGATTATAGTTTTATCCAGAAAATATGTGCCTAGCGCCATACCCTCGATATGCCACGATCGCATGAGAAAATGGTAATTTGTCTTAATGTGTGTTTTGACTGGATATATGTATATGTACTCACTGACAGGTTTACCAGGCAACATCAGTAGATTACAAACTTATGTTGGGAAGCTGAGAAGTATAGGTAGTCGTTTCTAAAGGTGTCATTCGGTGGCAGCCGCACCCAACTTTATGATTATCTTATGTGGCAGACTGCGTACGCTTAGAGATTATATGAGTGATGAGAGTGTACAAAGAAAGAACAGCACGGTGTTGTGCAATTTTGTTGAAGAAGAAAAAAAAAGATTCACTGTAAAGGATATTGATGAGGAAGTGCTCGTTTTTGTGATGAGATGAGATATTCCAATTCCAATTCTTGAGAAGAATGGCGCCGTTCAGCCGTCGACTTATCGATTTCATTATAGTCGGGGCCCTTTTAGTGTATCTCATACTTCTTCTTTCATAACTGGAGATGCATATATCAGCTTCCTGGTTTCTGATTTGTTGTCTTTGTGTTCATTTCATCCTTGTGGTTTTACATGTCTGGACAGAGTTGCGTACTTGTTAAGGCCTGGAGTAATTGTGTACCCACCCCGTCATATGGTGTTGTTTCCTTCAAGTATGATTACCAGTTGTCATCCTTTCCCAGACATGTCTTGATGTTGGTGGTCTGTTTTTGTATTTCTTGGTCTTCTTTGTAACCTTGTGTCGTGGACGGTTTGGTATCTTGTTCTTGCTGGAGAGTAATATCTTCCCCTGGCACCCGTTCATTCTTGTTCATTGTCTGTATGAAAATCTACCACTTTTCTATTTCCTCGTCTGGTTCTTTCTCTTCTGTTTGTGACTTGGTATCTTCTGCTTCTGATGTCTCGTTCTTTGACTTGAGCTGTTCTATCTTTTCTCTTTCTTCTTGTATTTTTGTCAGAGGTTCTTCTGTCTCAGCCTTTATTGCAGCCATTCGAGTGACATCCTGCTAAATCTTCTGCTGCATTTGCTTCAATTCGTCCAGGAAGAGCTGAACGGCTGTTCTTTGAGTCTCTTGTGTCTTGTCTCGCTACTTCTCGATGCTGGTGAAATGGATCGCAGGTCCTTTCGTTAGCCTTCCAGTTTGCGCTTTGTTGCTTTTAGTAAGTCGGGTGTCGCCTTGTACTGCCCCCTAGCCTCATAGGGCAGATTAGCTTTGATGGCAATTTTCATTGCTTCTTTGCTGTCTTGGTGGCAGGGGCAGCCGAGGTACCTGGCGCCGTGGTTGCCGAGCAGTTGGCGCACTTTCTGCTTGGATTAGGCCTCCTGAAGTCTGTGTCGATCTTTGCTTGCTGGCACTGACTGTATGGATGGGGTCCGGAGCAGTACCTGCAGACATCCACTTCACGTTTATAGGTTGCACGTGTGTGCCAGAACTTCTGGCACTTGGAACACTGCAGCACTCTGGGTATGTAGTGCTCTGATGCTTGCTCTTTCTTGTCCTATCTAATGATTTGAGGGATCACTCGGTCCTCCGATGTGATGATGACGACTGTTGAGGGGCTGTTGTTCTTGCCTATGATCCTCCTTGCAGTGGTAATGTCGAGTTTTCTATTGACAGCATTTCCCTGATCTGGTCATTTGAGAGGTGGGTCTTGACTCGTTTGACGTCCTATCATTTGCTCGTGCGGTGCCGGGTGGCTGCCATTGTGATGTCGTGGGGAAGCTTGATGTCGGCTTTCTCATGTTGTGATATCTTCTGCTTTAGTGTGGTGGTCTTGGAGTTCTTGCTGATGGAGACCACTATTCTATCAGGAGTCTTGTACAGCTGGGTGACGCTGTGTCTTCCCTGCTCGTTCTCCAACATACTCAGTATCTTGTCTGTTGGTAACAGCGACATTTTGACCTCCCCAATACTGATTTGTTTGAACAGGACTTTGCCGGTGAAGTCCTCGGTTGTGGTTTCCTCCAATGTGGAGGTCTTTGGTGAGCTGCTTGGATGCTTCTCGTTAGTGTTGTTGCGGACTTCTCTGCTGCTGCTGCTGCTGGCTTCAGTTGTAGTCGTTGTAGTCTCAGGCGTCGGTTCAGTGACAGGAACAGCTTCAGCTGGTGTAGGTGTAGGACTGCTGTGTGTAGAGACAGGATTAGCAGTCGCAGCGGCCTTCCCCGCCTCTGCCTTCTTCTTCCCGGCTGTATACATTGCGTGTCTTTTCGCGGAAATTTTAATGCGAGGCATTCTCTGCACTATCTGATTGCGATCTGCTTCTCGATAGAGCAAGCGATTCGAGTGTGTGTAATGAGGTATCCGATCCGATCCGATATGTAGGGGGCGAAAAATAATACCTTTCCACCTCGTTCAACCTGCTCGGTGAGGTATATATCTGGGCCGTTAAATTCTCTAATGGACGCTCAAAATTGTTTATGAAGGCAGAGCCAGACAGAACAACAGCTGGGGGGGGGGGGAGGGGGGGGGGGCTGAGTGGTCTCGATGTATGGTGTCCGCCTTGAGTGCTGGAGGTCCCGGGTTCAAGCCCCGGTGAGGGTCGGGATTGTTTCACGTGGACTTCTAGTAACAAAAATTTTCCCTGGTTTCTGGGTTGTGAGATCGGACGCCCGTGTGTATTGTTGCGCAGGTAAAAAAAAATCCCTTGGCAGTTGGAAATGGAAAAAGAGTAGCCTAACGGGGCTGCGCGGGCAAAATTTTGAGTTAAAAATCTACTCAAAGCATTTCAGGATCGTCGCCGGTGCTACGGAGTTCGTCCACTGAGTTTAGATTCTCCGGACTGAGGCTTGAGTTAGGAGTAGAACGGAGCACTTATGGGTGCCGTGATATTGATCCATCGACTAAACTCTCTCTCTGCTCTCTCTCTCTCTCTCTCTCTCTCTCTCTCTCTCTCTCTCTCTCTCTCCCTCCCCCCCCCCCCCTCTTTCTCGCTCTCTAACTTTGCGTAGATCAAGGGGAAGATTTTCTGGTTAGATGGGTGTTGGGAATAAATCATGGGTGCATCACTACACACCTGGAACGCAGAGGTGTTTCCAAGGCACCAGGGCTGGGTTCTATACTGGCCAAGACCTATTGACGCGTCCTCGCCGAGCGTCCTGGGCAACATGTCCCTTCAGGGTCCTGGCTAACGTAGTAGGATCGCTGATTCTTCCGAAGTCGGAGAGTGTCTGCCTGCACGGCGAGGAACCACCAGTCTGCACACCATTAAGCCAGACCTATTGACGCGTCCTCGCCGAGCGTCCTGGGCAACAGGTCCCTTCAGGGTCCTGGCTAACGTAGTAGGATCGCTGATTCTTCCGAAATCGGAGAGTGTCTGCCTGCACGGCGAGGAACCACCAGTCTGCACACCAATAAGCCAGACATGGGACAACGGATACTCACGCAAACCCCAGGTCCTGTATGACATCACACTGATGTTGGACAACAGGATGCCTTCATCCGACATACAGGACTTCATGTGGAGTTCACAACCAGCGAACACAAGCAAGCAACTACACACCTGAATCATCATCATCATGTAGAGGTCATTTCCAGAACATCGCTCTCATCATGGCCTACGGGAGGTCAGCATGGCTGAATGGATAAGAACGCGAGTTCTTAAATATCTGTGTGTTGATGCCGAGATAAGGGGTTCAACCCCTACCCCGGACAGTTAGACTAAAATGCTGACTTCTCGTCCTTGACTTGGGGACGTAAATTACAAAGACCTCTAATTTCGGAGTAGGTTCGCCTGATGGCGAGGGACACTGGTTGTAGGAAAAGCTAATCCACGCGCAAAATTCAGTCCAGTGCCTCTAGAAGTAGTGATATGGACTACGCTTGATTTCAAAGCTAGCACCTTCCCCCCCCCCCCCCCCTGTCGTGTGTGTAAAGAATGAATGTAGTAGTTATTTGCTCTTCTTTACCACTTTAGTGTCGTCCCTGGAGTGAGGGGAATCAACACCAACATTTCTTTTAATTCAATATCACTATCCTGGAGATATCCAGTAGATTCCGTCCACAACACTCCCTCAATCTGAAGACACCTTCTTCTCACTCTTACTCACCCCTGGATCATGCCCCCTCTCATTCTTCCCCAACATAACATACTTGACAACTCTTGCTTCAACAAATAAAAACAAGAAATTTATTAAAGCAAAGAGTATATGTAGGAGAAGTGTGTGTGTGTGTGTGTGTGTGTGTATAAAGTGTAGAATGTGTGACGTATATTCTAAAGTGTCTGTAGACTCAGATCAGTGTTCAGGAGTATAGTCATTTACATCACTGTGCTGAGAACACACTAGCACCATTCAGTCCAGACAAGCAACCTCACCAAGGTGATGCTCCTCCGGTCACGTGAAGACTTCCTCCATTGTCTCTTGAACCACTAGGATGCTTGGACACCCATGACAAACACTGTCTAATGAGAGTCTTCAATCTGTTTTACACTATGAATTTCCTCTGTTATTTAACCGAATGTTAATTAGAAAATTCTAACACTATTGTCACTGTTACTGGGGAAATCTTACTTGATCTAGTGTCACTGGTTTTAAAGATTCCCCATATTAACAACACAATCTGAATGTTCCAGGTATCAGTATAATATTTATATGACTGTTTCTGGTAGCAGTGTTGTATATGTAGAATATATATAATGTTCTGACTGTTCAGTGATACACCTATCACTTGCTAAAACATAAGTATCATCAGCATATCCTGCTCAGCAGAAGTCAGGTTCCCGCAAACCAACTTGGGTATAAGCCCAATGTAGCGGCCTCTCAGCAACTTCTGTCTTCAAATTCTGAGCCATCATCTTCTAAAATGTGTTAGCTTCACTGGTCAAAATCATAGCACACATACGTGGACCTGTAAATGGAACCTGTAGAATAGAGAATACCATGGTGAGGGCAACTCAATGCTGGCAGGAATTATGTGAGTGTAGGCCAATAGCAGCACTCAGATCTATAACAGAGATCCGATCTCTGTCATACGGCCAAATAACTCATCATATGATCTGAGACATGGCAGCACCAGGAAAGAATAAAGGAACGGGTAGAAACCCAGCAGCTGCCATACTGGAAGATCCTACCATTTCACATTCCTCTCCTCCCTCTCAACCATCCTTAATCTCTCTAATTATTATTCCACTACATTGTCCTCAACTCCCTGAGTAAAATGATATATTACACAAGCTAGTTGAAGCCACACAATAGAATACTAGTGCCGACGCTCCTATGATACGTTCTAGCACCGCACTTATAGAACATTCTATCCCTAATCTTAAAACATTATATCATCACACCTATAATACATTATATCACCGCACATACTGTACTCTATTCCTAATCATACTCTAAGTTAGATATGATTAATAGCCTACCATATGCCTATTCCAGTTGCTAATCGAAACTAGGTGATCACAGACTGGATCTATGTCCGCCGATAACTATCAACAAATTGACACCCCTAGTTTCTTTTATGTAACACAACTCGGAATACTGCATCGCTCTTTCCAACTTCAGAAATCTGGTCAACTCGCTCCTCTTGTTTACTGCAACGCTTTTTATATTGGTCTGTGAGTGACGTCACCAAAAAGTCCAGACGCATACCAGTCCAGAGTCTGGTTCCTCCTCCTGTTCTAGACTAACTGGAGTCAACCCGCGGTCAAATTTGCTTTCATTTGGGGAAATTCCAGTCCTTCCGGGAACCAGAGAATTCCCCACATCAGAGGATCCATCCCGCCTGTTTTCCAGACTCTCCGTCTATCACTTCAAAGCCCACTACCGCCGTGGCAGACAAATGACGCCGTTGTTCGTCTCGAGCAACAATTTTGTTAACAAAATGCCGACCGGTGTAGACATTGTAACGTAACGTATTTGTTCCGAACAATCCACATCATACAGATTCGCCGGCCAGATGTAGACATTCTGACGCGACGTGTTTGGCTTCCCCGTTAGAAATGCCGATCCTATGTAAACAGTTTTAACGCCGTATTCTCAGTCTGTACATCAAAGGATTATTTGTTTTTTCAGACTTATGTCGGTCTGGTTGTCATTGATCGAATCTCAAGTTTATTTATGTGACATAGGCCCCCTCCTAAGAGAGTAGTCCGCAACAACTCTTTCTTCTTGGAGGTTCGATCCAGATGATCTATTCTCTTCTTCCGGAGCTGGATGTCTTGACAAGAAGTCCGCTTCAACATTTTCGGTATTTCCTCCTCCAGGGCCTTTTCTTTAGAGAATGGCACTGGGTAAACCTTTTGGCGAACAGGCTCTTGAGTGGTCAAAGTCATCTCGAACTCCACCAACCTCGTTCGTCCTGGTTTATCAGTCAGTATCTCCTTATGAGACTCGAGAACCTGGGTTATCTTTTCCCTCTCCTGGGAAGTCAGATCAGGGTTCACCTGTACATCCTTGTAGGTTTCCTGGTGTACCAGGGGATATTCCCTGCCCTCGTTGGTTCCCACTTCTGTCTCCACTGCAACTGCCATTGCCATGAGGTGAGCTGCTTTTCCTCTGGGTCTCTCTTCGTATTTCCGCAAGAGATTGATATGAAAAATCTTCGACTTTCCCCGGATCCGGATCTGATAGTTGGTTCTGGATATCACCCTTTCCACGGGAAATGGTCCTTGCCAACCTATCTCCAGTTTGTTGTTTCCCGTTGGGAGTAGCAACAATACTTTGTCTCCCACCTCTAGAGATCTGTCTTTAGACCTACGGTTGTAGTAAGCCGCATGTCTTTTTCTGGCCTTTTTCAAGTTTTGATTTGCCAGAGTCCATCCCTTGTGAAGTTTTTCTTTCAGTTCCTCCACATATTTGTAAGAAGAGATCACTTCTTCTGACGTCCCCTCTTCAGTCCAACTCCTCAACATGGCTTCCAACGGTCCCTTGATTGGACGACCAAACAGCAACGTAGCAGGTGGTAGTCAGTTGAGCCATGAGGAACTTCCCGATAGGCAAAAAGTGCTGCTGGGATATATTCATCCCACCTATCAGGATTTTCCTGCGCCAGTTTCCTGAGCATTGTCATCAACGTGCTGTTGAAACGCTCTACTTGTCCATTGGCTTGAGGGTGGTAAGGGCTGGTATGGATATGGTTAGAGTGGAACACCCTAAATACCTCCTCCATAAATTTTCCACAAAACTGGGACCCATTGTCCGTCAGTATTTGATCAGGAAAGCCCAATCTAGTAAAGGCCTCCATTAGTGCATCCGCCACTCGTTTCGAGTCAATCGTGGTCAACGGTATGGCTTCACCCCACATTGTACAGCAATCCACCATGGTGAGTATGTACATGTTCCTCTTCCTAGTCCTAGGAAGTGGACCCACAATATCGATGGCTACCCTCTCGAAAGGAGAGTTCATGATGGGCATTTCACCCAAGACCACCGGCGCTGTCCAGTGTTTCGGTGCCACCCTCTGGCACTCAGGGCATGACTTCACATACCGACGCACATCACCTGTCATTCCCGGCCAATAGTAATGGCAGGAAATTCGCTGCATCGTGGCGGCAATACCCATATGCCTACTGAATGAGATGGTATGCCCCATATGAAGAATCTGGGAACGGTGGGCCTTTGGGACCACCAACTGACCACGTAGGTTGTCTCCCCTTCCGGCTCTCCTGTAGAGTATCCTATTCTTCATATAGTACTGCCCCCGTTTGGGTGGATCAGTACTTTTCTGCAGCTTTTTGTAGCAAGGACGTAGAGTAGCATCCTCACTCTGGGCAGTTCGCAACTCCCCTGGCAGTGGGTTAGTCACATTTGCTTCTGCCTCATCCGTTTTCTTCTGAGAGCGAGTCTGAATTGCTCCCATATGGATTGGCTCCCTGGGAATTCCCAGAAAGACATATCGGCAACCGACGATTACGGGAAAAAGGGATCGATCAACACAGCGGCCTTGATGGTGCCGGTGACATATCTTGACCGAATCTCCACTCTGGCAATGGGCAATTTCATGGCTACAGCACTCTTCTGTGCAGGCTGTATCTCCATGGTTTCACCTGTGAATTGTTCTGGATGTACCAGATCCGCAGAAATCACGGCCTCCCCGTCCAGTCCTGTGTCGTATAAACACTCCACTTGACGACCGTTAACCTCTACCAATTCCACTACAGGTGGTTTTTCCTGGTCTGGAGTCTCTCTCTCGGCCTCGACCTGTTCGGTGGGCTCCACCTTAGGTTTCCCGGGGCACACGACGAATTGAGTGTCTCCTGACTTTCCCCTGCAGTCAATAGCATTGTGCGTATTCGACCTGCAGTGTTTGCACCATTTCCCTGTCCTAGATTTTCTAGTGCCGGACTTTATTGAGCTCTCCTGCTGGTGAGCTTCCTTGTCGACCTTGGCATTGTCAGTGTCCACCTGCTTTGAAGTCACTTGACATGCCGCGAAGTGAGGGTTCTTAGCCTTTGATTTGCAATCCTTCGTATTGTGAGAAGGTGACTTACAAATCGCACACCACTTTTCCGACCATGGTCGTTTTTGTGTAGAGCTCGAAGTGCTCTTGCTTTCCCCCTTCGTCTTCTCCAAACTCTCCTCTGAAGTTTTGACATATGGTTCCACCTTCTTAGTTCCTGTGCTCTTAGCTTTCTTCAGGTTATGTTTTTCCTGACTTTTGGTGTTGGTATAAAGGTTTTCTGCTGCCTCCCCATGGACCTCGACGAACCGTTCTGCTAATTTCGTCACCATGTCGATTCGTTCCGCCCCTTGTTCTCCCAAGAATGTCCTGAGAGGTTTCGACATTTGCTTCTGCATCTGGTCGACTACCATGAGCTCTTCCAGACTCTCATAGTCATGCGCGAACCCAGCCAAATCCATCCACTTATGGAGATAGGCTTTCAGACGCAGACTATAGGCGGCGAACAACTCCCCCGGTTCTCGTTTCGCTCCTAGAATTTTTTTTCCGGTAGGTATGTGACGTAACTTCGAATCGTTTCAGCAGAGCCGTCTTCAACTCGTCATAATTGTTCTCATGTCCTGGTGGCAGGCGAGAATAAACCTCATAACCGGTCCCGCGTAAAGCCTGGGATAGCTTGAGATTCCATTTATCACGCTCCAGACCCATAGCAACCGACATAGCCTCAAAGCGTTGAAGGTACTGGTCAATCTTCTCTTTGTCCTCGTAGATCGCTAGAGGGAACTTCATAGCATGGTAGCTATGTCCACCTACTGGTGTTGAGCCAGAGAGAGATGAACCTCCCACTGCTCCCTCAGTTTCCCCACTAGATTGCCTCTTAAGCTCGAGTTCCCGCATACGGTACTCATGCTCCCTTTTCTGAGCTTCCTGT
This sequence comes from Cepaea hortensis, assembly GCA_963921405.1. Lineage (NCBI taxonomy): Eukaryota > Metazoa > Mollusca > Gastropoda > Stylommatophora > Helicidae > Cepaea > Cepaea hortensis. The sequence continues at coordinate 48,270,177 of OY992895.1, read as the reverse complement.
TCCGCTTCCAATCTCTTAGCAGCCTGTTCCGCTTCAAATTTCTTAGCTGCTTGCTCAGCTTCAAATTTCTTAGCGGCTTGCTCAGCTTCAAATTTCTTAGCTGCTTGCTCAGCTTCAAATTGCCTAGCAGCTTGTTCTGCTTCCAATTTCTTAGCTGCTTGCTCAGCTTCAAATTTCTTAGCTGCTTGCTCAGCTTCAAATTGCCTAGCAGCTTGTTCTGCTTCCAATTTCTTAGCTGCTTGCTCAGCTTCAAATTGCCTAGCAGCTTGTTCTGCTTCCAATTTCTTAGCTGCTTGCTCTAACTCCATCCTTCTCAATTCCAACTCAGCCTTTCGATCTTCCCTTTCTGCTTGACGATACTCCCTCTCCACCTCCTGTACGTAATCTGTTAGGGCAGAACCCGACAATCCCATTTCTTCCCCCTTTGCCCTTAGTTCTGCCGTAGTCAGTTTAGGAGTGGCCAATTTTCAGAGAGGTAACTCAGCAGATAGACTATAGATTATCTCTAAACAAATATATAGATAATGATCAAATACAATTAATCTATATATTTTATAACACACCACACAACACAATCACTCAGTGACAAGAGTAGAATCAGGACCACAGACCTATGCAGACGTGTGAAGTGTGAACAGGTAAGATAAGTCCTAACCCCTATCCACATTCACTCTAGCTGGATTCTCACTAATAGGATATCCCGTGTATAAAGACCCCGCTTATGAAAGATCCTGTTGTCTAAAGATCCCGTTTATGAAAGATCCCGCTGTCCAAAGATCACGTTTGCGAGCCCCCAATAAATGTCGTGTGTGTAAAGAATGAATGTAGTAGTTAATTGCTCTTCTTTACCACTTTAGTGTCGTCCCTGGAGTGAGGGGAATCAACACCCACATTTCTTTTAATTCAATATCACTATCCTGGAGATATCCAGCAGACTCCGTCCACAACACTCCCTCAATCTGAAGACACCTTCTTCTCACTCTTACTCACCCCTGGATCATGCCCCCTCTCATTCTTCCCCAACATAACATACTTGACAACTCTTGCTTCAACAAATAAAAACAAGAAATTTATTAAAGCAAAGAGTATATGTAGGAGAAGTGTGTGTGTGTATATAACGTGTAGAATGTGTGACGTGTACTCTAAAGTGTCTGTAGACTCAGATCAGTGTTCAGGAGTATAGTCATTCACATCACTGTGCTGAGAACACACTAGCACCATTCAATCCAGACAAGCAACCTCACCAAGGTGATGCTCCTCCGGTCACGTGAAGACTTCCTCCGTTGTCTCTTGAACCACTAGGATGCTTGGACACTCATGACAAACACTGTCTAATGAGAGTCTTCAATCTGTTTTACACTATGAATTTCCTCTGTTATTTAACCGAATGTTAATTAGAAAATTCTAACACTATTGTCACTGTTACTGGGGAAATCTTACTTGATCTAGTGTCACTGGTTTTAAAGATTCCCCATATTAACAACACAATCTGAATGTTCCAGATATCAGTATAATATTTATATGACTGTTTCTGGTAGCAGTGTTGTATATGTAGAATATATATAATGTTCTGACTGTTCAGTGATACACCTATCACTTGCTAAAACATAAGTATCATCAGCATATCCTGCTCAGCAGAAGTCAGGTTCCCGCAAACCAACTTGGGTATAAGCCCAATGTAGCGGCCTCTCAGCAACTTCTGTCTTCAAATTCTGAGCCATCATCTTCTAAAATGTGTTAGCTTCACTGGTCAAAATCATAGCACACATACGTGGACCTGTAAATGGAACCTGTAGAATAGAGAATACCATGGTGAGGGCAACTCAATCCTGGCCGGAATTATGTGAGTGTAGGCCAATAGCAGCACTCAGATCTATAACAGAGATCCGATCTCTGTCATACGGCCAAATAACTCATCATATGATCTGAGACATGGCAACACCAGGAAAGAATAAAGGAACGGGTAGAAACCCAGCAGCTGCCCTACTGGAAGATCCTACCATTTCACATTCCTCTCCTCCCTCTCAACCATCCTTAATCTCTCTAATTATTATTCCACTACATTGTCCTCAACTCCCTGAGTAAAATGATATATTACACAAGCTAGTTGAAGCCACACAATAGAATACTAGTGCCGACGCTCCTATGATACGTTCTAGCACCGCACTTATAGAACATTCTATCCCTAATCATAAAACATTATATCATCTCACCTATAATACATTATATCACCGCAATTGACACCCCTGGTTTCTTTTATGTAACACAACTCGGAATACTGCATCGCTCTTTCCAACTTCAGAAATCTGGTCAACTCGCTCCTCTTGTTTACTGCAACGCTTTTTATATTGGTCTGTGAGTGACGTCACCAAAAAGTCCAGACGCATACCAGTCCAGAGTCTGGTTCCTCCTCCTGTTCTAGACTAACTGGAGTCAACCCGCGGTCAAATTTGCTTTCATTTGGGGAAATTCCAGTCCGTCCGGGAACCAGAGAATTCCCCACATCAGAGGATCCATCCCGCCTGTTTTCCAGACTCTCCGTCTATCACTTCAAAGCCCACTACCGCCGTGGCAGACAAATGACGCCGTTGTTCGTCTCGAGCAACAATTTTGTTAACAAAATGCCGACCGGTGTAGACATTGTAACGTAACGTATTTGTTCCGAACAATCCACATCATACAGATTCGCCGGCCAGATGTAGACATTCTGACGCGACGTGTTTGGCTTCCCCGTTAGAAATGCCGATCCTATGTAAACAGTTTTAACGCCGTATTCTCAGTCTGTACATCAAAGGATTATTTGTTTTTTCAGACTTATGTCGGTCTGGTTGTCATTGATCGAATCTCAAGTTTATTTATGTGACACCCCCCCCCCCCCCCAAAAAAAAAGTAATGGCCTACCGAAACTCTTCTCCATTTCTTGCCATTACTCCAGCCTTATTCATCTTCAAACTCAAGGTGTTGTCCAGTGACGAGTGTCCCAAACGGTATTTGTGTTAGTCAACCACTGTCTCTTGTTCCATAACCATGTTTTCCATCACTATTCTTCCGAGGCTACTTTGGTGTTTAATCTTGCCAAAGTGTTTATAGTTTCTAGACATCATGCTGTTTATGAGTTAATTTCCTTTAATGTTCAGATCTTGTAAAGTGTCAATATTTTTTCGTCTTCCTGGTTCACGATATTCGAAAATCCTTTCTGTATTTTCGGATGTTCTTTTTTTCTTTTCTTTTTCCGCATATCCTTTACAGGACATCGCTGTCAACAGCAGCATCTTTCAGCTGTCTGTTGATTTCTTGGCAAGATTACGCTCAGTAGCTTGCCATTGCTTTCTGAGCGGCCGGCTCAGTTATCCCGCAAGTCACCAGCGGGGGTCGAACCGCTTCCAGCTCTCGTCCGCTACGAGACTCTACGTGATAAACGGGATTACCTAGAAAGTGTTGTAACCCCTCGGCCAGAGAAACCGGCATGTTCTTCTTTAGTGATAGCAAAATGGTCCGTGACTCACATCCGTGTGTGGCCACGGGAAGGATCCGTGCTCTCAAAAATATGCTAGTGGTTAGCTATATGCTGTTTAAACGGTTTAAGAATCCCGAATACCGCGTTTCCCCGAAAATAAGACCAAGTCCTATATGAATTTTAGCTTTAAAAAATGGACTAGGCTTATTTTCGGGGGATGTCTTATATTTTTTTCTTAGATACAAAAATCTACATTTATTCATATACGAAATTCTACATTTATTCAAATTCAGTCATGTCATCTTCTTCTGGAACATCGTCATAACTCTCCAAATCCCGAATTCCGGCCTGCATTTCTTGCGACTCCATTTCTTGTAGAACGATTGGTCCCAGTCGCTCATGTCCAGCAATAAAACTTTCCTTAAATGAGCATTTCTTGTTCATATAGCCTGCTAATAATGGATTTGTTACTTTATTTAACACGAATGATGTATTGAATTATGAACCACATCCGCTCATTATCAAGTGCGCACCAGTGGTGTCTGTAGTCCGACTGGCCATTCTGTAACAAGTCTCTCATTCTAGCTGACGATCTTAACTAGAACTTACTCTAGCGGTAGGTCTTATTTTAAAAGCATCCTGAAAAATCGTGCTAGGGCTTTTTATAGGGGTGGGTCTTTTTTTTCGGGAGAAACACGGTAGTTCACCGCAAGCGGTCACATCCATATTTACATTCAGCCAAGAAATTTCAGGTTTAGCTGCCGATTCCGAGTTGTAGAAAATAACCAAACGTGTCCACCTCGTTCAACCGGCTTTTTCAGTCTTGTTTATAATTGTGGTGGTTCATAGCGCAGGTTTAGTATCTTGTTTCTTCTGTCACTTTAGCTGACAACAGGGAATGTTATAACAAGTGTGTTTGGGGGTTCTCGAGGAGCAACGTTATTTCGTTTCCGGGAGAGATATAAGAACACGAATGTCTTGCTGTACCATAAAGTACTGTCGATGATTCGAGGGGAGAAAGTTCGAAGAAATGGCCTCGGCCTGCTAGCCAGAAGTGTACTGCTCCAGACCCATCATCATCATCATCATCATCATCATCATCATCATTGTCAGGATCTTAAACCTGGCTCGTTGGACCTAACATATGTGAGACAAGTACAAGTACAAAATGATTGGACTTGACACACAATGACACTAAGTTCAATGGGTTTATTTACAATTCACATGCGATACGATCTAATTTGGCATGTGATGATCATTACTATACATATACAATACATCAGTACACTTACAGACAATAACCACAGCTTCACAGTTTATCTCACAAGATATACAAGCACTCGACTTTCGGGCACAGAACTACACGAAGCCTTTCTCAACCCACACGTCTTGTCATGTCCGAGTTCCCAAGCTGTCTGCGCTTGCCCTGTGGATTGGCTTCACGAGGACTGCGTGCGTCTTGCTTTGTCCTTGCCTGACCGCTGACTATCACGTCAGCCAGCAACCTGCGGGCAGGTAACTGGTACTCGCCTGGCGGTCGTAACGATGTTACTGCATCCCGGTTGGCAACTATTCGCCTGGCGGGCGTAACGATGTTACTGCATCTCGGTTGGAGACATTAGAGATTCTGACACGCCCCACCCCCCCCCCCCCGGCGGCTTATTCATGAAAGATTTTATATTTCATGTATACTCTACATAGCTACAGGGTTAATCTTTTAACCATGTCAGAATCGACCTTTCTGTTGTCATGTACATTGGCATAGAAATACATACGAAATGCAAGTTGTATGTTAAGTCATGTGGTGTTCAATCTTTACCACTTTCCAAGTTTCATCCTTTCGATGGATGATCACCTAAGTTGCAATATTGACCCAGTCAGATCGGTAGCACCAGCATCCAATGCAACTACCTCGCAACCTCTTAAAAAAACGAAATAATATGCTTTTTGCAACAAAAAACATCAGGTAAGACTGTAATACGTCTTTTTATAAGACGCATTCAACGCTCGAGCTCCGACCTCATTTGGCCGGGAGCTCTTCCGTTGGTCTACAACGTCGGTAACTCTATACCATGCCCAGCTTATGACCTCTTGGAGTGTTGACAATCTGGCAACACAATGGCTATTTTTGTACAACACATATTCGAATACATTTCAATTTACCTCCCTTAGTATAATACTGTAACAACAATTAAATGAAAGGGACATAATTTCAAAAGATCTCAAATCTAATCTATTACAATTATTATTCTATTTCTCAGCGTCATAGCTTGATGCTTTTCCATACTAGCGAAAAAATGTCGATAGTGTGAATAAGTTACTCAAGATATGATTCTAAGATTACACTAGTCGAAAAATACTAATACACAATTCGTGTATTCGAAATTGGTGTTTCATAATTATTTTAGAAGCGTCATAAATTTTTAAGGTTTTTGTTTACCGTCTGCTACTTTTGGTCTAAATTTACACATTCTCCAGAAGTACACACGAACAGCTGATGTCGCTAAAGTTTCTATCACACACTTGTTCCGCTCTAGTGTAGCAATTCGGAATGTGAAATTGTTCTGATAGTTAATGTGTTCGTTGTTTCGCTGGAAAACTTCTGGATTGCGATTGACTGCAGTGGTGTAAATGTCACAGTTCAGTTCACTTTTTCGTTCACGGATTAAAATATCACTGGATATGTTCCACTCGCAGATACCACTGATAACTTGGATAGTTCGCTTGAGGTAAGTTATGAGCGCATGTGGCACTGTTCTTATTTCATAATATGTACAATTAATATTGTTCGCTTTCTAACACACACTACGCAATTATTCAAGACGATTACTACACTAATACTAAAATAAGAAAAAATATTTGCAGTGGGAATGAACCCTATCACATCGTATATTACATGTACACAGCTTTCCTGGAAAAAAAACTTCACTGATGGCTGTGTTGGTCTGAGTGTTTTTTAATACACTGCACTCAGACATTAGTGCTTACTGGGTCGTTCGGACAACGGGACAAAAGATCAGCAATCGTGTTGGTTCTGCCAGCGATATGTCGCACTTCAAAGCTGTAATTTTGAAGTAAAAGTGACCAGCACGCTATCATTTGGTTTGTTGGCACTCCTGAAGTAATAAATTTTAATGGACTATTGTCGGACTCCACAATAAAATGACGTCCTTGGAGGAATCTGGACAATTTAGTTATACCCACCACTAGAGCAAGGGCTTCTAATTTTGGTGTTGACCAAGCGCATTCTCTTGGTTTCAATTTTCTAGAGACGTAGTATACAGGATGTGAATGTTGTCATGTTCCTGTAACAGAACTGCCCCAATCGCCACGGAGCTCGCGTCTGTGCGTAATCTGAAAGGAATATGTAAATTTTGCAATTTGAGAATGGGGTTATTTAAACTATTCTCAGAAAAATACGATAACACTTTCTGGAATGCAAATTTTAGGCATTCATTGTTTACAATCTTTTCCGGCTGGTTTTTAGTTAGTAGGTTAGTACATTTTTCTGTGAGTTCAGCAAAATCTGGTATGAACTGCCTATAATAATTTAATAGTCCTAACACACTTCTGACTTGTTTCTTGGTAGTCGGAAGTGAGAGTTTCAGTATTTTAGACACGATGTTATCGTCTGTCGTGACAAAGCCATTAGATATTTTATACCCTAAAAAGGAGATTTCCTGATACGCTATGTCAACTTTTGTAGGCTTCACAGTCAGTCCGTGCTGTCTGATCCGTTCAAATGTCTGCTGTAATGTCTTTATGTGGTCTGTCATTGTCTTTGTGTGAACACAAATGTCGTCCATGTAACAGATAATATTTGATATGTCAACATGTAAGAGTCGTGTCATGCGTACGAATGTCGCGGGGGCATTGACAAGTCCAAATGGCAATTTGCACCATTCGTACAGTCCCCAAGGTGTGGCAAACGCTGTTAGATGTCTGCTCTGCTCGTGTACCGTTATCTGCCAATAACCTTTAGTCATATCTAACTTCGTAAAGTACCTAGAGTCTGTCAGTTCTGTCAGTAGGTCTTCGCAGTTGGTCATTGGTTCCAGATCTAAAAGTGTTATTTTATTTAATTTTCGATAATCGACACAGAGTCTTATCGTGTTGTCCTTTTTGCCTACCATGACCATTGGAGATGAAAAATGTGATTTGGAATCGTCTAATGATGTTGTATTTCTCTAAGCTAATGATCTCTTGATGTAAGTTTTCTTTGTAATGCAATGGAATGGTGTAAGGTCTGCATTTTATTGGTGTGTTTGAAGTGAGCGTGATCTGATGTTGTACTAATTCTGTTTGTCCTGGGTTGTTGGAGAAGATGGTGTTGTACTGTTGTATGAGATGTTTGCAGCTGTCTGTTTCTGCTTGAGTCAAATTTGGATTTATTTTGATTTCTTTCAAGCAGTTTGTTGTGTCTAATGCAGGTGTTGGAATTTCGTCACTATCTTCGTCATCTTCATGGTCTATTATAACTGTACAGGCTGTTGTATCGTCTTGTTCGTTGTCTCTGTTGTAGTATGGTCTTAGCATATTGATGTGGAATATTTTATGTTTGTCTTTTATTTGAATCTCATAGTGTACCGATGAAATCTGTCTTATTACTTTAAATGGTCCTTGCCAAGAGTCAGTCAATAAGTGTCGGTCACTAGGTAAGAGAAGAAGTACGTCCTGTCCTGGTGTCAACGTTATTGTCCTGTTACCTTTGTCTGCATATTGTCTATATGTAGCACCAGATAGTTTTAGTGCTTCTTTTGCAATAGTACAAGATTTGATGATTCTTTCACGCAATGATGTGACATATACGTATGATGATATGGGTTTCAGTAACGGGGTGGCTTCAGTTAACATTGAATGGTAAATACTCAATGGGCCTCGTGGCTTGGCACCATAGATAAGTTCAAAAGGAGAGAATCCAGTACTAGAATGTGGGACCTCGCGATAAGCAAAGAGTATAGCAGGCAAATATATGTCCCAGTTTTTGGGATATTCTTGAGTGACCTTAGCAAGCATATGCTTCAAATCCCCATTAAACTTTTCTATGATTCCCGTTGGATGAGGATGGTATGGTGAATTGAAACATTGTTTCATTCCTAACATTTTGGTGAAAGCTTGAGTAGATGATGCAATGAATTGGCTTCCTCGATCTGATAGGATAGTGTCTGGAAACCCTGTTCGTGAGAATATATGGAAGAAAACTTCCATAATATCATTGGCAGTTATGTTCTTTAACGGAATCGCTTCAGGCCAGCGGCTACATAAATCAATGATGGTAATGATAAATCTATTCCCTCTGGATGTTACTTGATTCAGAGGGCCCACTATGTCGACAGATATTTTCTCAAAAGGTCGACTGGCTAAGTCGGTAATTTGTAATTTGGCCTGTGGGTTTTTTCCTTTCTTCACTAGTTTTTGGCAGATATCACAACTTCTACAATATTGCTTAATGTCATTGCAGAATCTTGGCCAATAAAACTGTGTTAGTAATCTTGATCTGGTCTTGGAGTATGCCATATGCCCTGCAAGAGGTATATCATGGGTAAGATGTAAGGCTTGCTTACGGTATTCATTTGGCAAAACAGTTTGCTCTGTGGTGCTGTTACCTCTGGTATAGTACCTGGTGAGGATGCAATTTTTCAGAGCAAAATGCCATCTTGCATTTTTAGTTACCTTTGGCTTTTGGCCGATCAGATTAAAATATTTAGATAATGAAGGATCAGCCTTTTGGGCTGCTACAAAATTCTCCTTCATGGTTTTAGGAGGTAGTATCACTGGGCTAAGCATTTCTATAGCCTCAGTTTGATTAATTTCATCTTGTACTCTAGCAGTAGCTCTGGTTACTGCGTTCACACATTCAATGATATCAGATGGTGGTGAAACATTTTGGTCAATGATTTCATGAGATGTTAGTGCTTCATTAGCTACCATATATTCATTTGGTGATACCATACTTTCAATGATGACATGTGATGGTGATGATGTTATGTTATCATCAATGCAAATAGATGTAATATCATGAGGCATATCATTCACCTCTGGTAAGTTCCCAATGATAATATCACACACAGGGTTAGTTAATGCAGCGCATTTTACTTTCCCAGTGAGGAATGGTGTTTGAATATATGTCCATGCTAATGGGTACTTTTCGATATTTCCAGAGAATGTTCTGCATGTTACGTGCCTGCCTGTATAGTCTGTATGCATTATGAACTTTCTCTTTAGCCCTATTAGTGAACTTCCGGTGTCACGAAGGACTGTAGCAGACTTGCCATTCACATATCCCTGGTGGATGTTTATTCTGCCTTTGGAATCTATTACCAAATTAGCTTCTTCATTGGCAATAGGAATGGAGTGGCCGCATGTTAAAATGCCATCTTCATAAAAGGTATTACAAATAGTACATTTATGTGAAGTAAACATGTCAAAAGCCTGTGCTGAGTTCACATGGTGATTTTCTGAATGTTCTTCATCTGACGATGAACTGTCAAATAAGGCGGCATTTGCTTTCTTGGTCATTTGCCTTCCTTTACACGCATGACGCCAATGGCCGTACGCTTTACAGAGGAAGCATTTTCGTACTTTTTTAAAGGATTTACGTTCCTTATCCTGACTATTTATGAAGTTCTGTAAGTATGTAATGTATGCCGGATTCTTGTCACACATTTCACCTTGGTGGTGTGAAATGTTACAAAATCTACAATGATTGTATTTCTCAGAAGTAGGCTTATATGTTCTTTGCCTATTGTAGGGTTCTGATCGAGGTTTTTCATAGTTAGCAGCTGCTACGAAGTTTGTATCAGTAGCCTCACTCGCAAAACAATGTTTATTGGCTGCATAGTAAGCCGAACCACGTCTCTCAATCTGTTCTACACTCGTACATTCATTCTCTAGCAAAAATTTTGAAAATGCTGATGGAAGGGATGTGATGATTTTATCCCTGATGATGAGGTCTTCTAACTTATGAAAGTCTTTATTTACTTTGGCTGCTGAAAGCCATTTTGTAAACACGTCTCGGACTACGGAGACATAATCAGAGAACGTTTGAGTATGTTTTGGACTCAATTTGCTGAACTGTTCTCTGTAACCTGCCTCATCTAGCATAAAATGTGCCATAATTTTTAACTTTAGATAGTGGTAATCTTTTCTGAGGTCTTTGGGGATAGTCTCTATGACTTTCAGAGGTTCCCCTGACAAACTCCTCATGTAAATAATGTTCCATTCAGAAACTGGGACCTGATAGTGGTCCATTAAGGTTTCAAAATTCTGGGTGAACGCTGCAATGCAGTCACCTGAGGTATAATTTCTAACAATACCTTGATACTTTTTGTACTGGTTTTCTTTTTCCAGTCTTTCCGATTTCTTAGACTCTTTGTCTATGGCAGTATCAGTTTCAAGCTGTTTAATTTTGAGTTGTAATTCAAGCTCCTCTCGTTTACTTTGAGCTGCTATTTCTGCCCTCCTCAATTCAGTATCTAACTCTGCTTGTTTCGTTTTCGCAGATAATTCTGCCTGTTTTAATGCTGTTTCTGCCTCTGCCTGCTTTACTGCTCTTTCAGCCGCTCTTTCCTCGCGTTCGTTAGCTTTTTCTTGTACTAGAATGTGTTCAGAATATTTTGTTTCACTCCATCTTGTTAACTCGTCACCAGTTAATTTTAGCTTTAAACCCATCTCGATGAAGTCGTTTAACGAAGACATGATGGAATGTTTAAATGACAATGAGTTATCAGACAAACAATTTGTTACAAGATGTTAGTAACGTAATAAATTTACAATCTTGTTGAACTTACAATTTATGCCCAAATTTGCATCCGAAAGTATATATAAAAAATATACTCAAGTGTACTGGATGCGGTGGAGAACGGTTTACACCAGGGCTAGGAACTGTAGGGTCGCTACTTCAAGGACAACTGACCTCTACGGGCAATGGTTTCAGATGGCACAGAAAACCTGCTTTCTTTTGGGAGGAAATAAGTTAGAATCTACTTTTGTGTGAGGTATATGCTTGTCACTAAGTTTTGATTAGGTTTGTATGGCGTTGAGTGTAATTGTAGGTCGTAATGTCGTCGGTCAACAATTTTTTTTCAAATCACAAGTCACTTTCTTTCCCAAACCTTCTGCTTTCCACAACTAACTTCACAAATACAATCTAGATATATTTCAACAATCTACAACTATGATGGTACATCACTTACATCAAGATAACATTTAGTAAGGACATAGACATCATGTTTACAAGATGGCGACAAGGTCAAACTGACGACAAGTTCAAAATGGCGACAAGTTACACAATCACCGATGTTTTACACGTTTATAAGTTCAAACAATCTAAGAGGATGAGCTCTACACGTTTAAACAATCTAAGAGGACGAGCCTTCCACGTTCACACATGTCAGGATCTTAAACCTGGCTCGTTGGACCTAACATATGTGAGACAAGTACAAGTACAAAATGATTGGACTTGACACACAATGACACTAAGTTCAATGGGTTTATTTACAATTCACATGCGATACGATCTAATTTGACATGTGATGATCATTACTATACATATACAATACATCAGTACACTTACAGACAATAACCACAGCTTCACAGTTTATCTCACAAGATATACAAGCACTCGACTTTCGGGCACAGAACTACACGAAGCCTTTCTCAACCCACACGTCTTGTCATGTCCGAGTTCCCAAGCTGTCTGCCGGTTTCCCCGCACAGCGCTTGCCCTGTGGATTGGCTTCACGAGGACTGCGTGCGTCTTGCTTTGTCCTTGCCTGACCGCTGACTATCACGTCAGCCAGCAACCTGCGGGCAGGTAACTGGTACTCGCCTGGCGGGCGTAACGATGTTACTGCATCCCGGTTGGCAACTATTCGGCTGGCGGGCGTAACGATGTTACTGCATCTCGGTTGGAGACATTAAAGATTCTGACAATCATCATCATCATCATCATCATCATGTGCCTTGCCAGCTGGTGTAGTTGTTCTTGTCTGTCCACAGATCTCGGTCTTTGGTTTTCCGGATCAATTCTGCTGATGATACTCCTCCATGCCGCCGTCTCAGTCCACCCAGCATCACTTCTCTTGGTCTACCTCTCCCTCTCTCCCCTCGATCTTTCCAGTCTTCGCGATGTTCTCCAGTGCCTCTCTTCTCATCACATGACCAAAGAAAGCTGTTTGTCTCATTCTTATTAATTACTATAATGTTCTAGTTTTTCTAGCCTCTTTCAGGGAATCATTGTTAGTTACCCTGACAGTCCAAGGAATTCGCAAAATTCGTCTCAGGAATAACATCTATATTGCTTCCGGACTACTTACGATTATTCTAGGAGAAACTAGGGTGACCAACTATTGAACATCGCGTTACAGCCCCGACTTATCCCCCATATGATTTGCATCTGCATGGCCAACTAAAAGCTCACCTTGGCAGTCAACGATTTGCTGATGATGAATGCTATATTCGAGTGTGACTGAGACTGCAGCGCTGGCATACGGGATTCAGAAAAAGAAGTATGGGCGTCACCAATAGTGTAAAGAAGATAAAGAAGCTGAAACATTATTAGAATAGAAAATACTTCTGATGATCAGAAGTTTCCTTATATAAGTGCTCCACAGTGGAGTATATCCCACATAACTAATGTGTTAATCCGTAGGCCAACCGCCCATTATGGGATCACGATTAAAGGGAATATTTACAATGGCAAGACGTCTAACATGGACCCTATAAAGAGCTTCAAATGTTCATGAATGTTACTCAACCCCTAAGGGACACCCTTGGGTAATTTGGAGTACCAGAGCAGACCTCTGACCAGGGTTACGTGAAACCATGGGTGCCGTAATGGGTGGAGCTGGAGAGCAGCTGACAGATAGTTTGTTGGTTATGGTCTCATGTTTCACTATGGTATGCAGAGGATCTCTGTATAGAGACAATAGCTACGTCATCGACCAGTGTGGACACTTCTACGAAGGAGAACAATGGCAGACTGCCTTCTTTACAGATGCCTAGAATGTCATGACAGTGCTGGAAATGTTGTTTCATGGGGGAAGGGGGCATACAAAGAATATCACGAACGGACAGAAACCAAGAAGCAAATCGTACAAGAAATTAAGGAAACTCGTAAATTGATTCAAGAAATTAGACGTAGACGGTTAAGATTTTACGGCGACATTTTGAGGAGAGAAAAATGTATACGCCTAATGACAGATAGAAAGATTGATGGGGAAAGGGGCAAGGGGGAGGCAGAATTAGAAATATAAGGATGGTTTTGCCACATGCTAAAAAAAAAAAAACGAGACATCGAGGCAAAAACACACAGGTGATCTAAGACTCTAGTGATCGTGTGAGATGACTAGCCATGACCGCCCACGTTTATCGGCATGACACATGGTGATGATGATTCAACCCCCTCCCCCGCATCTCTTTAGAATCCCAAATATATGCCGATGCAAATGTCCTGCAGCGCTGCAGTGTGTGGAAACCACTGACGCATGAACAACGTGTATGCCTTATGAGAAAACAGACATTAATATATATGGACAGCAGTTTAACGCAGCCTCTGCACAGATCGTTCTGTCGCGGACACTTTTGGCTATCGGTGACGTAAATGTCATACGGAAACAGGTAATTCCCTTCCTTTAAAAAAAAAAAGACTTTTTTTTTAAAGGTAATTCCCTTCCTCATTCAACTGTGTAGCACAACTTCTAGGGACTTCTGGTTGCTTTGGTTTGCAAAATAGAATCTTCAGTGTACACACGTTACGCTATGCGAGCTTTAATCTCCATAAATAGATCACATATTTAAAGAGAAACAAATAGCTCGCTTTACGGATGCGAAGTCAGTTGGTTTCGAAACTAAAGAACAGAAACAGCACAGAACACGCAGACCCAAGGGCAGCACTACATGAACTATGTCAGAAATCCAAAAGGGTTGTAATGCAATAGATTACTTCTCATTGCAACGTACCTGGAAATGAAGAAGCTGGCCGATTAACTGTTTCAGTGCTAAACAAAACGTATGGCAGACATTTAAATGAACAAGTATTATAATGTAAATTTCCATTCATTGAGCATTGAAATTGCAGAGGATACCTCGAAACAAAACATATGACACGATGACCCTAGCAAGGCGATATATCGTTGTTCTGTACAATTGGGAGGTAACTTTTGACGATATATTGTCCGTCGGCACTGAATCAATTGTCGGTTCCGTGGCAAAGGAGTTACAGACGCAGTTCGGAATCCCGCATACCCGCGTTCGAAACACAGCTGTGGGCGATTTGGCAGCTGACCGCCTTGATTTGGTTTTTATAAAGTGGTATGAGTGCCAGTCGTTCAGAAAGCAATGGCAAACTTTTTTTTCGCATATCCTTTACAGGATATCGCTGTCAACATCAGCATCTTTTAGCTGATTTTTGATTTCTTGGCAAGATAGTAGTTTGCCATTGCTTTCTGAGCGACCGGCTCACATACCCCTAAGTTACCAACGCGACGATAATCGCTACCGATTCTTGCTTAGGTTACGTTCCTCACGTGGATATACGGGATTCATCATCATCATCATCATCATCTTCCACTTCTGCCGTCAAGCGTCGTGGGGAGGAATAATTTGCGTTCCAGCGCCCGGTGGACGGCACTGGATAGTGTCATTCCGTGAGGTTGTACAATGTCTCTGATTAATCCCGTAAACTTGTCAAGAAATCACAAACAGCCAAAAAAATACTGCGGTTGAGTGCGACGTCATTTAAGAAACGTCAACTAACGTAATGCTTAATCAGAGGTTTGAAAACCGCTGTGGATAGATAATAGTTTGTTGTTTTTTTTATCTGTAAAACAGCCGAGTATAAATTAGCGCTGCAGATCTCCAACAAATTGTTGGTCTTACCACCTGCACCTTATCTAAGATTGCGGTAAGTGTTTAGTTGGAGTATGCCAAGGGTCTTACTGTGTTGGTCTAGCTAGGGGGTTGTAACTTGAATGGCACATCTGTTGACAACAATAGTGTGGCTCGTTCACACAGCGGTCTCAGATGCTGAGATGAACAGACCCAGGAAAACTCACGGCGGCAGCTAACATAAAGTTATTTCAATGCCGAAGACACAAACAGAAGATTGCACGATTTAACGCCTGACATATTTTGCTGCATCTCGTCAGGTACATACCGCAGAAATCACACAATATAAAGTAATTAGCTAAATCCATCAAGCTGAAATATTCATCAAAATATACATCGCACATATTTACACGGTAATTTGAATTATCTACTATGGTAGACTCTCATATCACAATCCGACTCTGTAGCGAAGGAGTTACAGACGCAATTCGTAATCCCGCATACCACGTTGAAACACAGCTGTGGGCGATTTGGCAGCAGACCGCATTGCGTTGATATATCATACAGTGGTATGCTTACCTATCGTTCAGAAAACTATGGCTAACTACTGAACGTAAATTTACCAAGAAATCACAAACAGCCAGAAACAATGCTGGAGTTGACTGCAACGTCTTGTAAAACATATGCAGCTAACCATGATAAACACGATAGTCGTGTAAAATTACCGTGGTAGACAATTCAAATTCCTGTGTGATTATGTCTGTTGCATCCTGGTAGACAAGCAGCAAACTAGTATGCATAAGTTCTTCACCTGCAGGTATGCAAGTAGTGGGTGCTGATTGTTTATCATCATCGTGAGGAATTGCTGTGACTCTTTTGCAATCGTTCAGTGTGCACAGTATTTCATTTCCGACAGGTTCTGTCACTTTGGAGACCATGGTTGAATCTCACTTCGTTAGCCAGACTAGTGCCTTTATTATTATTAAGACGGTTTCACATTTCAACCTAACGAACAATGTCTACACTTGAGTCTCGCACACGTCATACAACGTAGTCATCGGCAGCAGTAAAAGCTTGTCAGCAGTCTTGCGTAAAGCTTGTCAGCGGTCTTGCGTAAAGCTTGTCAGCAGTCTTGCGTAAAGCTCGTCAGCAGTCTTCTGTAAAACTCAATACCAGCCTCGCGTAAAGCTCGTCGCCAGTCTTGCGTAAAGCTTGTCAGCAGTCTTGCGTAAAGCTCGTCAGCAGTTTTCTGTAAAACTCAATACCAGCCTCGCGTAAAGCTCGTCGCCAGTCTTGCGTAAAGCTCATCACAAGTCTTGTGTAAAGCTCGTCGCCAGTCTTGCGTAAAGCTCATCACAAGTCTTGTGTAAAGCTCATCACAAGTCTTGTGTAAAGCTAATCACAAGTCTTGTGTAAAGCTCATCACAAGTCTTGTGTAAAGCTAATCACAAGTCTTGTGTAAAGCTCGTCACAAGTCTTGTGTAAAGCTCGTCACAAGTTTAAATACTCTTGAAGCAAACACCAAAGTTGGCCTGTTCTTCTTTTCTCTTGCACTATGGCTGACGACGAGTTATCCACTCGTGTTCACTAACTTCTTATTGTAATTGTCGAGTGGCCATACTGGACCTCCTTTCGCCGATGAATTTCTATAGGCTTCACCCCTTCACTGGTCAAAAAACGGATAACAAAACACTGCTTCTCTGGTGCATGTCAAAAGTGAGGCGGTCATTTTTGAACTGTCCTTACGACGTAACCATGTTCGTCTGCACCATGGTGCCACCGGTTAACACTCTTGACATCCTTAACAAGAATATTAAGTGTGACCACTTTGGCGTGGCTGACATACAGGTCACAGCGATCAAATCGTGCGCATCACACGAACGAGAATGTAAAACATTGAAAAACCGTCTCATCTTCCAGTTGGGTTCACTCTCCCCTCACGGCCTCAATTTCCAACACAGTTTCATTTAACTTCCAAATCCCACCCGCTTCCCACCCCGCCCCTAGTTATATAGTCCACTAATTAGGTAGTTGCATGTCCTTTGCAGGACGTCGACGTCCACCCCAGCATCATTTTTGCTGTTTGGGATTTCTTGGCAGGTTTGCGTTCGGTGGTTTGCAATCTTTTTCTGAGCGACCGCCACTCATGCCCCTCTGTGAGGACCAACGCAATGAAATCTTCCGCAGCTGTGTTTCGAGCGCGTAACGAGACATTTTCGAGCGCGTAACGAGAAATTGCCGATTGCGAAGTGCATCCGTGACATCTTCGCCAATCCTAAGTTTTCACTTTTGACCACATAGGCGCCTCTCCACCCCCACCCGTTCCCACCGAGTTTTTTAGCCAATACCTGAGCTTCTGACGTTATTGACCTTTGACCCGTTGACCATACATCCGGTCCATACAATCCACTGATAGTCGTCGAACGCGTGTCAGCCGCTAGTCACTCCAAGCTAGGATACAGATTCAGATAAGTACGCTTAATATTGTCATATAGTGTGTTTCATGTATTTTCGTGTCGGTTTGTGTTTGTTTGTTCTGTGCTAACGAAGGCTTTGGCCGCAACGTCCAATTTGTTTCTTGTAATCATGTGTTAGTAAAGCTCACAATCTACTTCACGTTTTTTTTGGTGATGCATTCATTGGCATCCTTAACAACAATATTGACATGCTACAAGACAATGGCATGGTTATTGTAATTTCCATCACACTTAAGGTGTCCATTTGAAGCCCCTTCGTATATAACCAAATAACCCTGTATGTCTCTTTCTTACATTTATGTTCTACTTTCATTATTCTCTTCCATGCAGTCGTTGTTAGTTACTCTGGCAGTCCACGGTATTCGCAACATTCGTCTCAGAAACGACATCTCGTCTGTCTCCAATATTTTCCTAATTGTATCTGTCTCATTACATGATTCACTGTCATACACCAGAAAAGTTCAATGTAACATTTCAGTACAATCTTTTTTCACATTCAGCGAAAGTGATTTACTACAGAAATACTTCTACTTCATATTACTTATTTGTGAATTTCTGACATTAACTAGGATTCTAGTTTTCGGCTTTGTGTTTTCTTCTTAACGGTCGCTTGTACTTATATGGGTCTGTATCTCATGCCGCTGCCTAGCCGATAATGCAGGAATGGAAAACATTTGGGGCAATCATTTCTTATGTTTTCTTAACCAGTTTAAAAACTGTCTGTCCATCTTTCTGTCTTTCTTTCTTTTCTTTTTTTTTTCTTTCTTTCTTTCTTTCTTTCTTTCTTTTTTCCTTTTTTGTTAAATCTCTGTTCTTTTATGGTCTCTCTGTCAGTTTCTCTTTGACTCCACTAATTGCCCATCCAAAAGTCCTTCCTCAAAAACATCTTATTTTCGCTTTTGCTAATTACATGATTTAAACAGTAACGCAATACAATTTCTGTTTTTTGTCGTACTGCTTCAGTTTTATGGCTTTTCACAGTTAGTATTTGTGCTTTGTTTAATAGCTTGCAATTGGTATTATTATCATGTTAGGGGACCGTTCAAATTAGTGCTAAAGAACACGCCCTGTTCTCACAATGGTTAAAGAGACAGCCGGGCGGAATAGCTGTGGATTGTGGCGTCCGCTTCAGACTTATCTAACAATATCGTTTGCTAGGAGACGAAGATGCGACCAGGACAATGATATGTCCAACATATTCTCACATCTTTAAAGGGGGGGGGGGGGGGCATTTTATCAGGAGTCCTTGGGGTCCACTTTATCAAGGGCTCATTGGGTTCAGTTTATCAGGAGCCCATGGGGTCCACTTTATCACGGGCCCATAGTACCCACTGTATCAGGGGCCCATGGGGTCCACTTTATGAGAGCCTATGGGGGTCTCCTTTATCAGGAGTCCATGCAGTCCACTTCATCAGGAGCCCATGGGGTCCACTTTATCACGGGCCCATAGTACCCACTGTATCAGGGGCCCATGGGGTCCACTTTATGAGAGCCTATGGAGTCCTCTTTATCAGAAGCCCACGGAGTCCACTGTATCAGGGGCCCATAGGGTCTACTGTATCAGGGGCCCATAGGGTCTACTGTATCAGGGGCCCATAGGGTCTACTGTATCAGGGGCCCATAGGGTCTACTGTATCACGGGCCCATAGGGTCTACTGTATCAGGGGCCCATAGGGTCTACTGTATCAGGGGCCCATAGGGTCCACTTGCCATCGGGCCAGCTAACACCATGGCCAGTCCGCCACTACACACATACACACACACACACACACACACACACACACACTTATTTGACCTTACCGCACATGGGAGACACACCAACCCTAGTTATGCCGCTGCGTGGCTTGGTTTAGTCTGAATGTTTCAAACCCCTAGTAAGCCATTGAACTACCCTAGCGATTGGTTTGGGAAAGAAAAGTTATCTTTGCATAGGGAGAAATCCAGCAGTCGCACTGGTGTAGTTGATAGAGAGGCTACGTTGATAATTTCGCGAGGGTTCGACGCCTCTAATCGTCACAGAAGGAGAGTCTGGCCGCCTATTCCTCAGTGCATTCAGGCTCTATCGAACCACAGACTCCTAGCAGGAAACTGCTTTGGCACTTGTTTTTGCTTTTATTTCTGGGACAAGTCCGGACATTATTTTGTAAGCCATTACTGTAACAGCTATACCACTATGCTAAAGTAAGATAGTGATAACCACTATATCATTTTGATAAGTTTTCAGTAATGATCAGCATAAGATAACGAGGACCTACAAGAAACAAATGAAAACCGAAAACTGATTAGAGAAGTTAGATTTAGATAGTCACAATTTTTTGTCCACGTTATGAGGAGAATTGGAGAACTATATGACAACTGGCAAACTGGAAGGGAGGACAACCAGGAGAAGGCAGAGAAGTAAATATCTGTATAGCTTGGCCACATGGTTTCGTCGAGACAAGAACATTGAGCTAATCCACGACTCTGGTGATCAGGTGAGATGGCGAAACATGACCGCCCACGCTTATCGGCATGGCACATGATGATGATGAAGATAATTATTGTTTCCATTGGTCTGCAGTTCCAGTAGCAGAAACTATGGAGCACATCCAGTCCCTTTGTTATATTTTTAACCAATATTTCATGCTGGAATTAGCTTTCGGTTTGCAATTGTCGTGCCACACAAATTCCCGCCGACTTCCACGTGCAAGCTAACATATTAATACGCCAACAAACATTGAGCAGTGCAGCTGTATTGATATAAACTGGCGCTTACCTTCTATAAACTGTAAAAGTGCGCGAGCTAAACTAGTGTGGCGGACTACAGCTAGGTATTTGCTAACAGTCGGTGGTGGTCTGGTTGGGTAAAGCCATACTGTACACTCTGGCTGTGAAAGTTAAATCTGGGCATCTTGTAAATTAGAGCTGATTATTGGATGGGTAGTGCATTGGAAGGTCAGGGCAGTTCTACAGGGGTTGTGAAGTGTTACGCCGTCGCATTTTCTAAATCAGTTCCTTAAGTAAAGGACCCTTTTGCGCGTCAAAAACTTGGTGCTGAGCCCATATTTTTTATAGCCCATTCGTTATATATATATATATATATATATATATATATATATATATATATATATATATATATATATATATATATATATATATATATATATATATATATATATAGCTAGTCGTCAAATTACGACCTATGCAACTTACGACCATTCAACTTTACGACCACAATCACTAGCCATATTATTAATTCGAGTCTAGTGCTTCCACATTGACGTGGATAGGCCTTAGGTTCATACCAGAGTGCGATCAGCGTTGCCAGTACAATATTTAAAGATTTGTTTCTGCCTCAATTATCAGTCGAACGGCGTTGTCTGCAAAGATCAGATTGTGTGACGGTTTATTCCATGCTCAGTCTTCGTAGACTAAGATGGATAACCTGATTTTTGCAGATGATGCTGCAGTTACGACCCACTCTGAGGAAGAATTACAATGTCTACTATCTGCATTCTCCAATGCTTGTTCAGAATTTGGTTTAACAATTAGCAAAAAGAAGACACAGATTATGTCACAAGGTGCACATGGGGTACCATCAATCTTTATTGACGACGCCGAACTAGAGATGGTAGACCATGTAATAATAATGTTTCCTATAGTATTTTCCACACCTGTATTTTGTATGTTTTGCAAATATTAAACCAGTTGTACATGTACAGTTAATGCAGTGTTTTTCTTAAACCTGACGATGTAAAAATAAGAAACAAAATGGTGTAGAGATGATACAAAAGGCACAAAATGAACATCAAAAATTATGATTTATAACAATAATAAAAGAAATTTATGAAATAATTTAACTTAAATATTTTTATAACATCACTTCACATTACTGTACACATAGCGTACTCAACTTACGACCAAATCGTGTTACGACCGGTCTGTCGGAACTGATCGTGGTCGTATGTCGACAACTAGCTGTGTGTGTGTGTGTGTGTGAGAGAGAGAGAGAGAGAGAGAGAGAGAGAGAGAGAGAGAGAGAGAGAGAGAGAGAGAGAGAGAGAGAGAAGTCATAATCACATCAAAGAAACAGATTGTTCCAAATATACAATTAAAGTAAATTACGTTATTTTGGGGCAAGCTCAGAAATTCAGATATATCGGCACATGGAACTACATCAGATGGTAGATGCATTACTGAGGTAAAGGACATAATAAGACAAGCAAAACTTACATTCTATGAAATGAAGAACATTTTATGCAATAAGTCCTTGTCAATGGAAGTTAGAAAAGGAATTTTTGCATATTACATAGATCCGTTTGTAACATACGACCGTGAATCCTGGACAATTGGTAAACGGGCGAAATGATCCACAGAAGCCTTAGGGGTGTAGTTTTATAGAAGAATGCTGAAAATTAATTGGAGAGCCAAAATGAGCAATCTGGACATTTTGAGGAAGTTCAAAACAATGTTTTCCCGTAGTGAATTTGAATAAGGAAGACACAAACAATAGATTGCACGATTTATTGCCTGGCATATTTCGCTGCATCTCGTCAAGTACATACTGCAGAATTCACACAACATAAAGTAAAGTAACTAGATAAATCCTTCAAGCTGAAATATACACATGTTGGCACAGTAATGTCACTTATCTACCACGGTAATTTTAAGCTGACTAACATGTCTCGGTGTGTTAACCACGCATAGAAAGAACAGATGGTTCAATCAAAAATGTGAAGAAGCAGTCATTAGGAAGAAGAATGCCAGACATGTATGGTTAAATGACATCAATAACATCCAAAAGGAAGAGCATTATAGAAATGAATGTAAAGAGGCTACAAAAATAGTCAGACAGCAGAAGCGAGAATATATGAGTAATATAATCAAAGATATGGAAACTAATCACCAGAAAAATGAATCCAGAAAATTTTTTAAAGAACTGAAGTCAATGAAACGAGGGCACCAACAAAACACGTATGGTTTAAAAGACAAAAATGGGAATATGATAAATACCAATGAGGAAATGTGCAACACTTGGAAAGAATATTTTGTTGAACTACTAAATTGTGAAGCTCCAAGTCACATTTTCCCACAGGAAGAGGTTCTAACATGCGAACCACAAATTGAAGAACCTACATTTGAAGAAATCCTATATGTAATCACACGACTTAAAAACAATAAGGCAACTGGGGCTGATGGAATTGCTGCTGAATTTATAAAGGCAGGTGGCCATGCATTACATCTAAAGCTTTACGAACTAATAATAAAATCTGGAGGACAGAAGAATTACCCCATGACTGGAAAGAGTCATTATTGATACCTATCTTTAAGAAAGGAGACAAGTTCCAATGTGGAAATTATAGAGGAATATCACTACTGTCCACAAGCTATAAGATACTATCCGCAGTATTACTAAATAGACTAAAACCATATTCAGAAGACATATTCGGTGACTACCAGGCGGGTTTTAGACAAAACAGATCAACAATAGATCAGATATTTATCTTACGACAAATAGCCGAGAAACATTGGGAATATAAAAGAGATCTCCATAACATTTTTGTGGATTTTAAAAAGGCTTATGATAGTGTCCATAGGAATAGTCTATGGAATGCTATGCAGGAATTTGGAATACCAAGGAAGTTAATCAACATGACCAGACTATGCATGGAAGATACTTATAATATAGTAACATATAAAGGCAGGAAATCAGACCCCTTCCAAATAACATCTGGCTTGAAACAGGGTGATGCACTATCGCCGCTACTCTTCAATCTGGCTCTAGAGAAAGTTGTAAGGAAGGTAAAGGAGGAATGTGATATTGGAGGAACATCCAAGCTGCTTGGTTATGCAGATGATATAGATA
Source organism: Cepaea hortensis (assembly GCA_963921405.1). Taxonomy (NCBI): domain Eukaryota; kingdom Metazoa; phylum Mollusca; class Gastropoda; order Stylommatophora; family Helicidae; genus Cepaea; species Cepaea hortensis. Next base: position 48,246,569 of record OY992895.1, on the reverse strand, counting down.
TTATAGGGCAAAGTGAACAAAAGACATTGGAAATATTGACTCACTTAAAGGGAAAAGCCAAACAGATGGGGCTGGTTATCAACCAAGATAAGACCGAATATATGGTAATTTCAAGAGACGGAATGGCTAGAAACTCTGGCCACATACAAATAGATAATATGACCATTAAAAGAACGGAAACATACAAATACCTGGGTACAATCTTCAACTGCTCCAACATCATAAGGGAAGAAATACAAACTAGAATCAACTCTGGAAATAAGATATACTATGCACTACAACATCTACTAAAATCAAAGGCGCTATCTCGTAACACCAAAATCACAATATACAAAACACTGATCAGACCAGTTGTGCTGTATGGCTCTGAAACCTGGAGTACAACGAAAGGAGACGAAGCCTTGTTACAAACCTTTGAGAACAAAATTTTAAGACGCATCTTTGGACCCATTAGGGATACACAAAGTGGAGAGTGGAAAAGAAGAAGTAACAAAGACATTTATGATCTGTTTAAGTCCCCGCTAATCACTGGTATCATGAAGGCTAATAGACTACAATGGCTGGGGCATATAGAAAGAATGGAAGATAATAGGGAAACAAAACTCGCTTACACTCAGGAAATAAATGACCGTAGACCCCGAGGTAGACCAAGAAGGCGGTGGAGAGATAATACATATACAGACCTACAAGCACTTGGAATCAAGGACTGGCAAGAGAAGGTCCACCAGAGAGACGAATGGAGACGGAGTGTATTTGCAGCAAAGAACCTCAATGGCTCGGAACGCTGAAGAAGAAGAAGAACATGTCTTTCTGTTTGCACAAATCTGGCTTGTGTAGATTAATCATTATTGCTTCTGCAAACTTTAACAAGCGAGTATTTTGTGTGTTAAACAACACTCTAAAGGCAATGTCTCTATCAATCACACGGCCGCTTTCGAGCATATGCCTAGTAATTGATGAAGCGGGAAGCTTCCGGTGTGTCGGCCACACTAGGCTCCCATCGCCTGTGTGTAGTATCTTGTCGATCCATTGAGGTATGTGTTCTGACACTCTTTATTTGTCATGAAGAAGCTTCCGGTGTGTCAGCCCCACTATTTGGACCTTCCCATTCCCCCACACCACCCACACACACATCTACTGTGCGAACATGTGTAAGTTGATCTCTCTCTCTCTCTCTCTCTCTCTCTCTCACACACACACACACACACACACACACATACACACACACATACACACACACTAGGTACTTAGTTAACATCGCAATGTTTCGTGTATACGAGCACTAAGTTGATCTCTCTCTCTCTCTCTCTCTCTCTCTCTCTCTCTCTCTCTCTCTCTCTCTCTCTCTCTCTCTCTCTCTCTCTCTCTCTCTCTCTCTCTCTCTCTCTCTTACCATACGCGCGCGCACACTCACACTGACTCGCAATGTTTCGTGAATGCGAACACTAAGCTGATCTCGCGGACACCACGAGTCGTTGTTAAAACCTGGTGTTTATCACCAAACCCCAAGCCAGGTCACCGCTGTCCGGCCAGTCCCGGCCCTAGACCTGCAATTTGTTGGGACAATAATGCAATGTTCCAGGACACGTCATCAATTGCGGTCAGCGGAGCAGATAAGTGGCGAGGGTAATGAGACTGTAACGGGATGATAAATTCGTATTTTTGCAGCATTTGAGAGACTGGGCAGCCGCCGCACTCGACTGGTAGACTGATAAATAAAATATCACGGAGGTCGACTTGACTTCTCAGAACATGTCCTGGTGCCTACCGAGTGTTTGTAAAGTCTCACTACACTTTGTATGTAGAACACATTTGAAAAATGAAGTACATGATGTCTTCAAAACAATGTGCTAAAAAATTCATTAAATTAGTTACAATAGTCACTGCTGTGGTCTAACGTTGCTCTAGGGAGGCTGGAAAGGACCAATGAAGTATTAATTATAACAGGTGTCCACCATGAGCTTCAAGACATGACTGTACACGTCTCTTCATATTGTTAAATAACTTCTGCAACGAGTCTGTTGTTATTTCTTCCGTTGATAACACCATTTTGTTTGGAGTACAAAGAAATACTCCAGCAGATGACAGCCATTCGCTGCATTGCTTCACGGTGGACTGTGGGGCACATTTTTTGATGACATCATATACTTCATTTTTTAAATTGGTTCGACATACAAAGTGTAGTGAGACTTTACAAACACCCTGTATATTCCAGGTCCAAGTCAGTTATTCAAATAATCCCCGCCTGGGTGGGGATTCGATGACTTAACCAGTGGGCCGGCAGCCACTGATATACCTCGCTCCCCTTTCAGGGGTAAAATTGTGAAAATTCAAAGTATACCGTGTGGTGACTGCCTCCGCAAGGGGTCTTGATTATCTTAACCCTTGTGTAAAACATCGATGCATATATCAGCAAAGGTACCAAGTCCTGAAAGGAGTTTGTAGAGTAAATCTATTTTTTTAATAGTCGCATGCTGTTCCGGTTACTGTAGATCTAACAAAGGAAGATCGGGTCTGCAATTACAATATGATACTATAAGACGTTACAAACATAGGGAGGTTAGAGATTCCACAATTTCGCATACAATACAACTTCTTCAAACTGTATTTCTCAAAGTTAAACCTGTATCTTCTTTTTGAAGGATACTATCGTTTTGTAGAGTTTATATTCGCTATTGTCCGCTGTAGGATCACTTATCGTCATTACCATATTTCCACATTGACGTGGATAGGCCTTAGGTTCATACCAGAGTGCGATCAGCGTTGCCAGTACAATATTTAAAGATTTGTTTCTGCCTCAATTATCAGTCGAACGGCGTTGTCTGCAAAGATCAGATTGTGTGACGGTTTATTCCATGCTCAGTCTTCGTAGACTAAGATGGATAACCTGATTTTTGCAGATGATGCTGCAGTTACGACCCACTCTGAGGAAGAATTACAATGTCTACTATCTGCATTCTCCAATGCTTGTTCAGAATTTGGTTTAACAATTAGCAAAAAGAAGACACAGATTATGTCACAAGGTGCACATGGGGTACCATCAATCTTTATTGACGACGCCGAACTAGAGATGGTAGACCATGTAATAATAATGTTTCCTATAGTATTTTCCACACCTGTATTTTGTATGTTTTGCAAATATTAAACCAGTTGTACATGTACAGTTAATGCAGTGTTTTTCTTAAACCTGACGATGTAAAAATAAGAAACAAAATGGTGTAGAGATGATACAAAAGGCACAAAATGAACATCAAAAATTATGATTTATAACAATAATAAAAGAAATTTATGAAATAATTTAACTTAAATATTTTTATAACATCACTTCACATTACTGTACACATAGCGTACTCAACTTACGACCAAATCGTGTTACGACCGGTCTGTCGGAACTGATCGTGGTCGTATGTCGACAACTAGCTGTGTGTGTGTGTGTGTGAGAGAGAGAGAGAGAGAGAGAGAGAGAGAGAGAGAGAGAGAGAGAGAGAGAGAGAGAGAGAGAGAGAGAGAGAGAGAAGTCATAATCACATCAAAGAAACAGATTGTTCCAAATATACAATTAAAGTAAATTACGTTATTTTGGGGCAAGCTCAGAAATTCAGATATATCGGCACATGGAACTACATCAGATGGTAGATGCATTACTGAGGTAAAGGACATAATAAGACAAGCAAAACTTACATTCTATGAAATGAAGAACATTTTATGCAATAAGTCCTTGTCAATGGAAGTTAGAAAAGGAATTTTTGCATATTACATAGATCCGTTTGTAACATACGACCGTGAATCCTGGACAATTGGTAAACGGGCGAAATGATCCACAGAAGCCTTAGGGGTGTAGTTTTATAGAAGAATGCTGAAAATTAATTGGAGAGCCAAAATGAGCAATCTGGACATTTTGAGGAAGTTCAAAACAATGTTTTCCCGTAGTGAATTTGAATAAGGAAGACACAAACAATAGATTGCACGATTTATTGCCTGGCATATTTCGCTGCATCTCGTCAAGTACATACTGCAGAATTCACACAACATAAAGTAAAGTAACTAGATAAATCCTTCAAGCTGAAATATACACATGTTGGCACAGTAATGTCACTTATCTACCACGGTAATTTTAAGCTGACTAACATGTCTCGGTGTGTTAACCACGCATAGAAAGAACAGATGGTTCAATCAAAAATGTGAAGAAGCAGTCATTAGGAAGAAGAATGCCAGACATGTATGGTTAAATGACATCAATAACATCCAAAAGGAAGAGCATTATAGAAATGAATGTAAAGAGGCTACAAAAATAGTCAGACAGCAGAAGCGAGAATATATGAGTAATATAATCAAAGATATGGAAACTAATCACCAGAAAAATGAATCCAGAAAATTTTTTAAAGAACTGAAGTCAATGAAACGAGGGCACCAACAAAACACGTATGGTTTAAAAGACAAAAATGGGAATATGATAAATACCAATGAGGAAATGTGCAACACTTGGAAAGAATATTTTGTTGAACTACTAAATTGTGAAGCTCCAAGTCACATTTTCCCACAGGAAGAGGTTCTAACATGCGAACCACAAATTGAAGAACCTACATTTGAAGAAATCCTATATGTAATCACACGACTTAAAAACAATAAGGCAACTGGGGCTGATGGAATTGCTGCTGAATTTATAAAGGCAGGTGGCCATGCATTACATCTAAAGCTTTACGAACTAATAATAAAATCTGGAGGACAGAAGAATTACCCCATGACTGGAAAGAGTCATTATTGATACCTATCTTTAAGAAAGGAGACAAGTTCCAACGTGGAAATTATAGAGGAATATCACTACTGTCCACAAGCTATAAGATACTATCCGCAGTATTACTAAATAGACTAAAACCATATTCAGAAGACATATTCGGTGACTACCAGGCGGGTTTTAGACAAAACAGATCAACAATAGATCAGATATTTATCTTACGACAAATAGCCGAGAAACATTGGGAATATAAAAGAGATCTCCATAACATTTTTGTGGATTTTAAAAAGGCTTATGATAGTGTCCATAGGAATAGTCTATGGAATGCTATGCAGGAATTTGGAATACCAAGGAAGTTAATCAACATGACCAGACTATGCATGGAAGATACTTATAATATAGTAACATATAAAGGCAGGAAATCAGACCCCTTCCAAATAACATCTGGCTTGAAACAGGGTGATGCACTATCGCCGCTACTCTTCAATCTGGCTCTAGAGAAAGTTGTAAGGAAGGTAAAGGAGGAATGTGATATTGGAGGAACATCCAAGCTGCTTGGTTATGCAGATGATATAGATATTATAGGGCAAAGTGAACAAAAGACATTGGAAATATTGACTCACTTAAAGGGAAAAGCCAAACAGATGGGGCTGGTTATCAACCAAGATAAGACCGAATATATGGTAATTTCAAGAGACGGAATGGCTAGAAACTCTGGCCACATACAAATAGATAATATGACCATTAAAAGAACGGAAACATACAAATACCTGGGTACAATCTTCAACTGCTCCAACATCATAAGGGAAGAAATACAAACTAGAATCAACTCTGGAAATAAGATATACTATGCACTACAACATCTACTAAAATCAAAGGCGCTATCTCGTAACACCAAAATCACAATATACAAAACACTGATCAGACCAGTTGTGCTGTATGGCTCTGAAACCTGGAGTACAACGAAAGGAGACGAAGCCTTGTTACAAACCTTTGAGAACAAAATTTTAAGACGCATCTTTGGACCCATTAGGGATACACAAAGTGGAGAGTGGAAAAGAAGAAGTAACAAAGACATTTATGATCTGTTTAAGTCCCCGCTAATCACTGGTATCATGAAGGCTAATAGACTACAATGGCTGGGGCATATAGAAAGAATGGAAGATAATAGGGAAACAAAACTCGCTTACACTCAGGAAATAAATGACCGTAGACCCCGAGGTAGACCAAGAAGGCGGTGGAGAGATAATACATATACAGACCTACAAGCACTTGGAATCAAGGACTGGCAAGAGAAGGTCCACCAGAGAGACGAATGGAGACGGAGTGTATTTGCAGCAAAGAACCTCAATGGCTCGGAACGCTGAAGAAGAAGAAGAACATGTCTTTCTGTTTGCACAAATCTGGCTTGTGTAGATTAATCATTATTGCTTCTGCAAACTTTAACAAGCGAGTATTTTGTGTGTTAAACAACACTCTAAAGGCAATGTCTCTATCAATCACACGGCCGCTTTCGAGCATATGCCTAGTAATTGATGAAGCGGGAAGCTTCCGGTGTGTCGGCCACACTAGGCTCCCATCGCCTGTGTGTAGTATCTTGTCGATCCATTGAGGTATGTGTTCTGACACTCTTTATTTGTCATGAAGAAGCTTCCGGTGTGTCAGCCCCACTATTTGGACCTTCCCATTCCCCCACACCACCCACACACACATCTACTGTGCGAACATGTGTAAGTTGATCTCTCTCTCTCTCTCTCTCTCTCTCTCTCTCTCTCTCACACACACACACACACACACATACACACACACATACACACACACTAGGTACTTAGTTAACATCGCAATGTTTCGTGTATACGAGCACTAAGTTGATCTCTCTCTCTCTCTCTCTCTCTCTCTCTCTCTCTCTCTCTCTTTCTTCTCTCTCTCTCTCTCTCTCTCTCTCTCTCTCTCTCTCTCTCTCTCTCTCTCTCTCTCTCTTACCATACGCGCGCGCACACTCACACTGACTCGCAATGTTTCGTGAATGCGAACACTAAGCTGATCTCGCGGACACCACGAGTCGTTGTTAAAACCTGGTGTTTATCACCAAACCCCAAGCCAGGTCACCGGTGTCCGGCCAGTCCCGGCCCTAGACCTGCAATTTGTTGGGACAATAATGCAATGTTCCAGGACACGTCATCAATTGCGGTCAGCGGAGCAGATAAGTGGCGAGGGTAATGAGACTGTAACGGGATGATAAATTCGTATTTTTGCAGCATTTGAGAGACTGGGCAGCCGCCGCACTCGACTGGTAGACTGATAAATAAAATATCACGGAGGTCGACTTGACTTCTCAGAACATGTCCTGGTGCCTACCGAGTGTTTGTAAAGTCTCACTACACTTTGTATGTAGAACACATTTGAAAAATGAAGTACATGATGTCTTCAAAACAATGTGCTAAAAAATTCATTAAATTAGTTACAATAGTCACTGCTGTGGTCTAACGTTGCTCTAGGGAGGCTGGAAAGGACCAATGAAGTATTAATTATAACAGGTGTCCACCATGAGCTTCAAGACATGACTGTACACGTCTCTTCATATTGTTAAATAACTTCTGCAACGAGTCTGTTGTTATTTCTTCCGTTGATAACACCATTTTGTTTGGAGTACAAAGAAATACTCCAGCAGATGACAGCCATTCGCTGCATTGCTTCACGGTGGACTGTGGGGCACATTTTTTGATGACATCATATACTTCATTTTTTAAATTGGTTCGACATACAAAGTGTAGTGAGACTTTACAAACACCCTGTATATTCCAGGTCCAAGTCAGTTATTCAAATAATCCCCGCCTGGGTGGGGATTCGATGACTTAACCAGTGGGCCGGCAGCCACTGATATACCTCGCTCCCCTTTCAGGGGTAAAATTGTGAAAATTCAAAGTATACCGTGTGGTGACTGCCTCCGCAAGGGGTCTTGATTATCTTAACCCTTGTGTAAAACATCGATGCATATATCAGCAAAGGTACCAAGTCCTGAAAGGAGTTTGTAGAGTAAATCTATTTTTTTAATAGTCGCATGCTGTTCCGGTTACTGTAGATCTAACAAAGGAAGATCGGGTCTGCAATTACAATATGATACTATAAGACGTTACAAACATAGGGAGGTTAGAGATTCCACAATTTCGCATACAATACAACTTCTTCAAACTGTATTTCTCAAAGTTAAACCTGTATCTTCTTTTTGAAGGATACTATCGTTTTGTAGAGTTTATATTCGCTATTGTCCGCTGTAGGATCACTTATCGTCATTACCATCATGTGGCCATTCCATTCATCATCATCATCATCATCATCATCATCATCATCAAGTGTCCTGCCAGCTGGCTTAGGCGTTCATGGCTCCCCACAGATCTCGGTCTTTATTAAGGAGGTCAAATTGAAGTCCGCCATAGTCTGGTATCAGATCTGTATTCTTGTCGCTATTATTTCATTCAGTCAAGCCTTCTAAGTGTTTATCTCTTTTGTCTTTCTCTTGTTCTTTTTTTCCATTAAGTTTGCCAGTTGTAACTAAGTGTTCAGATTTATTTATCATAACATGGCTGTACATTATTGACGAACTACATCTAACTTCGCTAATCTGTTAGTGGTTTTCATATGCTTCCTGAAATACCGCGTCATGTTTTTTTTTTTTCCAGTTTGTCCAAAATATTCTTTGCATTTTCCTTCCCAATCTTATGTCTGCTATCATGTTTGTCGGCTTGCATGCTTATTCCCCAGGCCTCATTGTTTATAACAATATAGGCTTTATATCATCATCACCACCACCACCACCATCATCATCATCAAGTGCCACATAGAGCGGTAGTCGTACTCCTCAGCAAGGATCTGTCGTCGGTTCTCTTGATAAGTTCCATAATCGAGAGCTAATTGGTCTAAAACAGTGGTTCTCAACCGGTGGGGAATTCCGCCCCCCACCCCCCAGGGGAGAATTTTAGGGTTTCCAGGAGGGGGGGGGGTTAAGATTATTTCAAGATCGCATTAATACAAGAACCAACTACTTGATATTGTTTTTCCATCTAAATTTTACGGTTCTGTACTTCTCGCCCTAGTTAAATTCGTTTTATAGCGTAAGTAGACCCGCAAATCACGTTGTATGTAGACGACTAGACTTGTTCTAGTATGTGTTATTAAATTTAGCTTCCATTTTTAAGTATACTGTGTAAGGGTGGGGGGTGGGGGGATTTATAGGGAGGAAATTCGAAGGGGAAAGGGGAATGACGTTCTGAACATATGGTAAAGGGGGCATGGGCCAAAAATGTTGAGAACCACTGGTCTAAACATATGGGACGGCCATCGCTTATTTTTGTTCGATCGCAAACTTTGAACTCGAGGGTAATCCACGCTGGTCTGATTTTTGCGTGAGGGATAGCTTTCCATTTTACCAGTGTCCCTCGCCATCAGGCGAAACCACTCCGATTTCTGAGGTACTTGTAATTTACGTCACCAAGTCACGGACGAGAAGTAAGCATGTTGGTCCAGCTGACAGGTGTATGGGGTTGAACCCGCTAACTCGGTGTCAGCATACCGGAAGTTTAAGAGCGTTCACTCTTACCCATTCCACCATGCTGGCCTCTACTGTCTTTGTATACCCTACACACTTCGTGTATGAATGACGACGCTTTGCTTTGTTACTTACTTTTCGGGAAAAAAAACATCTGTGAGTGCTTGCTTGTGTTCGCTGGCTGTGAACTCCAGCGTGAAGTCCTGTATGTCAGATGAAGACATCCTGTTGTCCAACATCAGTGTGATGTCATACCGGACTGAGGTTTGGATGAGTATCCGTTGTCCCATGTCTGGCTTATTGGTGTGCAGACTGGTAGTTTCTCGCAGTGCAGGCAGATACTCTCCGACTTCGGAGGAATCAGCGATCCTACTACGCTAGCCAGGACCCCGAAGGGACCTGTTGCCCAGGATGCACGACTAGGACGTGTTAGTAGGTCTTGGCCAGTATAGAACCTGGCCCTGGTGCCTTGGAAACACCTCTGCGTCCCACATCTATGAGTATCTGCCATCGGAATACTTTTACCCTTTGTTTAAAAGATGTGTCACAGATATAAGTGAATATGTGAAAAGAAGTAGGATCTGTTAAAAGATGTTGCATTCTCATCATCATGCAGCAAGTCCTCTGCATGACGTCGCTCTCATCGCGTCCCGCTGAAAAGATTCTCAATCCATTGCCAGTTCTCCTGCGCCATGAATTTTCTTGCTCCAGGTATCAGCAGTGTTCTGTGTCCACCTTTGTGCTTGTCGACCCAGGCATCAACTTCCGGGCACCAATCTTCTATGACCTTTTTCCCTCCAAACCTCTGTACCATATAATGTGGCCAAAGTAAATCAGTGTCCCAGCCATATTGGTGTTTATGGTCCGGTGTTTGATATGATAATCTTGTAGAATAAAGTCTGTTAACTTCAGTGCCAAACAAAAAAGTAGGTTTTGATCTAACAAAAATGGATGGCGGAAAATGGGAAGTTGGAGCTTCACAGTTATGATGTAAAAGTCGTTAATATTGTAGCATATATGATTTATTACATATCAAATTAATGGGAGTTACATGGGGAAAACTATTGTAAATAACCCCATGGCAGATACGGGAAGGCGCTTAAGACGATTAACCATCCATACCATGGCACTGAATCAGATAAGTATTTTTCATTTCCTAAGTCCAAAATATTCTAAGAACTTTTCTGTTAACCTTAAGTTAAAATACAAAACTCAAATTGTATTCCCTTGTGGTTGTGAAATGATCCGTAATTCACATCCGTGTGTTGTCACAGGAAATGCACATGTTCTCGAAAACTTTAACATGTTTGCTAGCGTTGTGCTGTAGGTTCTTATGACCGTATAAACGCATCTTACTTAACAAGTAAAACTCATGTTTTTTTTTAGAGAATCCGCTCATCAACCAACTAATCAGTTAACCAACTAACTACCAAACTAACCATCCAAGCAACCAACTAACCACCCAACCAACCAAATCCCAAACCAATCAACTAACCACCCAAACAACCATTTAACCACCCAAACCAACCAACTAACCACCCAACCAACTAACTAACCACCCAACCAACCAGCTAACTAACCAACCAATCAACCATCCACCCGACCAACCAACCAACTAACTAACCACCCAACCAACCAGCTAACTAACCAACCAACCATCCACTCAACCAACCAACTAACCACCCAACCAACCAGCTAACTAACTAACCAACCACCCGATCAACCAACCACCCACCCGACCGACCAACCAACCAACCAACCAACCAACCATCCACCCTACCAACCAACTAACCAACCAATCACTCAACTAACCACCCAACCAACCAGGCTAACTAACTAACCAATCAACCACCTACCCGACCAACCACCTACCCGACCAACCAACCAACCAACTAACCAAATAACTAACTACCCAACCAACCAACCACCCACCCAACCAACCAACTAACCACCCAATCAACCAACAAACTAGCCAAACCCCAAATCAACCAACTAACCACTCAACCAACCAAAACCACCAAATCAACCAACTAACCACCCAATCAACCAACCAACCACTCACCCAACCAACCAACTAACCACCTAATCAACCGACTAACCACGCAACCAACCAACTAAACCCCAAACCAACCAACTAACCATCCAACCAACCAAATAACTAACTACCCAACCAACAAAATAACTAACTACCCAACCAACCACCCTACCAACCAACTAACCACCCAACCAACCAACTAACCACCCAGCCAACCAGCTTACTTACCAACCAACCAACCACCCATCCGACCAACCAACCAACCAACCAACCAACCACTCAACCAACCAACTAACCACCCTACCAACCAGCTAACTAACCAACCAACCGACTGCACTGAAAGACTGAATCTCGCACACCAATAATATGTGATAACTCTAAATCATGTCCGAAGCATCCAGCAAAGAATCGAGTTAATAGTCCCACCTCATCAAACATTGAACAGGAAGTGTAAAGTCCTGGAAAACTTCGCATCCATACTTCCGTGTGCTGTGTTTACTTGTGAACTGAATAAAACTTTTAGCTATTTTTGTTTCGTAAGAGACTTAGTCTACTTAACAGAAAAATGGTGATAATGGTTATTACAAAGAATACTTGAAAACCAAGGAGTAACATCAAAATGAATGGAACCAGTCTGAAAGAAGTCAATGTATTTAAGTATGTGTGTACTTTAATAACAGCAGATGTAAGTTGTGTTCGGGAAGTTTAATGTAGAATTGCCTAAGCAAAGGCAGCATTTCATAAGATGAAGATTATTCTCCCCGATTTATCTTTAAATTTGTCATTCTAGGTGAGTTGTTGTTCACTAAGTTGATATTAACAAGAAAAGATTTCCCGAAAGCTATATCGAGCCAATCCTAATGTATGGAAGCAAATCATAGTCAGTTAGCAGAAATATGGACATGTGTTAAATTTGGGGTGGGGGGGGGGGGGTTATAGAAGAATAATGAGAACATCATAGGCGGATAGAAAGAGCAATGAAGATATCTTGAAAGAAGTGAACTCTCGAAGAGCACTGGTTTCTCGCATTAGCTTCATGAAAATTCAGCGCCGGATAATTGTAATAATTTTCGAGGAATTGTCTGGGGAGGAAAAGCGACGAGTTAGGGAACCGGCGCCACATAGCATGTGTCGTGGTCCATAATATGTGAAGGCCGAAGACTTCACGCTTCTAGCGACAGTGGCTGCTGTGTGGACTGTCTTTCGGGTGTCACCTTACAGTTGGGTGTGCCTTGAGGTACACATGTTCCTTCAGCAAGGATGTGTCATCTTTGGAGGTGACTGGTTCGAATCATGGTGTGGCAATAGCTTTCAAGAGGCGGCCGCGTTAATATAGTTGATAGTGAATACAATTTGTGGAACTGCCGTAAAGCTGTGGAAATGTAAATAATGTAAAATAACACAAAGTAATGCAGCTTTACAGAACAGATTTACGAAACAATAAGGGCATTGAGGCGACTAGCTTTTATCAGCAAACAAATACAAACACAAAACATAATACGTAATCACGGAGAAGACCCTCCAGTGACTACATTGAGGCATAAGTGGGGGATGAGCAGAATGCAAAAAAAAAAAATGAGATCAATGAAGAGAAAATGAAGACATACACACGCACGTACGCACGCGCGCGCACACACACACACACACACACACACACACACACACACACTTTATCTCAGAATCACAGGCTATGAACCAACCAATAGCTGTGAACCAAATTTGTTATTTTCTCTTCATTGTTCTCGGTTTTTTTTTTTTTTCATCTTTTTATTCTTCTCATTAGTATATGCCCGGGAAGAGAGCAAGAGGAAGGCCAAAGAGAAGATTGGTGCAGGATGTGGCAGATGATCTCCAGATGGGTATATCGGACGCGGGACATCTTGCATATGACCGAGACGTTTTCCGGAAGGTTGTTATGGGAGCGAGGATCTGCAAGGGACATGCTACTGAATTAATGAGTTCAGGCCTACAAAAGTGTGATGGTCCAACCACGTCATGAATCCATAATAGGTTCTCACTTTTGGACATTTAAGACAACAAATTTCAGGGGAGGTGAGGGGTGGTATTGCAATGGTTATCACGCATGGCTGGCGGTCCGGTGGTCGTGAGTTCGAATTCATATAGACGCGGATTATTTTTATTTTACATTGACTTGGGCTGACTGGTTGACCCAGCCTGAAATGGTACCCGGAAATGTCTTGGAGAGTAAAGGCAATCGGCGTGTATCGGCTGGTCTATACAAATATGGGGCTAGCTTCACCTGCCCAGAACGTTTTAAGGCCTGCAGAAAGGGTCTTTACTTACTTATAGTTTGTCAGATGTGTCCTTTCGATTATACGTCTTTATGTCTTCTACCAACGTCGATCAGTATTGTATAATATATTTCTGGTGTTGCCTAGAGTCTGGTTATTGGGCTAAATAATGTATTTCTCATGATGTCTAGATTCGGGTAGTTGGGCTAGATAATGTATTACTCGTGATGCCTAGATTCTGGTTATTGAACTAAATCATGTATTTCTCACGATGTCTAGATTCCGGTAATTGGGCTAAATAATGTATTTTTCGTGATGTCCAGATTCCGGTAATTTAGCTAAATAATGTATTGCTCATGGTGCCTAGAGTCTAGTTATTGGGCTAAATAATGTATTTCTCATTATGTCTAGATTCTTGTATTTTGGTTAAAAATGTATTTCTTATTTGCTCATTTACATTCCAAGATTACTGCCCTACAGCAGTTCTGGATCCGTGTCTACAGTTAAATTCACACATTAGGATGATCTTGAAAGCACCAGACATATGGTTTCTGAGACGAATGTTGCTAATACTCCGGACTACTAGAGGAACTAAAAACGATTGTCTGGAAGAGGAAAATGAAAGTAGAAGATGATATACAACGAAAAGGAAGAGACTGTGTTCTTTGGTCACGTGGTGAGAAGAGAAGCATTGAGAAACATTGTGACAACGGGAAAGATCAGTGGATGAAGCGACAAAGGCAGGCCGAGAGAAATGATGTTGCACGTCTCAAGATGATGAGGCAAGGAGGAATTGATCCATAACATCAAGGACCGAGATCTGAGTATACACATGATCGCCGTGATGTTGACAGGACACATGATAATAATGATTGCAAATGTGTTACTGACTAGTACTTCTTATGTATACTGTTATAACAGCCAAATGCATTGCCTTATGCTTTCAATAATCATGTAACATTAATGTGTCGTACAGGTGGCGCGACGGTGCCTGATAAGTTTCAGCTCACTATAGGATCATGGGCGCCGGCACACTCGTGCTGGTTTTTGTTGGTGTGTTCGGCTTGCTTCAGTCTGCTGCAACAGCCCCAAGCAGGCGGGATGAAGGAGTCGGCATTTATCGTTTGCAGATGGACCAAGGTTCAGATATGCCCCTTGTATATCAGAGGCAACGTCGTGTCGACACTGATGGAGCTTCATTCTTTAAAGAGGCAACTGATTTCCTCAAAAATGGTTTTAAAAAACTGAAGAGTACTATCACGAACACTGAGCGTGCTGCTCGGGACATCTTCTCCGATCTCAGCCATGGGTCGATCACTTGTGGCGTCTGCACGACTGTGGTCATCCTGGCGCAGAGTTTGATGTCCTCAAATATGTCTGATGAGCTTATCATGGACTCGGCCTACAACCTCTGTACCGGTCTCAATATTGAGACGCCTCGAGTCTGTCGGGGGATTGTCAATGAGTTCGCGGTGAGTATTTTATCATGTTTATTTGTGTCTTGTATGTATTAAGATCATCGTCACAGTATAGTCTTTAGCACAGCGGCTAAACAGTACCGTGATCCTGGGTTCAGACCCAATGGATGCATGATCTTTCTCAACTGGTACTGGTCTGTGGGAAGCCCTTTCTGGTCAAGTAAAGCTTGCTGAATTTCCAGAGTCCTGAAACGAACCTATGACCTTCGAAGCGCCAGGAAGACAGTGTGAGCGCTTTCTGTCTCTATATCTGAAATAGCCTGGTATTATGAACTCCACCTATTTGCTTCCGTCCAGTAGAGAGATTGGTATTATTACCGCTTGCATCCATTCCTAGAAATAGTAAAATGGACACGTGAAAGTAGATTCTGAAACAGTACAATGAACATGTGAACGTAGATTCTAAAAAAGTGTAGTGAACTTGTAAAAGGAGATTCTGAAATTGCGATAAAGATCAGAAAGTCGATTCTGAAACAGTGCGATAACATGTGAAAGTAGATCCTGAAACAGTGCGATAAACACATGAAATTTAGATTCTAAAATGGTACAATGAACATGTGAAAGTAGATTCTAAAAAACAGTACAACGAACACGCGGAAGTAGATTCTGAAATAGTGCGATAAAGATGTGAAAGGAGATTATGAAACATAATAATTTGAAAGAAAATGCTGAAACAGTACAACATGCATATCAAAGAACAGGCTAAAAAAGAACATGATTGAAATTGAAAAGTGAAATATCCCTGTCTCAAATGGGATTCGAACAAATGACAACAGGACCAGCAGGCAAGAGTTCTAGCATCTCCACTACCACAACTCACTCTGTTGCTTTTACTGTGAAATAAATTCATCAGCCTGCACATCCGTGAATTTACAGCCATTTTGCCTTGTCTCGTTAGCGGTCTCAATGATGTAAACACAGAGAGTGACCTTGTAGGGGTAAGGCTGCAATCAGACGAGTTAGTATTGACCAAAGGCGCTGGGGAATCAA
Source organism: Cepaea hortensis (assembly GCA_963921405.1). NCBI lineage: Eukaryota > Metazoa > Mollusca > Gastropoda > Stylommatophora > Helicidae > Cepaea > Cepaea hortensis. The sequence goes on along the minus strand of OY992895.1, from coordinate 48,230,533 downwards.
TAGAGCAAGAAAGATGATCGGGTTAGTGGTGATAATGACCCTGCTAGTCATCGTTATCAAGATGATGAGGGTGTGTGGTTGTTCCTATTGGAAATGGTAAATGCATTTGGCAGGTCAATTTTGAAACCCGTGATTACACTGAGAGGTCAACGTGTGGCCGAATGGATAAGAACTCTCGCTTTTAAACTGTGGGTGCGCTGGTCGCGGGGTAGTGGGATGGTTTCCTACACCGGTCAGTTTTGACTTCAACCATAATTGCTCGTTCACAAAGCAATGACAAACTCATTCATTCATTCATTCATTCATCCATTCATTCATTCAGTAGCAAATCCTTTGCAGAACCTCGCTCTTATAACAACCTTCTGGAAAACACCTCGGTCATAAGCAAGATCTCCTATGTCCGATACACTCATCTGAAGACCATCTGCCACATCCTGCACCCATCTTCTCTTTGGCTTTCCTCTTCCTCTTTTCCCGCGCATATACCCCAATATTATTGTTCTTTCTAAAATATCACGACGTTTCTAGGACCAAAATATTTCGGTGTTCTTTGTTTTATCGTTTTTAGTAGCCAACCTTCTACATCAGGGGTGGCCAACCTTTTCAGCAGGCGGGCCAAATTTCAGAAATAATATTTCCTGCCGGGCCACGCACATATTTTTGTTGTTGTTGTTCGTTAATTAAAGTAAACAAGCAAGCGGGCTACAGCTTCGCACACATCATCGCTTCCCAGTAGGTGAGATCGTGGTCAAACGCTTGCATGGTTTCATGTTAAAAACACACAAACACACAACAGAAAGAAATAGTTATTATTATTATTTTTTTTTTTTGGAAGAAAATAAAGAAAATAAAACATAACTGAGAATCAAATGTATTTATTAGACAATTTTAAAATATTTAAAAGTGAGACATCTGACTTTGTTTTGCAGAACTAAGTGCATCAAAATTGATCTCGGCTGATGTCGCCACATGCAAACAGTTTTCCAAATGAACATCAGTAATTCGTGTTCTCACTTGTGATTTGATGTCCTTCATGCAACTGAAAATCTGTTCACGCGCATAAGTGTTTCCAAATAGCGAAACCATCGACAGAGCATGTTTGTAAAACGCAGGATATTTATCCTTGTCCAAATACGTTTTATAGAGCTCTTCCAAACCAACTTGATGGAACGTTTCCTTTAACTGTGTATCACAACACATTTTACAATGTTCCATTTGATTTGTGTGGACATCAACACCTCTGAAAAAAAAATGCCAGTCGGGCAGTATCTGCCATATCTGTGCTTCCATCCAATACTAGAGCATTAAAATATAAACTCGGATGCTCGACTTTATAAATTATCATCAATATGTTTTTCAATGTCGTCCACACGCCTACTAATAGTCTGACGAGACAGGCTTATTTTTGAGAAATACTTCTTCTTTTCTGGACACATAATTTCAACGAAGCTCTCCAAACATTCCTTAACCATTTCACAATCTGAATATGTTAGTCTTTTCTCTTGAGCCTAAGGCAGCACATAGGGTAGAAGTCATGGCTCTCCGTGTTCGGCGGTTCGCTGCTACCTGTTGTAGATCCTGGATGTTCACTTAGCCGTTGAATGAGCCTTCTCTGATGATGGTTCTACGCAGGGTCTCTCTTGGTCTTCCCCGTTTTCTTTTCCCTACTGGTGACCATAAGAGGGCTTGGTTGGGGAGTTTTGTCTTGTCCGTTCTGAGTACATGGCTGATGTAGTTCCAACGGCGTTTTCTTATAAAATTGGATACAATATCTTGCTTAGTCTCTTGTCTTATTTGCGTATTGGTTCTGAAATATGTCCAGTGGAGGTTTAGAATTCTTCTAAGACATTTGTTCTCAAAATTTTCTAATTTTTTTTTTTATCTAAAGCTACTGTTGATTTCTAACTTTCACGTCCACACCTTAGCACTGGAATCACACAAGAGTTGAAGATTTTAAGTTTCGTATGTTTGCTGAGTGTCATTGACTTCCAGATGTTTGACAGTTTATTGAAGGCACCAGATGCCAGTGCGATTCTAGATAATATTTCTGGTGTTGAGTCCCATGTAGATGTCATTTTGCTTCCTATGTATGTGAAGCTGTTGACTTTTTCCAGAACATGGTTGTTTAATTTGGTGTCGTCTGAACTGCTGGTAAGATCAATAGTTTTTGTTTTTGCTGTGTTAATTTGGAGACCAATTTGTCCTGAAACATTTTGGAGATGGTTTATTTTCTCTTGGGCATCTGGGTGTGTTGAATTTAAAAGCACTATGTCGTCGGCAAAGTCCAGGTCTTCTAGAATTTTGTCAACCCAATGGATACCCCTATTTGTGTTGTTTGTGCACTTGCACATGACCCAATCGATAGCTATTCCAAAGGGCATCGGTGACAAGACACAACCCTGTTTCACTCCCGTTTCCACTGAGAACCAGTCAGAGTTGCCTGATTCTGTTCTCACGCAGCAACGTGTCTCTTTGTAGAAAGATTTTATGATGTTGATATATTTGGTAGGGAAACCATAGATGTTAAGTAGATTCCAAAGTGAAGGACGGTGGATACTGTCGAGGGCTTTTTGAAAGTCGACAAAGTTGGTGATTAATTTCGACTGGAATTCTACAGAGTCTTCAATGATTATTCTAAGGATGAAAATGTGGTCTATACTTGACCGTTTTGGTCTGAAGCCAGTTTGTTCTTCTCTGAGCCTTTCATCTATAGACTTTTTCAATTTCTCAAGTAACATGATACAAAAAAGTTTTCCTGGTACTGACAGTAGGGTGATACCACGCTAGTTATTGCAATCAGACATATCACCTTTTTTTTTTTGGCAGTTTGAAAATTACACCATCCTTCCACTGTTGCGGTGGGGATTCGTTTTGCCAGATTTCATTGATCAGCTATAACAAACATTGTAAGGTATTCTCATCTTATGCTTTGAGCATTTCTCCTGAGATGTCGTCTCCACCACCAGCTTTGTTGTTCTTCAAATGTTTAATGGCTGCTTTAATCTCTTCCATGGTGGGTGAATGACTCAACAGGAGGCATCTAGTAGGGGCATGGTGGTTTCTCCATCCAGGTTGGGAACAGTGTCAGGCTGCGATCTATTTAATATTTCTTTGAAATGTTCTGCCCATCGTTGCTTTTGGTGGTCATCAGATAGCAGTAGTTTACCTTGTTTGTCTTTGATGGGTTTGTTTGGTGTAGGTGAGTGATTGCATAGTTGTTTCATGATGTGGAATACGGATTTGTTGTTTCCAGTTTTGGCAGCTGATTCGGCATCGGCGGCCAAGCTGTGTATAAAGTTCTGTTTATCTTTTCGTGCGCTTGATTTCACCTCTTTATCCAACATGGAGTATTTTTGCTTATGGGTTTCATATGTAGAGGTGTCTTTTGTAGAAAGAAGTGTTAGTTTTGCTTGCTTTCTTTCTTGTATCTTCGTCCAGGTGTTATCACTTAGACACTTCTTCTTCTGTCTTTGTACGTAGCCAACTATGTTTGTTGCCGCATTTAGCAAGGTCTCTTTCAGGAAATTCCAATTTTCTTCAATGTTATTTTTACTATTCGCATTGCTCATTATACTTTCTTTGTTAGCGTATATGTTTTGTACCTCTGCGTTGAATGCGAGTTGGTGTTCTATAGTCAGTAGGGACTGTGAGTTTATGTTCTTGGTTCTCTTTACAGAGTCTTAAACTGCTTTATTTTTAGCTTGGCTATGCAGAGATTGTGATCGCTACCAGCATCTGCTCCTCTGTAAGCTCTGACGTCTTGTACTTATGAACAGAATTTGGCACTAATGCAAAAATGGTCTGTCTGATTTTTTGTGATACCATCAGGCGAATTCCACGTGATTTTATGTATATTTTTATGCCGAAATAGATAGTTTGCTATTATCAGATTTGGTATTTCACAGAATTCTAGTAGTCTCTCTCCGTTTTGGTTCATATCCCCTAGACCGTGAATTCCCATATATTTCTCGACACCCTTATTGTCAGATCCTATCTTGGCGTTGAAATCACCCATTACAGCAACAATGTCGTGTTTGGGTGATAAGTTGATGGTACCAATTAGTTGGTTGTAGAGATTATCTTTGTTGATGTCGGTATCATCGTTGGTAGGTGCATAGCACTGTATGAGTGATAGCTTGAAATATTTTGTTTGGTAACGCGCTGTTATGATTCTGTCGTTTACTGGTTCCCAGCTGATTAGTGATCTTTCTGCAATTTTAGACATAATGATAGCGACTCCGTTCGAATGATGGTTGTCAGTTCTTCCTGAATAAATTATGCGTCTTTGTTCGTAGTTAAGAAACGTTTTACCTGAGTCAGTCCATCTGACTGAACTACGTCGACAATGTACTCAGAATGGACAAGACAAGACTCCCCTACCAAGCTCTCGTATGGTCACCAGTAGGGAAAAGAAAACGGGGAAGACCAAGAAAGACCCTGCGTAGAACCATCATAAGAGAAGGCTCATTCAACGGCCAAGTGAACATCCAAGATCTACAACAGGTAGCAGCGAACCGCCAGACATGGAGAGCCATGACTTCTGCCCTATGCGCCGACTTAGGCTCAAGAGGAAAGACTCACTAACTAACTAACTAAGTCCATCCGCACTCGCTAACCCCGAGAACATGTAGGTTGTATTCATTCATTATACCACAATCTGAATATGGCTTCGATTTTTTTTTTTTTTTTTTTTTTTTTTTTTGTTGCTTGTATCTTAGCTACTGCATAACTAGCTTTTACAATAGCATGTTGACTATGAACCCGCTCTAGTAAATATCTTTTGTAGTGCATACATTTTTTTATTTAAAGTCATTTACTTGGTCTTGTCGAAATTGCCCTTTGTACTTATCAAACTTATTTGCATGTTTGGTCACGTAGTACCATTTGATGTTATACTCTTTCAAAACAGAAACAGATTCGTTGCATATCAAGCACATGGGCTTTGTTTTAATTTCCACGCAAAAAATAGTTTATAGTCCACCTGTCTTGAAAACTTCTTAATTCTGTGATTCTTCTCTTCTTTGGTCCAACGTCTTTACTAGTTGACGCCATGGTAGATCTTCGTTTTAACTGGGGGGAAAAAATAAAATACCACGGGTAATACTTTTTTTCCTTTTTGCATATCCCTTACATGACGTTGCAGTCAACAACAGCATTTTTTTCAGCCGCTGTTGATGTACTAGGCAAGATTAGGCTCAGTAGTTTGCCATTGCTTTCTGAGCGACCGTCTCACATACCCCGTAAGTTACCAACGCGGCGAGAACCGCTACCGATTCTCGGGCAGGTTACGTTACTCGCGAGAATATACGAGATGACGGAGAAAGACATCAACCCCTAGGCCAGTGGGTAATACAAATTAATAATGATTAATCAATTTAAATTACTTAAATAAACTGTTTCAGGGTTTACTTACCTATAGAATCATTATGGTAGACGGGATACTTAGTTAAAGTAGTTTGAACTCTTATTATCTTCTTCTTCTTCTTCTTCTTCTTCTTCTTCTTCAGCGTTCCGAGCCATTGAGGTTCTTTGCTGCAAATACAATCCGTCTCCATTCATCTCTCTGGTGGACCTTCTCTTGCCAGTCGTTGATTCCAAGTGCTTGTAGGTCTGTACATGTATTATCTCTCCACCGCCTTCTTGGTCTACCTCGGGGTCTACGGTCATTTATTTCCTGAGTGTAAGCGAGTTTTGTTTCCCTATTATCTTCCATTCTTTCTATATGCCCCAGCCATTGTAGTCTATTAGCCTTCATGATACCAGTGATTAGCGGGGACTTAAACAGATCATAAATGTCTTTGTTACTTCTTCTTTTCCACTCTCCACTTTGTGTATCCCTAATGGGTCCAAAGATGCGTCTTAAAATTTTGTTCTCAAAGGTTTGTAACAAGGCTTCGTCTCCTTTCGTTGTACTCCAGGTTTCAGAGCCATACAGCACAACTGGTCTGATCAGTGTTTTGTATATTGTGATTTTGGTGTTACGAGATAGCGCCTTTGATTTTAGTAGATGTTGTAGTGCATAGTATATCTTATTTCCAGAGTTGATTCTAGTTTGTATTTCTTCCCTTATGATGTTGGAGCAGTTGAAGATTGTACCCCTATAAATATGATAAATATGTATTTTAACGTCGATCGCAAAATCTCTCCAGACGCAGTAGCGATAAATGAATGAAACTACACAATATCAAGGAACTTCGTCAAGCTGAACTGAAAGTAGTTATGAGTATGAGCCCCATAGCGTTGCGAGTTTCGCGAAGACGCCGAAGAACACAGAACATATATCAGAAGTTGAAGTCTCATATTAAATTTTATCAACACCTAGCGTCGGACAAAAAACTAAGTAACCTTGAGTGTCAAATAGCAGGATATTCAAAATAGCTAAAATCTATGAATTTTCCCGAAGATACGGGATATTTAAAATAGCTCAACACCAATGATTTTTTTTTTCCAAATATGCGAGATATTTCAAATTTCTCTTAGCTAAAATTTAAAAATGTATGATACGAACGACTCATGATGTAATGTTCTTTTGGTGATATGTACAATACAGTTAACATTTATGTTCATTTGACCTAGCTCCGCGGGCCGCAGCATGACTCCCGGCGGGCCGCATGCGGCCCGCGGGCCTCGTGTTGGCCACCCCTGTTCTACATTATGCAGATCTTGTCGTGTGGATGCATTGGAGCGTAAATCATGCCTAGTAAATCAACCTGGCGTTGGGGTTCATTACAACATACTGCAAAGGATATGCAGCATTTAAAATTGTTACACTGAGTAAATAGTTGCATTTGTGAAACCATTTACACATAAGTCACTTAGAATTAGTCAATTAGTTCTTCTTCTTATAGCCCCAACCGTGTGGCGTTGCTGATCATGTCTGCTGACAGCTTTCTGTCTCGTGTACTGCCAATCATCTGTGATACCGTTGTTCCTCCATGCCATAACATCAACCTGTCCAGTATCTTCTCCCTTGGTTTCCCAACTCCCCCAACTTTCCCGTTGTCACGACGAACTTGACACTTACTAAATCTATTGCGTTTGATAAGTTAATTACAATGTAAATTTAATTACGCCACGTCAGTCAATTCACGGAGAGAACTACACAAATACCAGTGACTAAAGAGGTGACAATGCGACAGTGGTGCAGGTCTCTCCTTGACTTATCCATGCTCGGAAGTCAGCGGGGTGTCCATCACTGGTACTGGAACTCCACATCAGCTGGGACGCATATAAGGGTATAACCAGTCCATGATTCAACACATCACATACCGACTGTCCCTCTTCTGTGTCAGGCTATGATTCAACACATTACATACCGACTGTCCCTCTTCTGTGTCAGGCTATGATTCAACACATTACATACCGACTGCCCCTCTTCTGTGTCAGTTCATGATTCAACACATTACATACCGACTGTCCCTCTTCTATGTCAGGCTATGATTCAACACATTACATACCGACTGTCCCTCTTCTGTGTCAGGCTATGATTCAACACATTACATACCGACTGCCCCTCTTCTGTGTCAGGCTATGATTCAACACATTACATACCGACTGTCCCTCTTCTGTGTCAGTCCAGGATTCAACACATCACATACCGACTGTCCCTCTTCTGTGTCAGTCCATGATTCAACACATCACATACCGACTGCCCCTCTTCTATGTCAGTCCATGATTCAACACATCACATACCGACTTCCCCTCTTCTGTGTCAGGCTATGATTCAACATATCACATACCGACTGCCCCTCTTCTATGTCAGGCTATGATTCAACACATCACATACCGACTGCCCCTCTTCTGTGTCAGGCTATGATTCAACACATCACATACCGACTGCCCCTCTTCTATGTCAGTCCATGATTCAACACATCACATACCGACTGCCCCTCTTCTATGTCAGGCTATGATTCAACACATCACATACCGACTGCCCCTCTTCTGTATCAGGCTATGATTCAACACATCACATACCGACTGCCCCTCTTCTATGTCAGTCCATGATTCAACATATCACGCACCGACTGCCCCTCTTCTATGTCAGGCTATGATTCAACACATCACATACCGACTGCCCCTCTTCTGTGTCAGGCTATGATTCAACACATCACATACCGACTGCCCCTCTTCTGTGTCAGTCCATGATTCAACATATCACATACCGACTGCCCCTCTTCTATGTCAGTCCATGATTCAACACATCACATACCGACTGCCCCTCTTCTATGTCAGGCTATGATTCAGCACATCACATACCGACTGCCCCTCTTCTGTGTCAGGCTATGATTCAACACATCACATACCGACTGCCCCTCTTCTATGTCAGTCCATGATTCAACATATCACGCACCGACTGTCCCTCTTCTGTGTCAGGCTATGATTCAACACATCACATACCGACTGCCCCTCTTCTATGTCAGTCCATGATTCAACACATCACATACCGACTGTCCCTCTTCTGTGTCAGGCTATGATTCAACACATCACATACCGACTGTCCCTCTTCTGTGTCAGGCTATGATTCAACACATCACATACCGACTGCCCCTCTTCTGTGTCAGGCTATGATTCAACACATCACATACCGACTGCCCCTCTTCTATGTCAGGCTATGATTCAACACATCACATACCGACTGCCCCTCTTCTATGTCAGTCCATGATTCAACATATCACGCACCGACTGCCCCTCTTCTATGTCAGGCTATGATTCAACACATCACATACCGACTGCCCCTCTTCTATGTCAGTCCATGATTCAACACATCACATACCGACTGTCCCTCTTCTGTGTCAGGCTATGATTCAACACATCACATACCGACTGTCCCTCTTCTGTGTCAGGCTATGATTCAACACATCACATACCGACTGCCCATCTTCTGTGTCAGGCTATGATTCAACACATCACATACCGACTGCCCCTCTTCTATGTCAGGCTATGATTCAACACATCACATACCGACTGCCCCTCTTCTGTGTCAGGCTATGATTCAACACATCACATACCGACTGCCCCTCTTCTATGTCAGTCCATGATTCAACATATCACGCACCGACTGCCCCTCTTCTATGTCAGGCTATGATTCAACACATCACATACCGACTGCCCCTCTTCTGTGTCATGCTATGATTCAACACATCACATACCGACTGTCCCTCTTCTGTGTCAGGCTATGATTCAACACATGACATACCGACTGTCCCTCTTCTGTGTCAGTCTATGATTCAACATATCACATACCGACTGTCCCTCTTCTGTGTCAGGCTATGATTCAACACATCACATACCGACTGTCCCTCTTCTGTGTCAGGCTATGATTCAACACATCACATACCGACTGCCCCTCTTCTATGTCAGTCCATGATCCAACACATCACATACCGACTGTCCCTCTTCTATGTCAGTCCATGATTCAACATATCACATAGCGACTGTCCCTCGCCTGTGTCAGTCCATGATTCAACATATCACATACCGACTGTCCCTCTTCTATGTCAGTCCATGATTCAACACATCACATACCGACTGTCCCTCTTCTGTGTCAGTCCATAATTCAACATATCACATACCGACTGTCTCTCTTCTATGTCAGTCCATGATTCAACATATCACATACCGATTGCCCCTCGTTTGTGTATCCACTTTGACGTGGTAGAAGGATGTCTTCTTCTTCTTTTCTTCTTCTGCCCTGTATCCCCCATTGGGTCATTGTCCCTCAACCAAACCGTGCCAAGCCATCCAATCTTTTACTCTTTACGTGACTTGTGTTGGTTGGTTGGATTTTGTGGCTGAATTGTTCTACGTGATCGGACAGCCTGCCCTTACTACAACCCTTCCTTAGCCGCCTCTTGTGACACTCCTGATAGGGTGCAGTGTTGCTTTTCTTTGCTTCCCTTGCGGGCCCCGGTAACAAACAAAAGCTATGCCGACGGTAGCGCAGCTCCTGGTAGCGCAGCTCCTGGTAGGGTCTCCCATGTCGGGCATGTCAAAGAATAAGGGCAAGGCGAAGCGATACACAAATCTAATGCCTTGTAGTTAGACTGGCGACAGATAAAGGCTAGGGAAAGATAACCCTAAAATGATGCGTGTCGAAGTCTGACGTACAGAGCCACAAGCTTGACGGAACAGTGCTGGGAAACTCAATTATGACACATACCGACCGAATGGGGTTAGGTCTAGGTTAGTAATGGTTTTTGTATTTCAGTGACAACAAACTACAGATCAGTTTGTTTGTTTGTTTGTTTGTTTGTTTGTTTTTTTTTTTTTTTTTGGGGGGGGGGTGCTGGGGGGAAAGAGAGAGAGAGAGAGAGAGAGAGAGAGAGAGAGAGAGAGAGAGAGAGAGAGAGAGAGATTATGTAAAACAAAAAAGGCCTCTAATAACTTGTTAAAGAATAAATCATTTGTAATTAATCTGGCTTCCTGGTGGCAGGTTTCTTTTTCTTTAACTTAAATGGATAGTTTGTTAATTACTTGGCCACTTGACTCAGTGCTTGTCTTTGTTTTTATAAAGACTTGATATTAGTTAATACCAGAGACAGTGGGTCACTTTACTTGTGAATTGTTGTTATTATAATTATTATTGTGAAAATAGTGTCAGTGAAACATTTGATTTTGTTAATTATTTACTGTTGTGTGTGTGTTTGTGTGTGTGTGTGTGTGTGTGTGTGTGTGTGTGTGTGTGTGTGCGCATGTGTTTACCCATGTACGCGGTGGCATCGTGGCTAGTATGGATGCTTGCCACGACATGGTTCGGGTTCAGTCCTCAGCAGTGACAGGATTATGTTCCAACCCTTATATCTTCCGGGACCAACCTTCCTTCATAAACATGGGTACTGGCCCAATTTCGGACTTGCCTGGCAAGGAAAGGCGACGAGGAAGAGAGCTGTCTTCTTCTTATTCTTCTTATTCTTCTTCTTCTTCTTCTTCTCCGACTCCGTTTCTTTCTTATTATTCTCTCCTTTTTGCACCTCCTTATCTTCTTCTTCTCCTATTTCTTCTTCTTCTCCTATTTCTTCTTATTCTTTTTCGTCGTATTCTTCTTCTTCTGCTGCTGTTTGAACTGCTGATGCCAATGCACCTACAGCTCCTGCGTTTTATTGCCCACATGTGAGAGTATTTCCTCAACCATCTGACATCACAACAATCACTGACCGTTGACAACTACAAAGTAGTTTCCACAAACACCACACCATCGGTAAAATCGGTCACATGTGTAGCAGCCGTTACGTTTCATTTACTAGCTCCACCAATTACTTTATTCTCTTTCCAGTCATTAGAAAAGTACTTTAATTAAACTAGATGTTTTATTTGCAATAACAATAGATACATATCCCGTCATTTACTGATAGCCATCTTGTTCTGTTTTGTGAGAATGATCAATCGCTGGCGGGGTGAGAGGCTAACTGCTACTGAATCGGTGGCCATTATTATTTGATCTGGTCTATTTTACTGGGATAGGAAATGAATTCGACTGGGTTAACTGTCGTTACAATTTGAAGCTTGAAGCTGTTGACTCTTTCACGGTCTGTCCCTCACTATTTGTCTCACTCTTGTCTCTTGTCTTTCTACCCACAACTTAACCACTCTCTCTCTCTCTCTCTCTCTCTCTCTCTCTCTCTCTCTCTCTCTCTCTCTCTCTCTCTCTCTCTCTCTCTCTATCTTACTGTATCTGCATTTCTCTCGTATCTCGATCGTATTACCAGCCCACTTCTCTGTCTGTATCTCTTTGTATCTTGTTGTCCTCTCGCTCTATGAGTCTGCTGCTCTGTCGCTTTCTTAGTCTTCTCATTTGCAGCTCTCTAATTTTCGAATTCTCTGTCAGCTGTCTCTGCTCGGTGTCACTCTCTACCTGTCTGTCTCCGTCCCTATCTCATTATCAGTCTGTCTTTCTGTGTCTCTACTTCATTCTCTTTCTCCCTGTATGAGTGCGTGTGTCTTTAACTCTTTAAAATTGTGTATGTAAAGGCTCTATATGAGCTTTAAAGATGCAGTTTCTTTCTGTTCTTGTTCTTGTTGCTGTTGTTTTGTCTTTCAGTCATTCGGTGTGCCTTCCCTATCTATACCTTATCATCCAGTGCCTTGCCGGCTGGCATGGGCGATCATGCCTCCCCACAAATTATGATCTCCGGCGTCATGGATTATTTCGTGTGTTGACTCCCTTCCGTGCCATAATACAAGACTGTCAAGAATCTTCTCACACTGTCTTCCTCTATCTCTCTTTCCGCAAATCTTTCCGGTTGTCACAACATGTTCCAATTTTTGTCTTCTCATAACGTGGCCAAATAACGATGACTACCCCTTTGTGATGTTTGTGATAAGTTGTTTTTGCGACTCAGCTTCCCCTAAAACGTCCTGATTGCTCATTTTTGGCTGTCCAATTAATTTTCAGCATTCTATTCATTCACCAACGTGTTAAACCCCCATTCTCACACACTCATTTTTTTTTTTTTTTAAAATAACAAATAAGGATTCCAACACGATACAAACCAATGCAGCAATTACTTTCAGTTTTGCGTGTGAGTTCATAGCTGAAGGGCAAACACACAGTTACAGACATCCACTCTAACGACTAGCCTACTGACAGCGATGAACTTGTTAGATGGCCCGTGTCGAATTGTTTCCGGAGATTCAGCAATAATGAATTCACCCAGATAGATCTAAACAGCTACGATTTGTGTGCTGTCTTCACTTCAGAGATCGTCAGAATGATAGAAGTAAACCAGCGAATCACAGCGCTCATGAAATTTACACACACAAAATATGGGAAGGTAATTGTTCGCGTCTTGTCTTTTTTTTTTTTTTTTTACAGGGCTTGTGATCAACCCCAGCATATATTGTCGTTTTGTGATTTACCAGGCAATTTTGGTTTACTAGCTCGCAATTTCTTTTTGGACGGGGAAAGTCTCATACCATGGAAATCAACGCAAGGTGGTCTGCATCCAGATTGCCCGCGGCTGATTTGAACCCTGGACCCCCACGCCAACCCTCCGTAATCACCTTACACGACATACATAGTAGATTATATTGTTACTATTCTGTATTTCCTTGTAGACTCTGATAACAATCGTGTAACTCTGGTGTAATACAAATTATATTTTCCAATTGAGTTGAGAATCCCTGGGTTATCTCCTAGATTTGTTATTCGGTTAAATAGCTCTAAGGATCCACGATGGAAGTTAGATCATACTGCGTGTATTTGTGCATGTATCCGATGACGGTGCTTTGGCCTGGCTGAGAATCAACAGGTGTACGAATTGTGTGGCCTCAGTCACGTCTGCAGCGAAAATCGGCGGCCTTGTGGTCACGATAAGTAACGTGCCGATGTGATTATGGCCTGTATTTGAGTTGGTGGTTGTCATCTGGTCGGCGTTGGTTGTAGTCTTGATGGTGATGAGGAGGAGGGTCATAATAATGGTAACAATGATGGTCATACTGGTTATGATGATAGTTTTGGTAGTGATGATAATGATTATGGTGATGATAACTCGAGTGGCTAGAAAGCCGGATTCTCCTTCGGGAGACCCCTGTTCGAATTCTCGGTACAGTGTGGAGTTCTTTTTTTTTTTTTTTGTTTCTGTCTGGAGCAAAAAGAAAACTCTAACCTGCACAATTCGCGGCGACCGCACTAGCCAGGCGGCATTAATTCTTCAGGCTCAAGGGCCCCCCCCCCCCCCCCCACTCCCGTCATACACCGCAAGGTACTATATTGGCAGTAAATGACAATAAATATGATGATGCATAAGGATCATTGTGGTAATAAAGGTAATGGCCATACTGACGGTTAATGGTTAGGACGTTGCCTAACTGTGGCATGTCAGCTCTCAACGTTTGCTACGGGAGGTAAAGACTGTCCACCTATTCCTCCGTGTACTCAGGCTATAAAATGTGATGGAATACTTCACATACCTACAGCGAGTTCCTTCTACCTTTTTTTAATAACATACGGGTGTTGTGGGCAATGAAAAAGTGGATAGGCTGGCAGCCACTTCTGCTATATCAGAAATTCATCCAGTGGATCGAGCCGGCATCATGAATATCCTTAGAGAATCCAACTGAAACGAGGCGTCTGAATGGAAGAAATCAGCATCAGTAGTCACAGCAGAAGCGTCCGGATTGAAGATTGGTGTGGCCACGATAGAGAAGAAGACCAAGCGTGCGTGGAGGCTGGTCAGACAGCATCCGACTGATACGGCTAGTCGCTGTACGGTGATGGGTTTACTACGGAGGAGATTGCAGCATCTACTGACGTGTCCGACTTATGTATAGCCTTCTTCTTCTCTCTTCTTCTTCTTCTTTCTTCTTCTTCTTCTTCTTCTTCTTCTTCTTCTTCTTCTTCTTCTTCTTCTTCTTCTTCTTCTTCTTCCTCTTCTTCCTATTATTATTATTATTATTATTATTATTATTATTATTCTCCCCCTACTTCTTCTTCTAATTATATTTTTCTTATTATTAGATTATTATTATTATTATTATTATTATCATCATCATCATCATCATCATTATTAATCTTCTTCTCCTATTTTTCTCCCTATATACCCTCAACTAAACCACCCCAAGCCACCCTGTCTGTTGCTATCTTCTGTAGCTCCCTCCATGTCCTCCCGGTATTAAGCATCTCTGTAATTATTTTCTCCGTGTGTTTTAGGTACATTATAAACGTTAATTGCATGTTCTTTACAGAACGTCGCAGTCAACCCCAGCGTTTTGTCACGTTGGCTGTTTGTGATTTCTTGGCAACTTTACGTTCAGTTGTTTGCCATTGCTTTCTGGGCGACCGACACTCATAACATTTTTATGAAAATCAACGCAAAGCGGTCTGCTGCCAAATCGCCTGCAGCTGTGTTTCGAACGCGGTATGCAGGTTTACGAATTGCGTTCGTAGGCCCGTCGCTACAGAAAAGGGACCTGACATTTACCACTATTTCCTGCCGTGTCCCAAGTGGACGATAGATACAGATGCTGTGCTAAGTTTGATCCTTGCTTGCCATTGGGTGTAATGGAAAACACGGGGAACAAGGCTGTTAAAGTTGTCATCCTTGATCTGGTTGTCTGCCCCTGATATACAGGATTCTGTCCATAGGGGAAAAGGGTCTAAAAGGCAAGAGAACCGACTTCATTGTAAAGGGCTGGAGTCCTTGGTAACCAGGATACTAGAGATGTATCTGTGACAGTAACTTTGTCGAGAAATAGAGTTAGTAATTCAGGCTCACGTGCACCTTGCCGTCTTGACAGTTTTTACACTGTGCTCAAAGGAGACATAATAACTACAACTCATGACGGGGACCAGAGATGAAGTTATACCTCTCCATAGCACAAAGTCTGGGCTGAATTGTAGAGACCTTGTGTTGCTCATGCAGCGTGATCCCTCTCTTGGCCTGCCTAGTTTACTCCAGAGGAAAGGTAACACCAATACAAGACAATCTGCAAAAGATACCGGGTTAGTGAAGCAATACTTTGTAATAGCTTCGATCCTAGACCAGTTGCCAAGCAAGGCTTTGGACTTGGTGTGCCCAGCCGTGACATTTAGTCTTTATGTTGCATTTCCTTGCACTAGAATGTCGGGTTTAGTGAGCGCCGATCAACATTGGACGCCAATAGAAAGCAGGTAGTACCGCCTTCTATTATACTGTAGCTCAGTCATATCTGACTAAGACCTGACAGGTCTAATAACACCTGGTATATATGTAAGGCCAACGCCGCATACACCTGCGGGATGTTGTTAACGGATCGATGTGTTTCACCAAGAGTTCATTGACACTGGCTAATGTCCCTGTCATGTTAAACGTCAAAGTTGTTAGAACAGGAATGGGAGGCGTGGTTCTTGGAATAAAGGGCTTGGGTCAACCAGCATGACAGTGGTCACTGGACATTATAGAAACCTCGGGCATGAACATGAACGAACGAACGAACAAACTTCATTTTCAAATGGTCACAAATTGGGCACGCAGGCCCGTCTTACATTCAACCCTTCCAATCACTCATCTCTTGTTCATCAATTGCGCATGTTACATTCAGACAGGAAAACATTGTCAAATGAATGTTGTAAACATAAACAATGCATATTAGCTTGTTATGATGCCATGAACTAAATGAACATGCACTAAATATTATGATACCATGAAGAAGACGCAGGGTTCAATCAGCACGACGGTGGCCACTAGACACGCATGAGGCAGGGAAACGGGCAAAGTGTTGAGAATCTTTCCGGTACGTTGTAGTGAGAGCGACGTATGATGTTAGTAAAAAGCAAGCGACCCCGTTTTCTTGTCAAATTTGTCATATAGTGTTCTTCTTTCTTTCGTTTTCTGCTCGTTATCCCCGCATGTCGCGTTCCAAACACAGCTGCGGACGATTTGGAAGCAGACCGCCTTGCGCTGGTTTTTATAAAAGTGGTATAAGTGCCGGTCGTTCATAAAGCAATGGCAAACTACTGAACGTAAACTTGCCAAGAAATCACAAACAGGCAAAAGATGCCGGGATTGACTGCGACGTCTTGTAAAGGGTATGCAGCTAACTTTTGTTTTTATTATGATTGTGATTATTATCATCGTAATGATGCGGATAATTCTAACAATCTCGTTATCATCATTTGTTTGCAATTATTGCGGTTTTTTTTTTTCTTCTGGAAAACGCAAACATCTGAAGATGCATATCTGGGTTAATAATTGTCTGGTAATTTTCACATAGAGATGAATTTTTTCTTAACATGCTTTCCCCAAAACCCATCTCATTTCTTGGCATGTTAACAGTATCATGGAAATGTGCTTTTATTGCATAATCTAAATGGTAATTTCTAGCGGATATATTGTAGATTGCAGCACATTTAATTGCATTTCTTAAACCATTTTCTGACCAGATTCTGCAACTTCAAATCTTGTGTTAGTTGCATATCCTTTACAGGACTTCGCAGTAATTCCAGAATTTTTAGATTGTGATTTCTAGGCAAATATACGTTCAGTAGTTTGTGATAGCTTTCTGAACGATCGACACCCATACCATTGTATGAACACCAGCGCAAGGCGGTCTGCTGCCAAATCTCCCGCAGCTGTGTTTCGAACGCGGTATGCGGGATTACGAATTAATTTTGTCAGGCACTACTAAATACCTCGTCATAAATATATTGTATGATGGCGAAAAGCATGTTAGAATGTTTTATTGCTCACCCGATGAGTCGGATGGATGAAAAGTAAAGGGTTCTTTACCATCCTAGAGAGGTGTTGGATAAACGAGGTAATGTTTTCCCTTCTATAGATCAATCAGCACTGGATAGATGATGAGGTCAGTGTCTGACCGGCGCCTTGTCTTCCCAGAACATTTTATGTTACCCATTTTAGACTGAGTCCTCCAGGGAACCCTGGTCAGTTTTAGCCAATACGCCTCTATGGGGATTTGAACCGATGACCACCGGGCCGATAGGAGAAGCGTGCTAGCCAATGCGCTACCAATGATTGTTGATGAAAAGTGAGGGGGCGTAACAAAATTATACGGCATTGCTAATTATAACTGTTGGGTGAATTTAAAGTGACCACTTTCAGTGTTCGAGGAGCTGCTGGCCATGTGGCTAGACTGCCGGATTCTCCTTCGGGAGACCCGGGTTCCTTAATACCCCAGGCTCAAGGACCCCCCCCCCCTTTTCCCCCACCCTGCCATACACCGCAAGATACAATATTGGCAGTATATGACAGTTTTTGACAGTTGACTATCAGTGATCGTTGGGCTATTCTTTCTAAGCATTAATTCCAGGGCACATCACAGTTAGTCAAGCTAGCTTTCATCTATGTACCGGTCAGTCAGGTGTGAAAGGCGACGAACGAGCCGATCGGTTGACGGACAAGGCGGTCATCGAGGTGGGAAGAGCAATAAATGGGCCAGACTTTATCAGCGCTGTAAGAGATGCTGAACGAACTGATGACTCTGGGGAAACCTGGGAAGCTGCTTTCTCGTCCAGAGTAAGAGAGATGGGAACCGCCAGACATGAGCCTTTTGTCGAGAGCACAAGACATTTATTAACCAACACAAAACTGGTGCGATCAGTTGATGCGGAGACGTTTAGGGGGTGACTGGAGCACCCATGGACCTGCCCGGTGTGGGATGAAGATGGTTCTTACTAATCACTAATTCCCATCAAATGCAGCGGTTGATTGCAACGTCCTGTAAATGACATATGTTTAACCTGTAGTAAAGCCCAGCATACTCACTGTACCCGTAACATAGCTCATCGGAGGACGGGCGCTAACAGCCAGTTGTCTAATTAGTGGATTAGCTTGTCATTAGCTGGCTAATTGCTGTCCGAACGTGACACACCAATTGACTTATTGGTGAATACACGTGACACTGTAATTGACTTATTGGTGAATACACGTGACACTGTAATTGACTTATTGGTGAATACACGTGACACTGTAATTGACTTATTGGTGAATACACGTGACACTGTAATTGGCTTATTGGTGAATACACGTGACACTGTAATTGACTTATTGGTGAATAAACGTGACACTGTAACTGACGTATTGGTGAATACACGTGACACTGTAATTGACTTATTGGTGAATACACGTGACACTGTAATTGACTTATTGGTGAATACACGTGACACTGTAATTGACTTATTGGTGGATACACGTGACACTGTAATTGACTTATTGGTGAATACACGTGACACAGTTATCTTCATAGTATATTATAACAACACCCGGCACATTTCTAGATACCATTTTCGTCTGCTGTTATACCATTTTCGTCTGCTGTTATACCTTTTTCGTCTGCTGTTATACCTTTTTCGTCTGCTGTTATACCTTTTTCTTACCTGCTGTTATACTTTTTCCGTCTGCAATTATACCTTTTTCGTCTGCTGTTATACCTTTTTCGTCTGCTTTTATACCTTTTTCTTACCTGCTGTTATACTTTTTCCGTCTGCAATTATACCTTTTTCGTCTTCTGTTGTACCATTTTCGTCTGCTGTTATACCTTCTTCGTCTGCTGTTGCTGTTGACCCTCTAATAGAGCCTATAACCTCAACAAACTCCCGCCACGCCGTCCTAACTGTTGCTATCTCCTGTAGCCCCTCCCATGTCCTCTCCACAGAATTCATCCCTATCTCTAATGCTCTTCTTCATATGTTTTAGATCTCAGTCAGTTTCTTTTTCCCGCGACTTCCAGTGAAGGGACTTTCTAGCTGTGCTATTCTAAGATCTTTCTCAGTGTGGTTATTTTTTCTTTCCAAACATCTCCGTTGGTTCCCCCAGTTTTATCTACACAACTGCCTGGATATCTGTATGATTGCACCCACCCGTTGTTGTGAGGTTTCGGTAAGGGAGATCAGGTTATCATATCTGTAAATATGTCTCATGTTGTTATGTCATTATATTCAATAAGACTCGCTTGGCGATATTTATGAACACATTCTTAGAGATGTTAGAGAAGATCGACAACTGTTGAACATCGTGCAATAAAGGTTATCTTTTCTTGGTCATAATATGAGATACGGATGTCCATTACTGAAACACTGGAGGGCAAAATTCAGGGCAAGAGAAAAAGAGGACGTCCTGGGGAAAAGAGATCACGCTAAGACATCAGGACATTGAGGACTGATGCTGGGCTGAATAGAGTTGCTTAGAATATCAGACAGTAGACGGACAAGATCAGAAGACTTCAACACCAATCTTGGATTGATTAACATAATTTAAATGAAACGCTTTGTAATGTTTTTTTTTTCTTTGTTTTATCTTCAAGGTCTCAGTTTTCGATTCCAAAGAGAGGTTCTTGCCACGTGTCTCTCTTCCTTTCTTATCTTTGTTATCTCCAATGTTTTCAAAGAAAATATGTTTATTGTCAGTCTTGTTTGTTGTACAGTTTGACTTCTTTCTTGCATGCTGTTTCAGACTGGCCTTGTCCTTTTGTGTGGTCAGATTAGGCGATGATCACGAGGAGCACAGTAAACCTTGAATCTGTATAACTATTGTCAGGACTGTGCTAATTCTGTTTCCGCGCTGTGTGTTGGTTATCTGTCTCAGTTCATTCATTGGCACCTTGCCGTCTTCACAGACGATAGTTTGTGCTTCAAATAGGCATAATAACTATTACCCATGGCGGTAGCGAATGTGACTGATACGTCCAATTCGCGCTGTAAATGTTCGTCCACAGTGGGTGCATGTGAACACGTGGTCATTTCCACCATCATGCACCATCTTACGTCTCTCACGCTCGGTGTGACTTATCAGCAATAATTTTCTCCTTCGTCCTTATTCCATTTCTGATGGGATAAAGACATAGGAGTTCAGCGTAGTGGTTCTTTCTCGGTGCAACCTTTTGGTTCATTCTCAGTGCAACCGTTTGGTTCGTTCTCGGTGCAACCTTTTGGTTCTTTCTCAGTGCAGCCTTTAGGTTCCTTCTCATTGCAACCTTTTCGTTCTCTCTCACTGCAACCTTTTCATTCTTTTTTCCCTCTATTTCTCTCTCTCTCTTTCACTCTCTCTCTCTCTATCTCTCCCTCTCTCTGTGACTCTCCCTCCCCTTTCTCTCTATCCCCTCCCTCCCCTCTCTCTCTTTCTATCCCTCTCCCTCCCCTCCCCTCTCTCTCTCTTTCTATCCCTCCCTCTCCCCCTCTCTGTGTCTCTCTCCCTCTCTCTCTTTCTCCCCCTCTCCCCCGCTCTCCCCCTCTCTCTTTCTCCTTATCTCTCTCCCTCTCTCTCTCTTTCTCCTTATCTCTCTCCCTCTCTCTCAGTGCAACCTTTTGGTTCTTTTTTCCCTCTATTTCTCTCTCTCTTTCACTCTCTCTCTATCTCTCCCTCTCTCTGTGACTCTCCCTCCCCTTTCTCTCTATCCCCTCCCTCCCTCTCTCTCTCTTTCTATCCCTCTCCCTCCCCTCCCCTCTCTCTCTTTCTATCCCTCTCCCTCCCCCTCTCCCCCTCTCTGTGTCTCTCTCCCTTTCTCCCCCTCTCACCCGCTCTCCCCCTCTCTCTTTCTCCTTATCTCTCTCCCTCTCTCTCAATGCAACCTTTTGGTTCTTTTTTTCCCTCTATTTCTCTCTCTCTCTCTTTCACTCTCTCTCTCTATCTCTCCCTCTCTCTGTGACTCTCCCTCCCCTTTCTCTCTATCCCCTCCCTCCCCTCTCTCTCTTTCTATCCCTCTCCCTCCCCTCCCCCCTCTCTCTTTCTATCCCTCTCCCTCCCACTCTCTATGTGTCTCTCTCCCTTTCTCTCTGTCTCCCCCTCTCCCCCTCTCCCCTTCTCCTTATCTCTCTCCCTCTCTCTCACTTTCTCCCTCTCTCTCCCTCTTTCCCTCTCTCTCCCCTTCTCTCTCTCCTTCTCTCTCTCTCTCTCTCTCTCTCTCTCTCTCTCTCCCGGTGCATGGTAATGGTTCAGATATATATTTTACTAGACAGATTAACGACGGGGAATAGATCTGGTCCGCCTACACCAAAGTAATGTAACCTAGAAGCTCAGACATATGACATTTGATAGTCGTGTCCAACATAGGATGTTATACTTGTCACTACGTTGAATTCATCCCGTACCACAGCGGTGTTCCCAAAGCAACCACGGCCGTGGGGTCCTTTGTGGCATGATCTAGAAGACAAGTTTAAGAACGACTGTGGCAGACATTGGACCAGAAATGTGTCAGTTGCAGCGAGTAATCAAAGACAGTGTTAGACGTAGGCGATGAGATAAAAAAAAAACATCTCTCTCTCTCTCTCTCTCTCTCTCCTCTCTCTCTCTCTCTCTCTCTGGCTCTCACTCTCACATTCTCGCTTACCCCACCCTCTCTCTCCCTCCCTCCCATTCTCTCTCACCCCTCCCTGACATTCTCTCACTCTATCTCCGTCGGTGCAGCGACCCCAACCTCGATTTAGCGCCATGGTACTTTATTTCTCTCTGTCCCCCTCTCTCTGTCTCTCTCATCTTCTCCTTCTCTCTCTCATCTTCTCCTTCTCTCTCTCTCTCTCTCTCTCTCTCTGGCTCTGTGTGTGTGAGAGAGAGAGAGAGAGAGAGAAGAGAGAGAGAGAGAGAGAGACAGACGAAGCGGCCCTATAAGATGCAAAGGAAAGGTGCAAACTGGGTAGAAATATTAATTGTGGAAAATCAAGCTTCCTTTTTTTTTTCTTAATTTTATTTTGGACTGTTATGAGTATAACTGCCGGTCTCCCTGGCGTAGGCGTTAAGGACATTGTTCGTAATCCCGTATACTCTCTACGAAACGCAGCTGCGTGAGATTCGGCAGCGGATCGCGTCGCGTTGGTTACTTACGGGGATATGTGAGCCGGTCATTCAGAAAGCAATGGCAAACTACTGAACGTAAAACTTTGCCAAGACATCAACAGCAGCTGAAAGATGTTGCTGTTGCCTGCAAAGTCCTGTAAAAGGATATAGGGGAAAAAATGAGGATAACTAAACTTGAAAAATTATTAACAACTGGCAAACGTGGTGGGGGAAAAAAAAAAACAAGAGGAAAACAACACAGATAAATTACCCGTGCTAGCTTGGTTAAAATCTACTTCTTCTTTGTTCAACCCCAGACGTGAATATGAATGAATGGAAAGAAAGCTGTATCAATTAAAGCTTGCTGACATCGCTATATAGTTTACTCTCAAATATAACGGGGTAGGTCAAAATAGTTTTATTTGTTTTGCATACGCTGGACACTCCTGCAACAAATGTTTAGCTGTCATTTTACCTGTTCCACAGTTAGTTCATCGGTATCTCCTATCTTTAGTTTATTAAACATGTGATATTTCACTCTGTTATGTCCTGTGGAATCTAAAGACTGTTACTTATTTTTATTTTCGGTGGAGCTGGTAATATTCGTCATCTTTATGTTAGCCTGGACGCTCTGATGTCTTCTTGGTTCTATAATTATTTCTTATCAGTCTTAGAATCTCCATCAAATAATATAATTGGGGCAAAAACTAGACCTAATCTTAGCCTAGGGTGATTGTATGATGAGAGTACACAGCTGTAGGTATGGCTGAAGATGTTGATGATGATGAATATGAAACTAAACAAATACACACAGAGAGAGAGAGAGAGAGAGAGAGAGAGAGAGAGAGAGAGAGAGAGAGAGAGAGAGAGAGAGAGAGAGAGAGAAACCCAGACTCACGCACTCACACCACCTAACATTAGACAACGATTTTACAATTTTCTTATGTGCCCACTCCACAAACTTGTTAGAGAGTTCTTTCGTTGTGATGGATTGTGCAGATTACTCTCCCGGACATCGCATGTTTCGCGGCAAGGATAGACAATTTCTCTTGTGAAGAACAAAACATAAAATTAGAATCCTCTTAACTGCTGTCAAGGGAGCAGCGACAGTGCAGTGGGTCTAGCTCGCTTCCCTGCAGGTCTGGTAGTCATGCGTTCCAATCCTCATGGAGGCGGGGATTTTTTTAAACATAGACCTGGTCTCCCAAATTAAATAAAATAAGTACCTTGAAATTTCCTGGGAAGTTAAGAAGGCTGATGTGATATTGACCAAAATACTCATTGCGTGATGACTGTTTTTGTAAAATTATTGAGCTAGCACCGTGTACCCTACATTCAATGTTGACATTTAGTGCGGATGTTATAAGCGTGTCATGCTGCAGCGATGTCTGTCTTGTATGTCTGTCTGTCTAGTCTGGTCTGTCTAGTCTGGTCAGTCTAGTCTGTCTGTCTGTCTGTCTGTCCATCTAACACCGTGTACCCATCTCCATATTTCCTTCCCACTTGTAACGATGTCAATCTCTTGCTCGTCTACACTTAGTGTTGACATTTAGTGCGGATGTTATAAGCGTGTAATGCTGCAGCGATGTCTGCCTTGTATGTTTGTCTGTCTTGTCTTGTCTTGTCTGTCTGTCTGTCTGTATGTCTATATACATACCTACCTACCTACCCGTCCGTCCGTCTGTCTGTCTGCGTTTTGTCTATCTGTCTATTTATCTGCATGCATATCTATCTATCTATCTACATGTCTATATATCTGTCCGTTCGTATGTATATCGGTCCATCTGTGTATCTATTTGTCTGTCTCCCTGGTCGTCAGGGTGTCTATTTGTTTTTGTGAATGTCTTAAATGTTTTATAAACGTGTGTAATTGATGGCATTCAGTATGGTTGGTTGTTTTTGTTGTTGTTGTTGTTGTTGTTGTTGTTGTTGTTGTGGTTGTTCTTCTTCTTCTTCTTCTTCTTCTTCTTCTTCTTCTTCTTCTTCTTCTTCTTCCTTCTTCTTCTTCTTCTTCTTCTTCTTCTTCTTCGTCGTCGTCTTCTTCTTCGTCTTCTTCTTCTTCTTCTTCTTCTTCTTCTTCTTCTTCTTCTTCTTCTTCTTCTTCTTCTTCTTCTTCTTCTTCTTCTTCTTCTTCTTCTTCTTCGTCGTCTTCTTCTTCTTCGTCTTCTAGTGCTGCTTCTTTCTTCTTCTTCTTCTTCTTCTTCTTCTTCTTCTTCTTCTTCTTCTTCTTCTTCTTCTTCTTCTTCTTCTTCTTCTTCTTCTTCTTCTTCTTTCCTCATCCGAGGGAAGTGCGTCATACCTAGTTAAGCACCACAAAGGTCGGTATGTCTGACTTCATCATGCATTTGAGTCAGGTTAGCTTCCTCTAGACCAGTGGTTCTCAACCTTTTTTTGGCCCGTGCCCCCCTTCACCATATTTTCAGAACGTCATTCCCCCCCCCCCTCCCCTTTCATATAAAAAATTTGGCCTGTGCCCCCCTTCACCGTATTTTCAGAACGGCATTCCCCTCCTTTCATATTTCCTATCTAAAAATCCCCCCACCCCTACACAGTATACGTAAAAATGGAAGGTAAGTTTAATAGCTAGCATTTACTAAAACAAGTCTAGACATCCACATAAAACATTATTTGTGGGTCTACTTACTTTATAAAATGAATTTTAGAAGGATAAGACGTACATAAAAGTAAAGTATGAAGGGAAAAACAATATCAAGTAATCGGTTCTTGTATTAACGCGATCTTGAAATGGTCTTCATTCCCCCCCCCCCCCCCGAAACCCTAAAATTCCCCCCTGGGGGGGGTGGACTTCCCCACCGGTTGAGAACCACTGCTCTAGACAGATTCCATCCAATGTAACGGACTTTGTTTACCCGTGGATATGTTTTCTTTCCTAACAAGTTTGCCAGGGAAGTGGCCTTATGATCTACCCTTTGCGATTTCCAACTGCCGTGGTTTTTTAACGTGCATTGCTTGGACACGATATTTCCTGTGTTTCCCCCTTATCCGAGAAGGATTGGTATCCGATCTCACTACCCAGGGAATCAGCAAAGCACAATTGTTGTCTTATAGTACTCGTCTGTGTGAATGTTATGTATGTCTGAATTCAGACATTGTTCAGAAATGCCACACGCGAAATATTGGCGGAATTTATAAAACTTGCGAGTTCTTGCTTGCTTGCTTGCTTTCGCTGGCTGTGAAGTCCTGTATGTCGGATGAAGACATCTTGTTGTCCAACATCAGTGTGATGTCATACCGGACTGAGGTTTGCGTGAGTATCCGTTGTCCCATGTTTGGCTTATTGGTGTGCAGACTGGTGGTTCCTCGCCGTGCAGGCAGACACTCTCCGACTTCGGAAGAATCAGCGATACTACTACGTTAGCCAGGACCCCGAAAGTCCTGTTGCCCAGGACGCACGACTAGGACGTGTTAGTAAGTCTTGGCCAGTATAGAACCTGGCCCTGGTGTCTTGGAAACACCTCTGCGTCCCACTTACTAGTTATGTTGTGCATGTGTGTGTGCACTTGAAAAATCATTAGTACATTTGGAATGATTGTTCCATAAAGATTACATGATTGGGGACAGTTCCCATTGCGTGTTATCCGTGTGCCTACTTTTATGATTAGGAGATTGTTGTTAGATATAATTTCCGCGTTTATCTTATATATAGTTATTGACAAGAAACGTTCAACCTCAATTAAATTAAATTTTATCTCTGACAAGTTGAGAAATTCCTTGACAGAATCTCGACACATTCTAGAAAGATGTGCCAAAAGAGAAGATGGGTGCAGGATGTTGCGGATGATCTCCAGATGAGTGTATCGGACGCGGGACAACTTACTTATGATCAAGCAGTTTTCCGGAAGATTGTTATGGGAGCGAGGTTCTGTAGAGGGCATGCCACTGAATGAATGAATATTGCCTAAAGAAAGCAGTGGCAACCTACTGAACGAAAAGAAATTGTCTAGTAAATCACACACAGTCAAAAGAAGTTAGGGTCGAGTTCAACGTGCTGTAATGGAGATCCAACTGACTCACATTGTTATGTTTCCCCCGCCATCGCGTCCGATGTTATCTTATTTTTCACCCAGTTTCGCGTGGCTGCTGGGGTGAGTATGGTGGATGAAACGCTGACCCAATTACAGTAAACAAACTGGACCGAGTTCTCACAAATATGTGTGTACTTTTAATCCTTCAGTATATTTATTTTTCTTCAGGAAGGTTCCGTTTCTGCTACATCTCTCTCTCTCTCTCTCTCTCTCTCTCTCTCTCTCTCTCTCTCTCTCTCTCTCTCTCTCTCTCTCTCTGTGGGTGTGTGTGTGTGTAGGTGGGTGAGTGTGTGAAGTAGTATCCCATTTCGCAAGGTGTTATAGGCAGATATGGCTATGGTTACAGAGAACATTATTCTTTGGTTGTTGTTGATAACACTGGCCGTCTTTTCTTTTTTAGTTTTTTGTTTCAGTATTGTCGCGCCTAACTCCAGACTATGTATGACTGCGTATGTGTCTGTGGGTGTGTAAGATAGGTAGACAGACAGACAGACGGATGGACAGCTAGGTAGGTAGGTCGGTCGATCGATCGTTCGATCGGTAGGTAGGTAAGTAAGTAGATAGATGGCTGGCTTGCGGAAGGGGGGGGGGGGGGAGGTTTCATCATGTTTATGGATTTCAGCAAACTTGTATACTTGTCAAAGGGAACTATTTTTAAGAGAATGCAGTGTAAACGTTTGTATTATTGCTGATGCAGAAGGCTAGGTTGTAAAGCCAGTGTGCAGGAATCACAGGGCGGGGGGGGGGGGGGGGGTTGAACCGGGTACCGAGTTAAAGTTGGATCTATACCTCAAAATCACTCCGAACCCCCACCCTCCTCAGAGAGAGAGAGAGAGAGAGAGAGAGAGAGAGAGAGAGAGAGAGAGAGAGAGAGAGAGAGAGAGAGAGAGATCGGAAACTGGCATAATACAATAAACGTTATCAACGTTTTTAAAGCTATCTCCTGTAATAAACGCACTAATAAATAGCACCTGACATTATATTAGAATACATTACATAATAGCTGGCTAGAACAAACTCAGCAATGTCTTCGTATTAAACTTTCCAGCCCGAGATCCTGACAGTGCTGAAGCAGTTAGTGATCACCCCCGAGGAGCTGTGTGGCCGGATGTTTGATGACTGCGGCACACCTTATAATCCTCTCAACGACTGGAACGTCACCTTCCCAGACACTCCACAACCACCTCCTGTCCAACCCACTCCTCCCAAGGTAAGAGCAGCTGAGTGATGTTGGTGCTTCCAGCGGAACTGGCGTTTGAATCTTACGGAGTAATTAAGTAGTAGTTAGTTAGTTAGTTAGTTAGTTAGTTAGTTAGTCAGTCAGTCAGTCAGTCAGTCACGGTTCCAACGTTACAGCAAAAGGTTGCCCCATTATGCTCTGTTTCTGTGCCAGTGAATATAAAAGATAAAATGCTCCTCACTACCCCATATGTAGTAGTTAATAGTTAGCAGGTCATATTATTTTATAAACCTGCCTGGTTAATCATGTTCTTTAATATTAAGGTTTTAAAGGCAAGAGGATTGGCTTCATGGCACCAGGTTTTATCCCATGTGGCTCAGTTTTTTTCTGCAGGGAGGCCTGCCGAAAGTATCATACAAAGCATGAACTCTGTAGTTCCAGTGACGATCCCCAGGTGTATCCAAAACAATTGCACACATAAGCTAAACAGTGTGGCCGAGAATCAAACGCACAACTTTTGGAGTGCGAGGCAGGAAGAATAACCACTTCACCACAGAGCCTGCCTGGTTAATCATGTATAAGTCATTAATGGAGCCTTGTACACACCTCTAGGCATTTTGGGCATATGGTGCTAGCGCCATATTTTTATGGACCAATTTGTACATTTGTAGAACCAGTTTTGCTTTATGGCAGTGAATCGTGGAATGTAAATGAATAAATTAGGAAGAAATTAGAAGCAACAGAGATGTGGTTCCTGAGACGAATGTTGCGAATTCCTTGGACTGCCAGGGTAACTAACAACGATTACCTGAAAGAGGCTAATGAAACTAGAACACTATATACAACAATAAGAAAGAGACAAACATCATTCTTTGGTCATGTGATGAGAATAGAGGCATTGGAGAACATCGTGACAACTGGAAAGATTGAGGGGAAGAGAGGCAGAGACAGACCAAGAGAAATGATGTTGGATGGATTGAGACGGTGGCATGGAGGAATATCAACCGCAGAGTTGATCCAGAAAACTAAAGACCGAGATCTGTGGAGAGCCATGAACGCCTATGCCAGCTGGCAGGGCACTTGATGATGAATGTGTACATGGTGAGTGATGCGGTCAATATCTTAACGGCCACCTTGACTTCCCAGGACATTTCCTGGTACCCAGTTTAGGCTGGGTCGATCTGCGAGCCCAGGTTCGTTTTTGAAAGTATGTCTTGCTGGGGATTCAAACACCCGAAAACTGAGTCGACAGGCAAGCATGCTAGTCATTGCATTGCCACGATTTATAAGCTAGTTTGTTTTCATCTGTCTGGAGACAGAACAGTGGAAGATAAAATATACGGACCACTAAGTGAATTAAACAAGACAGTGAAGTTCATACAAGAGACAACATTGCAGTTATAGACATTTCAAGCGAACAAAAGAAGAAGAATCTATCAGATAACCAGCTCTGTGGTAAAGGGACACAATTCGTAATCCTGCATACCACATTTAATACCCAGCTGTGGGCAATTTGGCCACAGACCGTCTTGCATTAGTTTTCATAAGATGGTATGAGTACCGGTTGTTCAGAAAGCAATGGCAAACTACTCAACGTAAAGTTGCCAAGAAATCACAAACAGCCAAAAAAGTGCTGAAGTTGACTGTGATGTCCTGTAATTTTAACTTTTAGAATTACAAGAATATATCTAAAAGAAGTAAATTCAGAAAGAAGAGGTAGGTCTGGTGTGGGGGATATGTGTGGGATGTGTATGGCTGGGTGAGGTGTGGGTGGGTGGGGTGGGTATGCGAGAGGGTGGGGGATGTGGATGGAGGGTGGGTGTGTGTGGGTGGGTGAGGTGTGTGTGGGTTGGCAGGGGTTGTGAGTGGGTGGATGGGGATGTGTGTGAGTGGGGGTTATGTGGGTGGGAGAGGGATGTGTGGTGGGTGAGGGATGTGTCTCATAACATTGTAATATGCATTGTTTATCTTTACAACATTCATTTGACAATGTATTTTCCTATGTGAATGTATCATGCACTATAGATGAATGAAAGATGAGTGATTGGTGGGGCCAAATGTATGACGGGCCTGCGTGCCCAATTTGTAACCCTTTTAAAATAAAGTTGAATTGAATGGAACTGAATTGTATTGAATTGAATGCATGCAAGCATTCGCTCTTATACTTCCAGTGTGCTGATGCTGAGGTAGTTGGTTCAAACACTACACTGATCAGTTCCACAAAAATGTTGACTTCTCATCCTTGGGGACATAAATTACACATACCTCAGAAGTCGGACTGGGTTCGCCTGATGGCAAACCCTCACATAGAGACATATCTAGGCAAACCTTCTAGTCTATTGATGCAACAGTGGAAGATAAAATCTATGGACCACAAAGTGAACTAAAAAAGAAACAGTTAAAGTCATACAAGAGACAAAATTTCAGTTATAAACAAGAAAGAAGATAAAGAATCTCACATAGAGAACTGGTATTTTGCATCAGAAAAAAGGACAGTCAACAATCTTTGGACATGTCATAAGAATGGGAAAGCTGGAGTATGTCGTCACAATGGTAAAGTTGTAGAGGAAGACAGGCAGAGAAAAAGAAAGAAGATGCTGGAAGTTTGACATCAAGGTAAATGTATGGAGGAACATCAGTATCAGAAATTATTGGTAATGCTAGTTAGTCAGTTAGTTAGTCGCAGTTCCAACTTCACAGCAACGGGTCGTCCCCATTATGCTCCGTTCCTGTGCCAGTGAATATCATACAAAACGCTCCCCACTGCCCAATGTGAAAAGTGGAAAATACAGGAGTCTCAACAAACAACAGCCCGCACAGATGCACTGTGCATAATGCCGCCGCCAGAATGTCAACACAATAGTCCCCCACAAAATACCCAGTTCATTTCTGATGGAATCTGCAGCCATTTTCCCATCTGGATGTTTCCTAGATGTTCACCCACACAGTCCACGAAATACAGTTCATCGTCGATGGCAGTGGCAGTCAACCAGAAGCTCAGCAGCCACGCATTTCTGCATAAGGCAAAAACCGGTCAACTCTGGAACATAGCCATCTGCCATCACTCCGAACATGCAGTCACATTCCAAAAAACCTCGGGCAGATTCAAAAGCACTTCACACGAAACTCACAGCTCACAGTGTCATGCCACGCACTCACTCAGTAGCAGGGCGACGGAACCATCAAGCCTCCTTAGTCGCCTCTTACGACATACGTGGTAGGCTGCAGTGTTGCTATTCTTTGCTTCCCTTATGGGCCCCGGCAACACACGGGAGTTTATTATTGGTAATGCATGAGACAGAAGGCTGTGGACAGACATGATCACCAATGCCACACGACATGGAGTATAAGAAAATTAGCAGTACACGTGACAGAAAGCTGTGGACAGACATGATCACCAATGCCACAAGGTATGGACTATAAGAAGATTGGCAGTAGATGACACAGAGAGCTTGGAGTATAAGAAAATTAGCAGTACACGTGACAGGAAGCTGTGGACAGACATGATCACAAATGCCACACTCATGAACTATAAGAAGAAGATCTAGTAGTACACTAGTGCATCCAGCAAAGTTCAAGCGGGCACTATAACTCAGCTCTGTAACTGCCATTTTTTTTCTTCTTCCATCTGTCTGCATCTGTTATAACATTTAGCTATCTGAAGTTTCCCATAATCATTGAATAAATCTCTGCAGCAAGGTTTTCCTGAATTTATTTTTACAACAAGGTTTTCCTGAATTTATTTTTACAACAAGGTTTACCTGAATTTATTTTTGCAGCAATGGTCTTCTGAGTTTATCATTGCATGGAGGGTCTCCTGAATTCATATTTTTGGGAAATGTCTCTTGAATTGATCTCTATAGTATTGATTTCTTGATTTTTTTTTTTTTTTTCATTTTGCAGCACTAATTTTCTGAGTTTATCTTCACTCAAAAGTATAATGCATTTTTTTTTGGGGGGGAGGGGGGGGGGGGGGGTTGCATATCTCTTACAGGATGTTGCAGTCAACATCAGCTTTTTTCAGCTGCTGTTGATGTACTAGGCAAGATTACGCTCAGTAGTTTGCCATTGCTTTCTGAGCGGCCGGCTCACATACCCCAAAATTTACCAACATGGTGAGAACTGCTACCGATTCTCACACAGGTTATGTTACTCACGAGAATATACGGAATTACGGAGAAAGACGTTAACCCCTAGGCCAGGGAGCCTGGCTATTATAATGCATTATTCTTTACAATAATCCTCTCAGTTTTTCTTTACAGTTTTAAGTTAGTTGCATATTCTTTATATGCAGGATGTTGCAGTCAACCCCAGCATTTTTTTTTTTTTTTTTTGCTGTTGTGATCTCTTGGAAAATTTATGTTCAGTAGTTTGCCATTGCTTTCTGAATGACCCGTGCTCATACTTTTGTATGGGAAACCAAGGCAAGGCGGTCTGCTGCCTAATCGCCCGCAGCTGTGTTTCGAACACGGTATGCAGAATTACGAATTGCGCCTGCAGCTCCTTCACCACAGAGCCGATTTTCTTTACAGTAAAACTCCTGAATTTATCATTGCAGCAAAAGTTCCTTGAGTTTACCTTGGCAGCAGAATGCACCTAAATTTATATTTTTGATCAGAGCCTCCTGAATTTCTCTTTACAGCAACTGTCTCATTAATTAATGTTTACTGTAACAGTCTGCTGAATTGATTGTTGTGGTTAGTCTTCTTGTGGCAGTGGTCTTTGAATGCTTCTTCGCAGGAAGGGTCCCCAACTTTGCGAGTTCTACACTTAACAGATGTCCATTTTGATCGTGATTACAAGCCTGGAAGTAACGCCAAGTGTGGAGAACCACTGTGCTGCAGGGAAGACGGTAGTTCATTGTGTGAGTTTGGAATTACTTACTGTCTTTTGTTTCCTTCTTTATGTCATCATTATCATCATCATCATCATGTGCCATGCCAATGGAAAGAGACTGAG
This sequence comes from Cepaea hortensis, assembly GCA_963921405.1. Taxonomy (NCBI): domain Eukaryota; kingdom Metazoa; phylum Mollusca; class Gastropoda; order Stylommatophora; family Helicidae; genus Cepaea; species Cepaea hortensis. Next base: position 48,198,146 of record OY992895.1, on the reverse strand, counting down.
CCATATGGGATCAAAACCTGGTGCAATGAAGTCGACCCTGTCAACTTTTAATGTACCATGCCGATAAGTGTTGGCGGTCATGTTTCACCCTCTCACATGGTCACCAGGTTCATGTATCAGCTCTGTCTTCTTATCTCGACCATGCAATATAACCAAGCCATCCAGATGTTTACTTCTCTGCCTGCCCCTTGTTCTTTTTCCCTAATCTTGCCAGTTGTCACCAAGTTTGGTAGTTCATTTCATCTCATAAAAAAATTAAGTTGCATGCCCTTCACAGGAAGTAGCAGTCAACCCCAGCATTTTTGCTGTTCGTTATTCCTGGGCAAATTTTACGTTCAGTAGTTTGTCATTGCTTTCTGAACGACCAGCTCTTATACCTTTTTCGAAAAAACCAGCACCACCATGTTTCGAACCCGGGTATACGGGCTCACAAACCATGTTCGCAAGCCCTTAGCCACAGAGACCGATTCATCTCATAACGTGCTTGAAAATTTGTGACTGTCTACGTCTAATTTCTGTAATCAGTTTACGTTATTCATTTGCCTCTTGTAAGACTTTCTCACTGGTTTTTCTGTCCATGTATTCTTTGCACTTCCTCAGAAACCACATTTCCACTGCCATTAGATATTTTTCAGCTTGCCTCCCCATTGTTTTTAATATCAGATATAATGAAGACTTGACATGCTTCTGCTGTCTGTCCTTTCTTTCGCCCATACAACGAACAGCTGATGCGGCTGATGGAGCATGGACATATGGTGATTACAGAAGTTGTGATACCCCTCTTTGGACCCTGGAGGATATGTTTGCTAGGTTGGCCCGGAATCATACAGTAAGTATCAGTCACTTAGCTCACAATATTTTCTATTGTATTATATTCTAGTTATTTAGTTAGTCGATAGATCATCCTCATTGCACATTGAACCATTAAGTCCATAAGTGCTCGGATTCCCTCGTCAGTAAACCCCGCAGCGTGTACCGGCTGACGAAACCCATTCTATGTTGGTTTATTATTCTTCCTTGACATCCTGCATAGGGCTCTTGTCTGGCTACACCTCTTATAACTTGCTGTTATCGCATTCTGACCATAGTTGTAGATTCACCATCATCACTTGGTTCTCGCAAAAGTCTCATTTCTCTAGAGCATTCAGTATATGAGCCTGGTTCATGGCACGTCCGCCCTCCACAGTAGCCTTACCTGCAAGCCTGTCAGCCTGTTCATTTCCTTGTACACCCACATGCCCTGGCAGGAAAATGAAACTAATCTTTGTCAGCCGTGAAGTGGATCCTCTTGTCTTTTAAACTCTTTTTATTAATCTTGTAAAATATCAGTATTTTCTTCTCCTTAATCTATGACATGCCGGCTTCGTGGCTTAGAGGTTATGACTTTTCTCCGTAATCTCGTATACTCTCGTCGGTAACGTGATGACGGTGAGAATCAGCAGTGGTTCGAATCGCATCTGTAACTTACGGAGTATGTGAGCCGGCCGCTCAGAAAGCAATGGCAAACTACTGAGCGTAATCTTGCCAAGAAATCAACATACAGCTGAAAGATGCTGGTGTTGACAGCGATGTCCTGTAAAGGATATGCAAAAAACAAAAAAACAAAAATCTATGACATGCTAAGAATTTTCTATGTAAAATTTAACCTCAGACGCCCCCGTTTTCTTCTTTAGTTATTGTCAAATGGTCCATGACTCATATCTCTTTGTTGCCACAGGAAACAGGCATGTTTTCAACCATTTTACTGTAATTTGTTTGCTGGTTCTGGTATGGAGAGAAATAAAAGAATGATGCCACTGCAGGGATTGAACCTGTCCTGGTGAAATTAGGTGTTAGTTAAACATTGGCTTATTAGTCACATTTCTTAGTTGAACAACATGTCAGTTGGCATCATGAATGGTATTTAGACAATATAGTTTCAGCACCAAGTTAAAGACCGGCTCCATGGCGAAGGGGTTATGTACACAGTTTGTAATCCTGCATACTGCGTACAAAACACAGCTGCAGGCGATTTGGCAGCATACTGCCTTGTGTTGGTTTTTTCTGAAAATGGTATGTGTGTCAGTCGTTCAGAAAGCAATGGCAAACTATGGAACGTAAACTTGCCAAGAGATCACAAACAGCAAAAATGCTGGGGAAGACTGCGACATCTTGTAAAGGATATGCAATTAACTTTTTTGTAAACTAAGTTAAGGAATTTAAATGTCTAGAAAGTATTATCACAGAAGATGGCAGAAAAGACCGAGAAATCAAAATCAGATGTCAAAAAGCAAGTGCGTTTATATATCAATTATCACCTATACTGAAACATCCAAATATACCTATGTCCACAAAACAACAGATAGTAAAAAGCATTTTCACACCAACCCTATGCTACCAATGTCAAACTTGGACATTAAATCATGCTTATACAAAATCACCACCTGTGTGAAAAGATGCTTGAGAAGAGCTGCCAGTTTAACTATCCAAGACAGAGTAAGAAATTATGTTATCAGACAGACAGTCATGGATCAACAGATTATGCCACATATATTGAAAGGCAGAAGATCAAAATGGTTCAGCCATGTCATTAGAATGCTGTCTACTACCAATTCTGACTGGTGCTACATCAAAGAACATCTGAAAAGAGGACATGCTGATTTTAAGCTTCAGTAACATATGCAAGCAAGTGCGCGCACATGCGCACGCACGCGCGCTCGCGCGCGCACACACACACACACACACACACACACACAAAGATGGACACTCAGGCTGACACACTGACACAGATATTCTGTCTCAGATATTTGTATTCTTATTTCACAATTTCCCCACCCCCCCCTCCCTTTTCCAGACTGTTTATTTAGAAAATCTATTAAAGCCACAGACATGTCCTTTTCCAGAAGAATGATAAAATTACCAAGGGATAATGAAGGGATAATTAGAATGTTCAAAGGCGGCCATGACACAAAGGAAATTTGCCACAGGCATCAGTGACAAACTGTCTACGTTTTTTAACCATGCCATGAGCAAAGAACAACTGCAACTATTATCAGATAAGATCAATAGAGAGATGAAGGATGATGTCACATCATCATTTCTGCTGCCAAATGTGGTACAGTTCATTTATCTCCACAGATCTCCGGCCTTGGTGTGCTGGAGCAATTCTATCGATGATATTCCTCATTGCCACCATCTTAGGTCATCCTGCATAATTTGTTTGGATCTTCCCCTGCCTCTTTCCCGACTGATCATTCAAGTCATCACAGCATTCTCTACACTTCCCTTCTCTTTACATGACCAAGGAACATTGTCTCTTTCTGGTAGTTGTATATAATGTTCCACTTTCCAGGCACTTGTTAGTTACTCATGCAATCCAAGATATTCATAAAATTCGTGTCTAAACCACATCTCCGTAGCCTCCAAGCTTTTCCTAATTTATTCATTCATGTTCCATGATTCACTGTCATACAGCAGAACAAGTTGTATATAACATTTCAGTACTTTTTTCCCTGTTATCTAATGACAGTGACATTTTACATAAAATACTGTTCATCTTCTGAAATTCAGCAACGTTTCACTTCCCATAAAATTTGTTCTGGAGCTAATTTGTAAAAGGCTGGGTCAACCCTGAATTCATGTAATGCATTAACAAAATTCCTACCTCAAGGTAGGTTTGTATCAGGACCAGTCAGCAGCTGAATGTGTTAGCCGCTGCATCAGCCTGCCTTGTGTTGTAGCATGGAAATATGCATTAATAAATAGTAGTGAAGAGTAAGGTGGTTGTGTTAGAGCGTGGCTTGCATGCTTACCTGCTGGCCCGGTGGTCATGTGTTCGAATTCCCATCTTGGCAGATTTAAAAAAAAATTGACCTAGGCTTGCAGATCAACCCAGCCTAAAATGGGCGCCAGGGAATCTCCAGAGAAGTAAAGGCAGCAAGCACACCGCCCATCAAGTGCCAATTGGTCTACAGAAGTGTGAAGCTACCACCATATTGAACACACCACCCATCGAGTGCCAGTTGGTCTACATAAGTGTGAAGCTACCACCATATTGAACACACCACCCATCGAGTGCCAGTTGGTCTACAGAAGTGTGAAGCTACCACCATATTGAACACACCACCCATCGAGTGCCAGTTGGTCTACAGAAGTGTGAAGCTACCACCATATTGAACACACCACCCATCGAGTGCCAGTTGGTCTACAGAAGTGTGAAGCTACCACCATATTGAACACACCACCCATCGAGTGCCAGTTGGTCTACAGAAGTGTGAAGCTACCACCATATTGAACACACCACCCATCGAGTGCCAGTTGGTCTACAGAAGTGTGAAGCTACCACCATATTGAACACACCACCCATCAAGTGCCAGTTGGTCTACAGAAGTGTGAAGCTACCACCATATTGAACACACCACCCATCGAGTGCCAGTTGGTCTACAGAAGTGTGAAGCTACCACCATATTGAACACACCACCCATCGAGTGCCAGTTGGTCTACAGAAGTGTGAAGCTACCACCATATTGAACACACCACCCATCGAGTGCCAGTTGGTCTACAGAAGTGTGAAGCTACCACCATATTGAACACACCACCCATCGAGTGCCAGTTGGTCTACAGAAGTGTGAAGCTACCACCATATTGAACACACCACCCATCGAGTGCCAGTTGGTCTACATAAGTGTGAAGCTACCACCATATTGAACACACCACCCATCGAGTGCCAGTTGGTCTACAGAAGTGTGAAGCTACCACCATATTGAACACACCATCCATCGAGTGCCAGTTGGTCTACAGAAGTGTGAAGCTACCACCATATTGAACACACCACCCATCGAGTGCCAGTTGGTCTACAGAAGTGTGAAGCTACCACCATATTGAACACACCACCCATCGAGTGCCAGTTGGTCTACAGAAGTGTGAAGCTACCACCATATTGAACACACCACCCATCGAGTGCCAGTTGGTCTACAGAAGTGTGAAGCTACCACCATATTGAACACACCACCCATCGAGTGCCAGTTGGTCTACATAAGTGTGAAGCTACCACCATATTGAACACACCACCCATCGAGTGCCAGTTGGTCTACAGAAGTGTGAAGCTACCACCATATTGAACACACCACCCATCGAGTGCCAGTTGGTCTACAGAAGTGTGAAGCTACCACCATATTGAACACACCACCCATCGAGTGCCAGTTGGTCTACAGAAGTGTGAAGCTACCACCATATTGAACACACCACCCATCGAGTGCCAGTTGGTCTACAGAAGTGTGAAGCTACCACCATATTGAACACACCACCCATCGAGTGCCAGTTGGTCTACAGAAGTGTGAAGCTACCACCATATTGAACACACCACCCATCGAGTGCCAGTTGGTCTACAGAAGTGTGAAGCTACCACCATATTGAACACACCACCCATCGAGTGCCAGTTGGTCTACAGAAGTGTGAAGCTACCACCATATTGAACACACCACCCATCGAGTGCCAGTTGGTCTACAGAAGTGTGAAGCTACCACCATATTGAACACACCACCCATCGAGTGCCAGTTGGTCTACAGAAGTGTGAAGCTACCACCATATTGAACACACCACCCATCGAGTGCCAGTTGGTCTACAGAAGTGTGAAGCTACCACCATATTGAACACACCACCCATCGAGTGCCAGTTGGTCTACAGAAGTGTGAAGATACCACCATATTGAACACACCACCCATCGAGTGCCAGTTGGTCTACAGAAGTGTGAAGCTACCACCATATTGAACACACCACCCATCGAGTGCCAGTTGGTCTACAGAAGTGTGAAGCTACCACCATATTGAACACACCACCCATCGAGTGCCAGTTGGTCTACAGAAGTGTGAAGCTACCACCATATTGAACACACCACCCATCGAGTGCCAGTTGGTCTACAGAAGTGTGAAGCTACCACCATATTGAACACACCACCCATCGAGTGCCAGTTGGTCTACATAAGTGCGAAGCTACCACCATATACCCAGTATACCTTAGGGCATGCAAAAGGCCTAATTTTACTTTTTCTTAAAAAGAGTGAATGTTGTTAGGAAGACATAATCTCCTATGCCTGCCTGTATTGTTTGCTATGAAGATAAAAATAACATGTTGAAATTGTTTCAACATAAAATCGAAATATCTCCCATGATTTTTGTCATATCCCCCAACAAATCCTCACTTATTGCCGTCATGTCTGTTCCCTATTTAACCTTTTGTCTTAAAGTTTGACTACATTATCTGGACCGGAGATGTGCCAGCTCACAATGTGTGGAACCAGTCGAGGGATGATCAGATCGATACCATCAATTACATTGTCAGTCTCGTTCTGAAGTACTTCCCTGGCAAACCTGTTTATCCAAGCTTAGGAAACCATGAGAGCTCTCCAGTCAATAGGTAAAATACTGATATGCCTGCTGGCAATTTTTATGATCAGATTAAGATTTTTTTTTAAATTGTATAGCATACTTTCTACAGAAAGATTTTAAAATTCAGTGGATCAAGAAAAGAAAAAAATGTACCTTTATTCTGAAAGGTCTGAACATGTAAGAAAAACTGGTTCTTAAAGAATAACAGAAGAAAGGACACAAATATGGAGTCAAGGTTTGAAAATAAGCCATGTATTCAAACTACTAAATTCTCCAACAAGTATATTCCAGGTGAAACTTAAAATTCTTTGCAATTAAAAAAAATTAACTGAGGCTACCGCTTGGAATATCTGATTTAACTATAGAAGAAAATGTGTGCTGAATGCCAGAAGCATAATAATATAAAACATTACATAATGCAGTGCACGAAATATAAACCCTAAGGGTACCACTAATTGAATATATGACACACTGCAATAAGCTTAAGACAACAACAAATATATGTTAAAGAGAGATGGTCCTAGAGAGAGGAGCGGCTGGCCAAGTGGCTAGAATGCTGGGATCTCCTTCAGGAGACCTGGGTTTGAATCTTCGGTAAGGTGTGGGTTTTTTCTGTCGGGGCAAAAAAAAACACCCTAACCTGCACAGTTGGTGGTGACTGCACTAGCCAGGCAGCCTTAATTCCTCAGGCTCAAGACCCTGCTGTCCTGCACCGCAAGGTACTATAGGCAGTAAATGACAGTGACAGTTCTAGAGAACTGCAAGGAAGATTAAGCAATACATCACAAGAACAAACATTCCTGTAAAGAGGATTAGTATTGCAAAATAAGATACTAATAAATGAAGTCACTTATTGAGAAGTTGTGAATATACTGACTGAAGTGATTATGTGTAGCACAATATGAATACCACAATAATCTGAAAGACATGATTATACAATCTACATAATGTCAAATTGCAAAAGTATATATTAGAAAAACATAAACCTCCATTATACCAGATAATAGTAGACAGTATATACCCCAGCTATAACCCAGATGGGTTGAACAGGATATTGTTGGCATAAATATGGTACAGTACAATACAATACTTTGACCATATTAAACATCACAGTGGCTTTTTTTTTTTTTTTTTTTTTTAACGAAAATTTTAATGGAAAAGCATTGTTTCTGGCAGAAAAGGCAGATATTGGGTAATATGAAGGTGGACATAGGACACTAAAGACACTCTGGGAATGAGAATGCAAAAGCAGGGGAACTGACTAAGAACTGAAAATATTTGCACTGAGAGCAGTATTCTGCCAATGACGCCTTACATGATGAGTAGAATTCTGTGTTGCCCAAGCATGGTAAATTTGGAATTAGATCATTTTCAGAATTATATGGGATGGAATTGAGCTAGTCACCCTACCTTATTTTTGCCATGAGTTAATATATGTGAAAGATTAACACTTTACATCTATATGACAATGTATTCATTGGGATAACTTTATATTTACTGTTTGCATGTGATTGTTCTTATTGACAAAAGGTCAGTTTGTAGATATGATTACTTAAGTGCATAACCTAGGTCTGTAATTTTGATTACTTGATTACACAAGGCAGGTCTGTAAACTTGCCTTTATAGTTACCATAGAAAGGTCTGTAAACTTGATTACTTAGTTACGTATGGCATATCTGTAAACTTGATTACTTAGTTACATATGGCAGATCTGTAAACTCGATTCATCATCATTATATACCATGCTGATAAGCGTGAAAAATTTTGGTTCGTACTCTCACATAATCACCAGAGTCTTGGTTCTGTGAATTGACTAATTAGAACTTTGTAGGCATATGTAAAAGAAGTAGTCTGCTATTGTTTTCCTTCTTAAGCAATGGCCATACTCGTCGGTAACTGTAATCATTGTCTCTATACAGAAATTATCTGCCAACCATAGTGAAACTTGAGACCATAACCATCAACTATCTGTCAGTTGCTCTTCAACTTTATCCACCACCTGCTCAATTAGTTCGTGTTGCCTTGGTTTGTTAGGGTTGAACAGGTACTCCACCTTGCCCAAGGCTATCAGAGGCCAGGAGAGGGGTGGAGGAAAATTACTTCTTCTTGAAAAGGGGACACCCCTAACCCGCCACACTTAAATCTTTAGTTACATAAGATGGGGCTGTAAACTTGACTTAGTAACATATGTCAGATCTGTAAATTTGATTACTTTGTTACATACGCCAAGTCTTAATTTTTACAGGGGTACTTCGGGTTACAAACTTAATTCATTCCAGAACTCAGTTTGTAACCCGAAACGTTTGTAACCCGAAACATTTAAATAAATGAAATCGAGACGATCCGTTTCAAGTTGAAAGAATCATTCTTTTTTATTAACATCTGGTCATTTACCTGACAAAATGCAAAGAATATGTGTACTTCACGAATTAAATAAAGAGAAAGAAAACAACCAAATAAATTAAACGTAAAATAAAACAAAAAGATTTAGTCTATCTTTGATACCAAGAAAACGACCATGGGAAATTTGTCACTTTCTTTGCTATTCTGAATCATCAGTTTCAGGAGTTTCTTGTCGCTGTTTCTTGGCATCCGACTGGGAATCTTTCTGCACCAAGAAACTATCAAGGGAAACCTCCACTGTTATACGTTTCTACTTCCTAGCAGCACCACTACTGTTCTTCGAACTCATAATTGATGGGGCTAACAAGGAAAATAATGAAAGAGATAAAGTGAACACAGTGCCACTACTGAGAAATCTTTTACTGCTGTGTAGTAAGGGCAGTGAAAGCGAGGCTGCGCACGCATGAAAAACTAGGCTACTAGGCTAGCGCTAAGTGATGTTAGTACTGCGTGGCCTTCATTTGTACTGTACACAATCGTTTGTCTCCAATGTTAAACCTTGCTCTCTCTCTCTCGCCTTCGTTCATAACCCGAGGCATTGTTCATTACCCGAGGCAAAAAATTTTCGAAGTTGTCGTTCATAACCCGAATTGTTCATGACCTGAGGCGTTCATAACCCAAGGTACCACTGTACTTATTTACACAAGGTGATTCTGTAATCCTGATTACTAAGTCGAGTCTGTAAATCTTTTGAGGGCAGAGTAGCTTAGAGGTTGTCCACCTCTAGCATCAAAACTGCTACAAAACAGTTTTGGACAATATTATTTCAATATGTAAAGAAATCAAGGTCTCTGGATAACGAATTAGATTATTCACCTTCCCAGATAAGGGCAAATCGATAGTAGGCCATATTTCATGATGCACAGATTAAAAATCCCTCAGCAGTTGTCAGTCATAGAATACATCGAATATGACATTATCCTGATTCATTTTCAAAATTAGAAACCCCAGCAACAACAGATTATGTGTAGCCTGTGTGACTCAGGTGCACATGCACTGTGATTCTTCTTCACATCCTCTCTTTTTTCCTCCTCCATCACTGCCTCCAGTTTCTCCTTCTTCAAATATCACAATAGTTTTCAGCTGAATAACTTTTAGGATTTCCCCTTGTAATTCAGTAGTTTCTTGTTGAATGATAACTTCAGTATCTTCCCATGTAATTCAGTAGTTTCCTGTTGAGTGATAGCTTCAGTATCTTCCCATATAATTCAGTAGTTTTCTATTGAATGATAATTTCAGTATCTTCCTATGTAATTTAGTAGTTTCCTGTTGAATGATAACTTCAGTATTTTCCTGTGTAATTAAATAGTTTCCTGTTGAATGATAGCTTCATTATTTTCCCAAGTAATTCAGTAATTTCCTGTTGAAAGATAACTTCAGTATTGTCTCACATTTCTGTATTTCCTACAGAACTTCAGTATTGTCTCACATTTCTGTATTTCCTACAGTAATCTCAAAACAGAATGACATTTTGGTACTTTCCCCAGCTTCCCTCCACCATACATCACTGGTGAGCACTCCATTTCCTGGCTATATGATGAACTTGCCAACAGCTGGAAGCACTGGCTGCCACAAGATGCAGTGGAGTCTATCAAAAGGTTAGCAAATGTATTTTTAACTTGAGACAAACAAAAATAAAATGAGTTGAATTGCAGTAAAGCTGTAGAAATGCAGTGCGTAAACAAAGATAGTGGATGGGATGGTGTCACAGTTAGAACGGGCTAACAATGGCGTGAGCGAAGTTGTAAGATTCAATGCCAGCTCTCATTGTTCGTACTTGGGCATACAAAAATGTAGTTGTCCTGTTACATCACAAATCTACAGCAGGTTCCCATTACAGGACTTGATGTTTAATTTTTTTTTTTTATCAAGAAAAACAGAAAATGTAATTATTCAGCCTTACAAGAACACGATCACAAGTGACAGAAGGGGCTTCAGCATTTTCTCTTGTGCCGCTTGTACCGTGCGGTGTCGAGGTGAAGCAAACATATTGGGAGAGTGCCTGTTTATGGGCTTCACGTATTTAGATTCTCGTGGACATAGAATGGACATTCATCATCTCATATGTTCCTCTTGTACCTTGCAGTGTACACAGATGAACAAACAAACGAACAAACAAACTTTATTTTCAAAGTGTCACAAATTGGGCACGCAGGCCCATCTTACATTAGGCCCTTCCAATCACTCATCTTTTGTTCATAATTGTGCTTGTTACATTTTCATAGGAAAAAAAACATTGTCAAAATAATAGTGTAAACGTGCACATGCACATTCATAAACACATACACACAAACCTGCATACATACATACATCATTTACCCAAACTCTCACAGTTATGCACCCACTCGATAACACACAAGTACACACTCCCTCATATACACATATACTTTCTCACAATCACAAACTCACTAAATCCATCCATGTAACCATCCATCTATGCACACATACATATACACACATACATACACACAATACACACATACATACACACATACATACACACAATACACACATAAACAAACATACACACATAAACAAACATTCATACATACACACACGCATGCACGCACACATGCATACATGCACACACATACCCACACAGACAGTTCTACCCACACCCACACTCACGTTCAACTCTTGTTTCTAATTCACTTGCATTCACACACACATCCATACAGACACACCCACCCACCCACACCCACATACACACACCCAGACATACATACGTTCAACTCTTTTTCAACGCTCAAGCTCACACACCCACCTCCCAACCCACACACATACACATACACCCACCCACCCCTACACTCACCCATGCCCACTCACAAACACATCCCACTCATAGCCACTGTCCTACACCCACTCATCCACCCACACACACAGACACAGCCACCCACACATACACACAGAAATGTTCATCTCTTTTCTCACTCACACACCCACCCACAACCACACACCCATCCACCCACACACACATGCACATTTAACTCTCTTCTCTCACTCACACACTACCTCACACCCACCACATCCCATACACATATACCCACCCATCCACACACACACACACTCACCACATCCTACCCCCACACACATATATCCACCTACCCCCACTCACACGTTCAACTCTCTTTTCTCACTCACACTCACCTAACCCACACTCACCCATCCCCACTCACCCACCTGCACACCCACTCCCACACACATAAACACCCACACCCTACCCCCACCCACTGAACTATCTACATATATCTGTTAGTTTTACAATGTTAGTTAGTTAGTCTTTCCTCTTGAGCCTAAGGCGGCGCATAGGGCAGAAGTCCTGTCTCTCCATGCCTGGCGGTTCGCTGCTACCTGTTGTAGATCTTGGATATTTACTTGGCCATTGAATGAGCCTTCTCTAATGATGGTTCTACGCAGGGTCTCTCTTGGTCTTCCCCGTTTTCTTTTCCCTACCGGTGACCATATGAGGGCTTGGTAGGGGAGTCTTGTCTTGTCCATTCTGAGTACATGGCCGATGTAGTTCCAACGGCGTCTTCTTATGAAATTGGATACTGTATCTTGCTTAGACTCTTGTCTTATTTGCGAATTGGTTCTGAAGTCTGTCCAGTGGATGTTTAGAAGTCTTCTAAGACATTTGTTCTCAAAATTGTCTAATTTTTTATCTAAAGCTACCGTTGATTTCCAACTTTAACATCCATACGTTAACACTGGAATCACACAAGAGTTGAAGATTTTAAGTTTTGTGTGTTTGCTGAGTGTCTTTGACTTCCAGATGTTTGACAGTTTATTGAAGGCACTAGATGCCAGTGCGATTCTAGATGATATTTCTGGTGTTGAGTCCCCGGTAGATGTCATTTTGCTTCCTAGGTATGTGAAGCTGTTGACTTTTTCAAGAACGTAGCTGTTCAATTTGGTGTCTACACCATTTGGTGTTTACAATGTACAGATCTTATATTATTATCAGTGGTAATGAAAAATGGTAATGAAAAAATGATACCAGTAGGTCACTTATGGAGACATATAGTTGGTATGGAGTAAATATTGAAAGAGTTTTCAGTTGAATGTGTAGCGACTCATTGGAGTTTTTCAGGTCTGTTGGAAAGTCATTCCATAAGTGAGCACCAGAATACGCTAAACATGTTTTGGATAAGGCCAATCTAGGCTTTGGAACATGTACTTAATTTAAGCGATTGTTGTTCAATGCATGAGATTGAATAAATGATTGAAGATACTCTGGGGTGTTTTGAGATATTATTTTATTCACTAATTTGGCTTTGTTAAAAAGGAAGCACTCTCGAAGTGGTAGAAGCCTTAGATGACTGCATAAATTATTACTTTCAATGTGCTTTGTGCCAGAAACTAGACATATAGCAGTTTTGAAGAGAACACAGTCTTTTCATATTAGATTTAGGGCAACCATCCCAAACTGTGGAAAAGTAATCGAGATGTGATTGGATATAGGATGTACAGAATAATTTTTGCGTGCTTTCATCCAAGAATTGCTGAATTTTAGCACGTTGGTAAACTTTTTCTGCTATTCTCTTGGTAAGGACGTGAACATGAGAGCTCCAGTTTAAATGTCTGTCAATTAAAAGACCTAATTTTCTATGTTCATTTACATTAACTATAGGTAACGTCTCCACGTGCAGCGCGAGCGGTGTCCCAATTATGGCTAGTGTCTGTAGTTTTTGTCTGGTCGTTATTAGCATGGATTTGGTTTTGTCGATGTTAATTTGCATGTGGTTTTCATTGCTCCATCTAGTAAGATTATCAAGTTCCTTTTGTAAAGAACTTTCTTATACACTACGGTTCTCTTGACTAGTATATATAGTACAGTCGTCTGCAAATAGATCACACGTAGTATTAATATATAAAGGAATATCGTTAATATACACTGCAGAAAGCAGCGGACCTAGTTCCTAGTACAACATTTTTAAGCTGTGTGGGTCTTGATAGACAGTTGTTGAAGGGCACGACTTGTTGTCTGTCGGATAAAAATGACTTAATTAGGTTCACCATATTGGCACTAGACTTCATTTGTGTCAGTTTACTAATTAAAATATTGTAATCTACCATATGAAAAGATTTTTTTTAAAGTCTACAAACACCACTCCAGAAATGTTGCCATTGTTGATGTTAAAATGCCAGTTATCAGTCATGTTTGTTAGAGCACTATGACGAGAATATTTAAGTCGAAACCCAGATTGACTGTCAATTATTAGATCGTCATTAATTAAATCATGTAACATTATTTTATGAATGTGTTTGTATAATGGCTTTAATAGCGACAGTAGTAAGGAAATAGGTCTATATTTGCCCAAGATGCTATTATTGTTTGAGCCATTTTAAAGTAGAGGATAAATTTTAGCAATCTTAAAAGTGTATGGAAAGTAGTTATTGGCCAGGTCACGGCTGTCTGTGTGATATTGACCACATCAAGTCACAGTTGCCTGTGTGATATTGACCACATCAAGTTGAGGGATGACCGTTGTCTTCGACCGTTCCACCTTGGCCAGCATGGTTGCAGATGGCGCCACAAAAGTGAGAGTCTCCCAGGAATGCTACCTGGTCAAAAATGCACGCTAAAGTCGATGTGTTGGCCTACGGGTTTCGGCCCAAGGGCGCATAACAGACACACCGCAATCACATCTGAAAAAACACTCCGGATGAACGAAAAGAAGAAGACCACATCAAGTAACAGATGCCTATGTGATATTGACCACATCAAGTAACAGCTGTCTGTGTGATATTGACCACATCAAGTCACAGTTGTCTATGTGATATTGACCACATCAAGTCACAGTTGTCTATGTGATATTGACCACATCAAGTAACAGCTGTCTGTGTGATATTGACCACATCAAGTAACAGCTGTCTGTGTGATATTGACCACATCAAGTCACAGTTGCCTGTGTGATATTGACCACATCAAGTCACAGCTGCCTGTGTGATATTGACCACATCAAGTAACAGCTGTCTGTGTGATATTGACCACATCAAGTAACAGCTGTCTGTGTGATATTGACCACATCAAGTCACAGTTGCCTGTGTGATATTGACCACATCAAGTAACAGTTGCCTATGTGATATTGACCACATCAAGTAACAGCTGTCTGTGTGATATTGACCACATCAAGTAACAGCTGTCTGTGTGATATTGACCACATCAAGTCACAGTTGCCTGTGTGATATTGACCACATCAAGTAACAGTTGCCTATGTGATATTGACCACATCAAGTAACAGCTGTCTGTGTGATATTGACCACATCAAGTAACAGCTGTCTGTGTGATATTGACCACATCAAGTCACAGTTGCCTGTGTGATATTGACCACATCAAGTAACAGTTGCCTATGTGATATTGACCATATCAAGTAACAGCTGTCTGTGTGATATTGACCACATCAAGTAACAGCTGTCTGTGTGATATTGACCACATCAAGTCACAGTTGCCTGTGTGATATTGACCACATCAAGTCACAGTTGCCTGTGTGATATTGACCACATCAAGTCACAGTTGTCTGTGTGATATTGACCACATCAAGTAACAGTTGCCTATGTGATATTGACCACATCAAGTAACAGCTGTCTGTGTGATATTGACCACATCAAGTAACAGCTGTCTGTGTGATATTGACCACATCAAGTCACAGTTGCCTGTGTGATATTGACCACATCAAGTCACAGTTGTCTGTGTGATATTGACCACATCAAGTAACAGCTGTCTGTGTGATATTGACCACATCAAGTAACAGCTGTCTGTGTGATATTGACCACATCAAGTCACAGTTGTCTGTGTGATATTGACCACATCAAGTCACAGTTGTCTATGTGATATTGACCACATCAAGTCACAGTTGCCTGTGTGACATTGACCACATCAAGTAACAGTTGCCTGTGTGATATTGACCACATCAAGTAACAGTTGCCTGTGTGATATTGACCACATCAAGTCACAGTTGTCTATGTGATATTGACCACATCAAGTCACAGTTGCCTGTGTGACATTGACCACATCAAGTAACAGTTGCCTGTGTGATATTGACCACATCAAGTAACAGTTGCCTGTGTGATATTGACCACATCAAGTAACAGTTGCCTGTGTGATATTGACCACATCAAGTCACAGTTGCCTGTGTGATATTGACCACATCAAGTCACAGTTGTCTGTGTGATATTGACCACATCAAGTCACGGTTGTCTGTGTGATATTGACCACATCAAGTCACGGTTGTCTGTGTGATATTGACCACATCAAGTAACAGTTGCCTGTGTGATATTGACCACATCAAGTCACAGTTGCCTGTGTGATATTGACTACATCAAGTCACAGTTGCCTGTGTGATATTGACCACATCAAGTCACAGTTGCCTGTGTGATATTGACCACATCAAGTCACAGTTGCCTGTGTGATATTGACCACATCAAGTCACAGTTGTCTGTGTGATATTGACCACATCAAGTCACGGTTGTCTGTGTGATATTGACCACATCAAGTAACAGTTGTCTGTGTGATATTGACGACATCAAGTCACAGTTGTCTGTGTGATATTGACCACATCAAGTAACAGTTGTCTGTGTGATATTGACCACATCAAGTCACAGCTGTCTGTGTGATATTGACCACATCATCCTGTGAGCGCTGACTGATCTATACAAATATGGGGCTAGCACCATATACCTAGTATGTCTCAAGGCATGGAAGAGAGTCCTTCACCTTTACTTTACGTACACTACACAGTATGTGCTGACGTAAGTTAAGTTCCGTGCCCAGTGAATCTGCTTTAGAATTAAGTATTTGTACAGTGAGTTCCTGTGTGAGTAAATTCCTCGGACAGCATGTGCTGATTTTCCTCAAATACTGGCTAAAGTGGGGGTTAAAGCAGCACTAGATTTTATTAGAAAGCAGCAAGTCAAATGGTTTGGCCATGCAAGTAGGTTACCAGTCAACAGCATACCACAACAAGCAATGATGTACAGACCAGATGGAAACAGAGGAAGAGGCCGACCACGTAAACGTTGGACGGAGGGAATAGAGTCCATGGGAATATCGATATATGAAGCCCATAATCGGGCACTCTCACGAAGTTTATACTTCACCTCGACACCACAAGGTACAAGAGGAACATGATGAGATGAGATGAGACTGGTTATAGTAAATATTTAGAATTTACTTGTATAGTTGATATTTATTTGAATAAGTTAGTTGCATATCCTTTACAGGACATCGTAGTCAACCGCATAATTTTTTGGCTGTTTGTGATTTGTTGGCAAGTTTACGTTCAGTAGTTTGCCATTGCTTTCTGAACGACTGGCACTAATACCTTTGTGTGGGAAACCAGCTAAGGCGGTCTGCTACCAAATGCCCACAGCTGTGTTTCAAACTGCATTCGTAACCCGTTCGCCACAGAGCTGGACTTGAATAATCTGCTTGGTAAAATAGTAGTGTTCATCGGATTTCGGTGTTTTTATTGTGATATTTGTGACTGATCTGTTCAAATAAATGGCGATCTAATATTTTGTTTACTGTTTGCAGGGGAGCTTACTATACAGTGTCTCCATATCAAGGATTCAGAATTATATCCCTTAACATGAACTATTGCAATAATGAGAACTGGTAGGAACATTTTTACTTAATGGAATGCACATAGTGAGATATGCATGCATGTGAGTACTGTGTGTGTGTGTCTGACTACATGAGTGTGTGCATATGTGTGTGTTCTTGTCTGTGTAATCTAAATCAATATAAATATGTGAAAACATGCCACACTTATCCGAGGTTTCATTTACAACAAGCTTTGTCAAGAACATGTAAAATAGAAACAATTATTATAAATTATAACATACACTATAGGAACACCTAACACAACAATATTAAATATAGGAGGTGAAAACCATGGGTGTGACTATCACATATAGTTATATAACGTGTGGTTGTTTTTGTGTCATAAAGCCAAATTGGGAACAGCAGAATTAAATATGGACACTATTAGATTGATCAAATAGAACTAACTATGAACTTTTCCATGTGCATAGCATGATAAGAGAAGAGAGAGACGGCAAAAATAAGGTAACAGAAAATCATACAAACATTGTTAAATGGTTGCACTCACAACAGTATGTATCTGTGAGTGTACATGTAATCATTGATGTATTTTATGTATCTGTGAGCATGCATGCAACCATTGATGTATTACAATCCTTTAGGTATTTTTATCTGTATTATGCATGGATGCATGTATGAACCTATATAACCATTGATGTATTACATGATACGTGAGCATGTATTACAATCCTTGAGGTACGTATATTTATCTGTATTATGCATGGATGCATGTATGAACCTATATAAAAGCCTGCATGTATTGAAGTAAGTATGAAAGAATATGTCTGCAGGCATTCATACACTGATTGTGTATGCATTTCATTCTCATTGTACATATTGATGTGTGTATGAATTAATGTGTGCAGGCATTCATAAAGCATGTATGTGCCCTTCAGTCTCAAGATTCTATGATACATTTATCCAGGTGGATGCTGCTCAACACCACGGATCCAACAGGGGAGCTCCAGTGGCTGATAGCAACATTACAGAAAGCAGAAGATGCCGGAGAGAAGGTGGGGAGCCGGATTTGGTTTAAAATATATTAAATGTTTCTTCTTAGTATTTTGTAATTCTCTGTTAAGTTTATGCCTCACACTCAGCTCTAATTTGTTATGTTAGGTGTGGTACTTTACCAATCTGTGTTTTATATTTTATTGTTTTTAGTTAACTTTATGTCATTGTGTTGTAATCTTGTGTTTTGTTTAATATTTTGTAGTTATTAGTTAACTTTATGTCATCATGTTGTAATCTTGTCTTATATTTCATATTTTATAGTTGATAGTTAGTGTTATGCTGGTCTCCCTGGCGAGGGGATTAAGCATATTGATTGTAATCCTGTTTAGTTAGTTTAGTTTTGATTGTTTTTTATTGTAATCCTGTATACTCTCGTACGAAACACAGCTGCGCAAGATTCGGCAGCTGATCGCGTCACGTTAGTTACTTACGGAGTTTTGTGAGCCGGTCGTTCAGAAAGCAATGGCAAACTACTGAACATAAAACTTGCCAAGACATCAACAGCAGCTGAAAAATGCTGGTGTTGTTTGCAATGTCCTGTAAATGATATGCAAATAAAAAAGTTATCATTATGTTGTAATCTTGTCTAATATTTCATATTTTATTGTCAGTTAACTTATAGTTGCTAGTTAGCTTTATATCATTGTGTTGTAATCTTGTCTAATATTTCATATTTTATAGTCAGTTAACTTATAGTTGCTAGTTAGCTTTATATCATTGTGTTGTAATCTTGTCTAATATTTAATATTTTATAGTTGTTAGTTAACTTATTGCTGCTATTTAGCAAAATACTGATGTAAATTTGCCTGGTAAATCACGAACAGCTAGTAAAGACTGGTGTTTATTGCAATAACTTGTAGAAAGTCATGCAATATTTATTATGCAGCTCCAGTCTGTTATGATATACATACAAATATCAATTGTTAGATGGTTATTGATACCACTGAGGTATCACATAAACAGAGGACATACTAGAAAACATACAAATTGAAGCTGTAGTTATCATGCCAAATTTGAACCTGTCATCTCCAATTGATGACAAAACCTTATTGCAGGAACAAGTGTACTTTTTTACTTGGCCAAGAAAACAACCCCACATAAAAAGGTATCATTAGTAGCCAGATCTATCATCTACCTGAACCTACAGCAATGGAATATGGGCAGAATTTGTATCCATCCATTGAAATAGCAGCATAGGTCTCAGAATGTTATATTAGCTAAGTTTATGACAAATAACAAACACACGAACATATCAGACCTCAATGCTTTGTCTAGTATATTATGAAGAGCCTGTTAAAAAAGAGTCATGATTGGTCAGTTCCTATGTGGCACATGTAATACACAGAAATATCAATTGTTGGGGTGTCATTGAAGTCACTGAGGCAGGTTCCATCACCCAGCTACTGAGTTAAGTATGTGGAGCAACACTGTGACCTGTGGATTTCATGTGGAATCCTTTTACATCTGTCCACGGTGTTTGTATTGTGAACTGCATGTTTAAAAAGTGGTGGACGGCCGGTTGCTGAACTAGCTGGTTTTGCCTTATGCAATGTGAACCTACAAGTGTGTGCAACTGCTGGTTTTCTAGTGACTGCCTCTTCCATTGATGATGAACAGTATTTTCATTCCTGGACTGTTGTGTTGGCATTCTGACAGCAGTCTTATGCATGAAAGCCTGTGTGTCCTGTTGGTTTCTTGGAACTGCTATCTATTCCTTTTTCACATGGGACAGAAAGTAGCATTTTATGTGATATTCACTGCCACAGGAACGGAGTATTATGTGGTGACCTTTTGCCATGAAGTTGGATCTGCAACTAATAACTAACTGAGACAGCACATAAACACATTCACAAGTACTGACTAGCACATATAGACATAGAAGAAAGAAGTAGAGATTAGAGGACACACTATATATAGTTATGTTTAACTTTAACTTATGCAAGTCCATTGGGTTATGATAGTGTGGTATAGTGCTGTCTTTTGTTTATTATTTTGTGGTTGTCAGTTAACTTTATGCCTCATAGTCAGCAACAGTTAAACAGGTAATATTTTTTAACTTTATGACTTACACTCGGCTGCAGTTTGTTAAATGTATGCCTCAAACTAAGCTACAGTTTGTTAACTGTATGCCTCACAGTCGCTACAGTTTGTTAACTTTATGCCTCACACTCAGCTACAGTTTTTTAACTTTATGCATCACACTTGCTTGCAGTTTGTTAATTTATGTCCCACCTTGTAGGTTCACATTCTGGGTCACATCCCTCCAGGAGAGAATGACTGTTTGAAGGCATGGAGCTGGAACTATTACAGGATTGTCAACAGGTAATAATGCTGCCCAACATTCGGCACTAACAGAAAGCGGTAGCACCGTCTACTGTCATACGGTAGCTCAATCATATCTGAATAAGGTCTCTAACTAATTATCTGGGTATTAATTATCTGCTAACAGCTAAATATTTAAATGATTTTCAACATTTTACCTGTGAGTGGATCATAGACCCTCAGCTATCTCATGTCAACTCCTCTCATACTTTTCTATCTCTTGTAGTTCCTTCATATCTTTCTGATATTATTCACCAGTGTCTCTGACTAATTATCTGGGTGTTGTTAGGCTTCCCTATATATTTCTTTTGCCTTGTGGTTTCCAACTTCTAAGGGAAAAACCTTCTTCCATCTTGGCTGTCTGAATTATTTTCTTTTCTTTACTGAAGATTCGTTCAGGAACAGTTGGATTTTTTCAGATATGGTTTTCCATGGGGTTATATTACCAGACAGTTTACCATCATTAGTCACGTCTTTTGACCTTGTGTCAGATTAGGGTATTACTACTCTTTGCTGCCTGTATGGATTCCAGTAGCACATCGGAGAATAAAGTAAATTACCCAAGATTTTTGTCAGAGCTGCAGAAGCAGAATTGTTTGTGCACAATGTTATCGACACAGTAATGGTCCAAGATTCCACCCTTAGTAATGAAATTACAAGGTAGGTCAGCATGGCCGAATGGATAAAAACGTGTGTTCTTAAACATCCGGTGTGCCGATGCCTAGGTAAGGGGGGTCTACCCCTACACTGGACAGTTGAACTAAAATGTTGACCTATCGTCCTTGACTTGGGGACATTAATTACAAGTACCTCTGAAGTCGGAGTGGGTTTGCCTGATGGCGAGGGACACTGTTAATACATAAAGCTAATCCACAAGCAAAATTCAGTCCAGCACTACCAGAAGTAGTATGTATGGACTACATTTGTGTTCAAAGCAAGCGAGCACCAAAAAAAAAAGGAAAAGACATTACTAGGTGGATTGTCTGACCACAGCCTCAATGATGGATCCATCACAAGGTGGATTGTCTGACCAGCACAGCCTCAATGGTGGATCCACCACAAGGTGGATTGTCTGACCAGTACAGCCTCAATGGTGGATCCATCACAAGGTGGATTGTCTGACCAGCACAGCCTCAATAGTGGATCCATCACAAGGTGGATTGTCTGACCAGCACAGCCTCAGTGGTGGATCCATCACAAGGTGGATTGTCTGACCAGCACAGCCTTAGTGGTGGATCCATCACAAGGTGGATTGTCTGACCAGCACAGCCTCAGTGGTGGATCCATCACAAGGTGGATTGTCTGACCAGCACAGCCTCAGTGGTGGATCCATCACAAGGTGGATTGTCTGACCAGCACAGCCTCAGTGGTGGATCCATCACAAGGTGGATTGTCTGACCAGCACAGCCTCAGTGGTGGATCCATCACAAGGTGGATTGTCTGACCAGCACAGCCTCAATGGTGGATCCATCACAAGGTGGATTGTCTGACCAGCACAGCCTCAGTGGTGGATCCATCACAAGGTGGATTGTCTGACCAGCACAGCCTCAGTGGTGGATCCATCACAAGGTGGATTGTCTGACCAGCACAGCCTCAGTGGTGGATCCATCACAAGGTGGATTGTCTGACCAGCACAGCCTCAGTGGTGGATCCATCACAAGGTGGATTGTCTGACCAGCACAGCCTCAGTGGTGGATCCATCACAAGGTGGATTGTCTGACCAGCACAGCCTCAATGGTGGATCCATCACAAGGTGGATTGTCTGACCAGCACAGCCTCAGTGGTGGATCCATCACAAGGTGGATTGTCTGACCAGCACAGCCTCAATGGTGGATCCATCACAAGGTGGATTGTCTGACCAGCACAGCCTCAGTGGTGGATCCATCACAAGGTGGATTGTCTGACCAGCACAGCCTCAATGGTGGATTGTCTGACCAGCACAGCCTCAATGGTGGATTGTCTGACCAGCACAGCCTCAATGGTGGATTGTCTTACCAGCACAGCCTCAATGGTGGATTGTCTGACCAGCACAGCCTCAATGGTGGATTGTCTGACCAGCACAGCCTCAATGGTGGATTGTCTGACCAGCACAGCCTCAATGGTGGATTGTCTGACCAGCACAGCCTCAATGGTGGATCCATCACAAGATGGATTGTCTGCCAGCACAGCCTCAGTGGTGGATCCATCACAAGGTGGATTGTCTGACCAGCACAGCCTCAATGGTGGATTGTCTGACCAGCACAGCCTCAATGGTGGATTGTCTGACCAGCACAGCCTCAATGGTGGATTGTCTGACCAGCACAGCCTCAATGGTGGATTGTCTGACCAGCACAGCCTCAATGGTGGATTGTCTGACCAGCACAGCCTCAATGGTGGATCCATCCTCATAAATATGTAAGAAGTTAAGGGCCCCTTCCATGCCTTGTGATGTGTTGGGTATATGTTGCTAGCCATATATTTGTATAGACCAATCAGCATTCAGTGGGTCAGGTGTAAATGGGTCAGCCAGGGACCCATTTACCCATCACACCACTACTGGAACCATCGGCATAGGAAATCTGTGGTCATTCTTGAGGATTGGGATGGAGCATGTGTGAGAATCTTCTGAGTTCATTGATGTAGATTCTGTAACCAAGTATTCAATTCCAAAATTATTTCCTGCCTACCATCTTATTACTGATTTTCGTGTCTTGTCCAGGTACCAGAACATAATTGCTGTGTGAAAGTATGTGTGGGAATGTCTGAGTGCATTGATGTAGATTCTGTAACCAAGTATTCAATTCCAAAACTATTTCCTGCCTACCATCTTATTACTGATTTTCGTGTCTTGTCCAGGTACCAGAACATAATTGCTGTGTGAAAGCATGTGTGGGAATGTCTGAGTGCATTGATGTAGATTCTGTAACCAAGTATTAACCAAGTCTTCAGTTCTAAAATCATTTCCTGTCTGCCATCTTATTATTAATATTTATGTCTTGTCCAGATACCAGAACACAATCTCTGGCCAGTTCTTTGGACACACCCACAAGGATGAGTTTGAGGTCTTCTATGACCTGGAGACCTTTCAGAGACCCGTGGGGGTGGCTTACATTGGACCCAGCGTGACTCCCTACACCAATGTCAACATGGGATTCCGGTTCTACACCGTGGATGGAGCATACAACAACAGCTCTTACGTATGACATATGTTCTCTACCCATATAAGGCCATTCATATGTTCATATAGTTATACAAGTGTTTTATTTTGCAAATGACATTATATGTTCTAACATAAAGTATATGTTCTATATCCATATAAAGCCATCCATGTATCCATAAGTATATAACAACAGTTCTTGCAAATGACATTCAGTACCTTTGTGTGAGTGTGCTGCGTGCATACATGTGTGTGTACATATGTGTGTGGGTGCATGTGTGCATGCTTGTGAGTGTGTGTGAAAGAGTGGGGTGAAGGGGAGAAAGAGTGCATATGTCTGTACATATTACATCTCATTCTCTCCAGACAACATATCTCATTCTCTCCAGACATTATATCTCATTCTCTCCCTCTCCAGACATTACATCTCATTCTCTCCCTCTCCAGACATTATATCTCATTCTCTCCCTCTCCAGACATTATATCTCATTCTCTCCAGACATTACATCTCATCCTCTCCCTCTCCAGACATTACATCTCATCCTCTCCCTCTCCAGACATTACATCTTGTTCCCTCCAGACATTACAACTCATCCTCTCCAGACATTACAACTCATTATCTTATTAGAATTGTGCCATAATAGTGACCTTTTTATTATTAATTTGTTTTGTTCTCCTCACAGCAAGTCCTGGATCATGAAACATTTTATATGAACCTAACCAAAGCTCACATAGAGGGCAACATCACATGGGAGTTTGAATACTCTGCTAAAGTAAGTACCCTGGCTGGGAATTAATGTTGCCTTAACTCTTTCAGTAAGTGGGTGAGCTAGCGAAGTTAATAGCGATCTGCACTGATAATGTCATGGGTACGATTGGATGCGGGGGCGGTGCCTGGGCTCATCTCCTGCGAAAGTGAGGAAAAACTGGCCACCTATTCCACCATACAAACAGGCCTACAAAATGTGATGACCCTACCACACGACAGACCTATAGCAGGAAACTACTCTGAGCATGTTTTTGTTTTAATTCTGTCAGCAGACAAGACAGTCTAAGTGGTGGAGAACCCACTGCAGCTGCAGAATTTACTGGACACAATGTTTGAATTCTGTCAGCAGACAAGACAGTCTAAGTGGTGGAGAACCCACGGCAGCTGCAGAATTTACTGGACACAATGTTTGAATTCTGTCAGCAGACAAGACAGTCTAAGTGGTGGAGAACCCACTGCAGCTGCAGAATTTACTGGACACAATGTTTGAATTCTGTCAGCAGACAAGACAGTCTAAGTGGTGGAGAACCCACCGCAGCTGCAGAATTTACTGGATACAATGTTTGAATTCTGTCAGCAGACAAGACTGTCTAAGTGGTGGAGAACCCACCGCAGCTGCAGAATTTACTGGATACAATGTTTGAATTTTGTCAGCAGACAAGACTGTCTAAGTGGTGGAGAACCCACTGCAGCTGCAGAATTTACTGGATACAATGTTTGAATTCTGTCAGCAGACAAGACAGTCTAAGTGGTGGAGAACCCACTGCAGCTGCAGAATTTACTGGACACAATGTTTGAATTCTGTCAGCAGACAAGACAGTCTAAGTGGTGGAGAACCCACTGCAGCTGCAGAATTTACTGGACACAATGTTTGAATTCTGTCAGCAGACAAGACAGTCTAAGTGGTGGAGAACCCACTGCAGCTGCAGAATTTACTGGACACAATGTTTGAATTCTGTCAGCAGACAAGACAGTCTAAGTGGTGGAGAACCCACTGCAGCTGCAGAATTTACTGGACACAATGTTTGAATTCTGTCAGCAGACAAGACAGTCTAAGTGGTGGAGAACCCACTGCAGCTGCAGAATTTACTGGACACAATGTTTGAATTCTGTCAGCAGACAAGACAGTCTAAGTGGTGGAGAACCCACTGCAGCTGCAGAATTTACTGGACACAATGTTTGAATTCTGTCAGCAGACAAGACAGTCTAAGTGGTGGAGAACCCACTGCAGCTGCAGAATTTACTGGACACAATGTTTGAATTCTGTCAGCAGACAAGACAGTCTAAGTGGTGGAGAACCCACTGCAGCTGCAGAATTTACTGGACACAATGTTTGAATTCTGTCAGCAGACAAGACAGTCTAAGTGGTGGAGAACCCACTGCAGCTGCAGAATTTACTGGACACAATGTTTGAATTCTGTCAGCAGACAAGACAGTCTAAGTGGTGGAGAACCCACTGCAGCTGCAGAATTTACTGGACACAATGTTTGAATTCTGTCAGCAGACAAGACAGTCTAAGTGGTGGAGAACCCACTGCAGCTGCAGAATTTACTGGACACAATGTTTGAATTCTGTCAGCAGACAAGACAGTCTAAGTGGTGGAGAACCCACTGCAGCTGCAGAATTTACTGGACACAATGTTTGAATTCTGTCAGCAGACAAGACAGTCTAAGTGGTGGAGAACCCACTGCAGCTGCAGAATTTACTGGACACAATGTTTGAATTCTGTCAGCAGACAAGACAGTCTAAGTGGTGGAGAACCCACTGCAGCTGCAGAATTTACTGGACACAATGTTTGAATTCTGTCAGCAGACAAGACAGTCTAAGTGGTGGAGAACCCACTGCAGCTGCAGAATTTACTGGACACAATGTTTGAATTCTGTCAGCAGACAAGACAGTCTAAGTGGTGGAGAACCCACTGCAGCTGCAGAATTTACTGGACACAATGTTTGAATTCTGTCAGCAGACAAGACAGTCTAATTGGTGGAGAACCCACTGCAGCTGCAGAATTTACTGGACACAATGTTTGAATTCTGTCAGCAGACAAGACAGTCTAAGTGGTGGAGAACCCACTGCAGCTGCAGAATTTACTGGACACAATGTTTGAATTCTGTCAGCAGACAAGACAGTCTAAGTGGTGGAGAACCCACTGCAGCTGCAGAATTTACTGGACAATGTTTGAATTCTGTCAGCAGACAAGACAGTCTAAGTGGTGGAGAACCCACTGCAGCTGCAGAATTTACTGGACACAATGTTTGAATTCTGTCAGCAGACAAGACAGTCTAAGTTGTGGAGAACCCACTGCAGCTGCAGAATTTACTGGACACAATGTTTGAATTCTGTCAGCAGACAAGACAGTCTAAGTTGTGGAGAACCCACTGTAGCTGCAGAATTTACTGGACACAATGTTTGAATTCTGTCAGCAGACAAGACAGTCTAAGTGGTGGAGAACCCACCGCAGCTGCAGAATTTACTGGATACAATGTTTGAATTCTGTCAGCAGACAAGACTGTCTAAGTGGTGGAGAACCCACCGCAGCTGCAGAATTTACTGGATACAATGTTTGAATTCTGTCAGCAGACAAGACTGTCTAAGTGGTGGAGAACCCACTGCAGCTGCAGAATTTACTGGATACAATGTTTGAATTCTGTCAGCAGACAAGACAGTCTAAGTGGTGGAGAACCCACTGCAGCTGCAGAATTTACTGGACACAATGTTTGAATTCTGTCAGCAGACAAGACAGTCTAAGTGGTGGAGAACCCACTGCAGCTGCAGAATTTACTGGACACAATGTTTGAATTCTGTCAGCAGACAAGACAGTCTAAGTGGTGGAGAACCCACTGCAGCTGCAGAATTTACTGGACACAATGTTTGAATTCTGTCAGCAGACAAGACAGTCTAAGTGGTGGAGAACCCACTGCAGCTGCAGAATTTACTGGACACAATGTTTGAATTCTGTCAGCAGACAAGACAGTCTAAGTGGTGGAGAACCCACTGCAGCTGCAGAATTTACTGGACACAATGTTTGAATTCTGTCAGCAGACAAGACAGTCTAAGTGGTGGAGAACCCACTGCAGCTGCAGAATTTACTGGACACAATGTTTGAATTCTGTCAGCAGACAAGACAGTCTAAGTGGTGGAGAACCCACCGCAGCTGCAGAATTTACTGGATACAATGTTTGAATTCTGTCAGCAGACAAGACTGTCTAAGTGGTGGAGAACCCACCGCAGCTGCAGAATTTACTGGATACAATGTTTGAATTCTGTCAGCAGACAAGACTGTCTAAGTGGTGGAGAACCCACTGCAGCTGCAGAATTTACTGGACACAATGTTTGAATTCTGTCAACAGACAAGACAGTCTAAGTGGTGGAGAACCCACTGCAGCTGCAGAATTTACTGGACACAATGTTTGAATTCTGTCAGCAGACAAGACAGTCTAAGTGGTGGAGAACCCACTGCAGCTGCAGAATTTACTGGACACAATGTTTGAATTCTGTCAGCAGACAAGACAGTATAAGTGGTGGAGAACCCACTGCAGCTGCAGAATTTACTGGACACAATGTTTGAATTCTGTCAGCAGACAAGACAGTCTAAGTGGTGGAGAACCCACTGCAGCTGCAGAATTTACTGGACACAATGTTTGAATTCTGTCAGCAGACAAGACAGTCTAAGTGGTGGAGAACCCACTGCAGCTGCAGAATTTACTGGACACAATGTTTGAATTCTGTCAGCAGACAAGACAGTCTAAGTGGTGGAGAACCCACTGCAGCTGCAGAATTTACTGGACACAATGTTTGAATTCTGTCAGCAGACAAGACAGTCTAAGTGGTGGAGAACCCACTGCAGCTGCAGAATTTACTGGACACAATGTTTGAATTCTGTCAGCAGACAAGACAGTCTAAGTGGTGGAGAACCCACTGAAGCTGCAGAATTTACTGGAGACAATGTTTGAATTCTGTCAGCAGACAAGACAGTCTAAGTGGTGGAGAACCCACTGCAGCTGCAGAATTTACTGGACACAATGTTTGAATTCTGTCAGCAGACAAGACAGTCTAAGTGGTGGAGAACCCACTGCAGCTGCAGAATTTACTGGACACAATGTTTGAATTCTGTCAGCAGACAAGACAGTCTAAGTGGTGGAGAACCCACTGCAGCTGCAGAATTTACTGGACACAATGTTTGAATTCTGTCAGCAGACAAGACAGTCTAAGTGGTGGAGAACCCACTGCAGCTGCAGAATTTACTGGACACAATGTTTGAATTCTGTCAGCAGACAAGACAGTCTAAGTGGTGGAGAACCCACTGCAGCTGCAGAATTTACTGGACACAATGTTTGAATTCTGTCAGCAGACAAGACAGTCTAAGTGGTGGAGAACCCACTGCAGCTGCAGAATTTACTGGACACAATGTTTGAATTCTGTCAGCAGACAAGACAGTCTAAGTGGTGGAGAACCCACTGCAGCTGCAGAATTTACTGGACACAATGTTTGAATTCTGTCAGCAGACAAGACAGTCTAATTGGTGGAGAACCCACTGCAGCTGCAGAATTTACTGGACACAATGTTTGAATTCTGTCAGCAGACAAGACAGTCTAAGTGGTGGAGAACCCACTGCAGCTGCAGAATTTACTGGACAATGTTTGAATTCTGTCAGCAGACAAGACAGTCTAAGTGGTGGAGAACCCACTGCAGCTGCAGAATTTACTGGACACAATGTTTGAATTCTGTCAGCAGACAAGACAGTCTAAGTTGTGGAGAACCCACTGCAGCTGCAGAATTTACTGGACACAATGTTTGAATTCTGTCAGCAGACAAGACAGTCTAAGTTGTGGAGAACCCACTGCAGCTGCAGAATTTACTGGACACAATGTTTGAATTCTGTCAGCAGACAAGACAGTCTAAGTTGTGGAGAACCCACCGCAGCTGCAGAATTTACTGGATACAATGTTTGAATTCTGTCAGCAGACAAGACTGTCTAAGTGGTGGAGAACCCACCGCAGCTGCAGAATTTACTGGATACAATGTTTGAATTCTGTCAGCAGACAAGACTGTCTAAGTGGTGGAGAACCCACCGCAGCTGCAGAATTTACTGGATACAATGTTTGAATTCTGTCAGCAGACAAGACAGTCTAAGTGGTGGAGAACCCACTGCAGCTGCAGAATTTACTGGACACAATGTTTGAATTCTGTCAGCAGACAAGACAGTCTAAGTGGTGGAGAACCCACTGCAGCTGCAGAATTTACTGGACACAATGTTTGAATTCTGTCAGCAGACAAGACAGTCTAAGTGGTGGAGAACCCACTGCAGCTGCAGAATTTACTGGACACAATGTTTGAATTCTGTCAGCAGACAAGACAGTCTAAGTGGTGGAGAACCCACTGCAGCTGCAGAATTTACTGGACACAATGTTTGAATTCTGTCAGCAGACAAGACAGTCTAAGTGGTGGAGAACCCACTGCAGCTGCAGAATTTACTGGACACAATGTTTGAATTCTGTCAGCAGACAAGACAGTCTAAGTGGTGGAGAACCCACTGCAGCTGCAGAATTTACTGGACACAATGTTTGAATTCTGTCAGCAGACAAGACAGTCTAAGTGGTGGAGAACCCACTGCAGCTGCAGAATTTACTGGACACAATGTTTGAATTCTGTCAGCAGACAAGACAGTCTAATTGGTGGAGAACCCACTGCAGCTGCAGAATTTACTGGACACAATGTTTGAATTCTGTCAGCAGACAAGACAGTCTAAGTGGTGGAGAACCCACTGCAGCTGCAGAATTTACTGGACACAATGTTTGAATTCTGTCAGCAGACAAGACAGTCTAAGTGGTGGAGAACCCACTGCAGCTGCAGAATTTACTGGACAATGTTTGAATTCTGTCAGCAGACAAGACAGTCTAAGTGGTGGAGAACCCACTGCAGCTGCAGAATTTACTGGACACAATGTTTGAATTCTGTCAGCAGACAAGACAGTCTAAGTTGTGGAGAACCCACTGCAGCTGCAGAATTTACTGGACACAATGTTTGAATTCTGTCAGCAGACAAGACAGTCTAAGTTGTGGAGAACCCACTGTAGCTGCAGAATTTACTGGACACAATGTTTGAATTCTGTCAGCAGACAAGACAGTCTAAGTTGTGGAGAACCCACTGCAGCTGCAGAATTTACTGGATACAATGTTTGAATTCTGTCAGCAGACAAGACAGTCTAAGTTGTGGAGAACCCACTGCAGCTGCAGAATTTACTGGACACAATGTTTGAATTCTGTCAGCAGACAAGACAGTCTAAGTGGTGGAGAACCCACTGCAGCTGCAGAATTTATTGGACACAATGTATTAATTCTGTCAGCAGACAAGACAGTCTAAGTTGTGGAGAACCCACTGCAGCTGCAGAATTTACTGGACACAATGTTTGAATTCTGTCAGCAGACAAGACAGTCTAAGTGGTGGAGAACCCACTGTAGCTGCAGAATTTACTGGACACAATGTTTGAATTCTGTCAGCAGACAAGACAGTCTAAGTTGTGGAGAACCCACCGCAGCTGCAGAATTTACTGGATACAATGTTTGAATTCTGTCAGCAGACAAGACAGTCTAAGTTGTGTAGAACCCACTGCAGCTGCAGAATTTACTGGACACAATGTTTGAATTCTGTCAGCAGACAAGACAGTCTAAGTTGTGGAGAACCCACTGCAGCTGCAGAATTTACTGGACACAATGTTTGAATTCTGTCAGCAGACAAGACAGTCTAAGTGGTGGAGAACCCACTGCAGCTGCAGAATTTACTGGATACAATGTTTGAATTCTGTCAGCAGACAAGACAGTCTAAGTTGTGGAGAACCCACTGCAGCTGCAGAATTTACTGGACACAATGTTTGAATTCTGTCAGCAGACAAGACAGTCTAAGTTGTGGAGAACCCACTGCAGCTGCAGAATTTACTGGACACAATGTTTGAATTCTGTCAGCAGACAAGACAGTCTAAGTTGTGGAGAACCCACTGCAGCTGCAGAATTTACTGGACACAATGTATTAATTCTGTCAGCAGACAAGACAGTCTAAGTGGTGGAGAACCCACTGCAGCTGCAGAATTTACTTGACACAATGTTTGAATTCTGTCAGCAGACAAGACAGTCTAAGTGGTGGAGAACCCACTGCAGCTGCAGAATTTACTGGACACAATGTTTGAATTCTGTCAGCAGACAAGACAGTCTAAGTGGTGGAGAACCCACTGCAGCTGCAGAATTTACTGGACACAATGTTTGAATTCTGTCAGCAGACAAGATAGTCTAAGTTGTGGGGAACCCACTGCAGCTGCAGAATTTACTGGACACAATGTTTGAATTCTGTCAGCAGACAAGACAGTCTAAGTGGTGGAGAACCCACTGCAGCTGCGGAATTTACTGGACACAAGGGTACAGGTCCCACATCAGATAGTGGCTGAACTAGTAGACCTTCACATATTCTCATGACATATGATGTGGGGTGTTCAGTTCTCTTCCTTGACAACTTTCCTTCCCAGAACATTCAGAAAATTATCCAGTACTCATTTTAGTGAGGCTCGGTTGACCCCAGAGTTGTGCTGATCAGAAAACATGATCCTGCCTCTACTGAGGATTGAACCCAGACCAGTGTCTTGGCAAGCAGGTGCACTAACCTTTATGCCACCATGGCTGCTATACCTTGATTTGGGGACCTGTATGGGATATAGTCAACATTAAAAGTCAACAGTACAGCCTGGAAATTAGCATCAAAACGACTTAAGTCATGGATTTCACCAGAAAGGAAGACAGTTCAGTATTTGATAAACCTATAAATAATGACAAATTGGAGCATGTATAAATTTATAATCTTAGCCAAATAATGACAGAAAGATTGGAAGAGGTATGATTTTATAACCTTGACCAAACAGTGACAGAAATATTTCCCCCATTATTCTGAACATGCAGTTCACACTACAATCACGGACAGGTGTAAAAACATTCCACATGAAATTCACAGCTCACAGTGTGTCTACACACACTCAACTCAGAAACAGGGCGACAGAACCATGCACTACCAGTCCAACATGATGAAAATGCATATGCAAACCGTAGCCACAAGCATAAACACTCCTGAGGCCTTAACCATTCAAATGCCTGTCTTCCATGTTGGGGATCGGAAAAAGTATGAATCTATAACCTTGACCAAACAGTGACAGAAAGTTTGAAATAGGTATCAAGCACAACCTTGGCTAAACAGTGACAGAAAGATGGGCATATGTAGCATGGAATTCATTATAAGAATTTAAGTAGCACATTCAGTAGCATTAAAAGTAAACTTCTCTTCAAGCAAATATCAGAGAAATTGAAAATGATACACAAAAGTGTTATCTTGTATATTCAATCAGTCAGGTGTCATTTCCACAAAGAAGGTTGGCTGCAATGCATCTCCAATACTGTCTGTCTCTTGCCTTGATTGTACATTCTGTCAGGCTGTTGTTCATCCATCTCTTGATGTTATCTTCCCACTTGTATCGTTGCCGACCTCTTGCTCACTTACCTTCAGCCTCACCCTTCAGCATGGTTTTCATAAGAGTGTTATGTCTTTTAACGTGGCTGA
Organism: Cepaea hortensis; assembly: GCA_963921405.1. NCBI lineage: Eukaryota > Metazoa > Mollusca > Gastropoda > Stylommatophora > Helicidae > Cepaea > Cepaea hortensis. The sequence goes on along the minus strand of OY992895.1, from coordinate 48,164,937 downwards.
AATGTTTCACTTACCTCTTTTTTTTTCTTTCATCAACTCTCTTTTAATTCCCAGTTGTTCTAGAACCTCTGTATTTGATTGTATTTTGTTTATTCAAACTTGTATATTCAAACACTACTGAATGTAGTCAAGACACAGCCTTTGGCTTATAGGACAGAGCATAAAACTTAAGCTTTTAAAATGTGAGTCTTCACAAGGCTAGGATAACTTTCTGTGATGGAAAAATAAACTAATATGAAAAAACCTTGAAAAATTCATTATTTAAAGTATGCTGTTAAAAGAGATAACAATTATAAAGAAAGTTTGCTTTGGTTTCTTCTTCCACTGTCTCTGAAATTAACGGCTTTTGGCAAAGGAGTGAAATTTTGAGGGTACAAGCCTTATCCTGGTGCGAGGAAATGCACCCTACCGACTAAATGGCATGGCAGGGCAGACCAGGCCCTAAGCCTTGGTCAACAATTGGTCTAGGATTGAAAACTGCGACAGGTGGACAGTTAGAGCATTGCTTTGCTGTTCCGGCAGCTTCTGCAGTTAGTCTTGTTCCAGATGTATTGGTATTACCTTTCCTCTGGAGTAAACTAGGCAGGCCGAGAGAGGGATCATGATGCATGGGCAACACATTTTCTCTACAATTCAGCCCAAGCTTTGTGTTATGGAGAGGTTATTATGCCTTTTTATTTGAGGCACAATGCATCTGCTGTACAGTCACAGTGGATAATTCAAATATAGCGATGCTTCAAGAGATTTTCTACTCTTATGTTCAAGCTCGAAGAATCCTACATGAAAATATAAATATATCACACACATATCTTCTTACTTTCTTGTTTATTCTCTTGTAAGATTTTTATAAGCTGCCCTGTTACCATATTTTGATTCTCCTATTGCTTTTTGTCCTCTTCGTCTTATAAACTCTAATGTATCATTTACCGCTTTTTCTGACCCTTATACGGGATACAGCATCTTTGGCTGATAATATTAGGATATCTCTAACATGTATAACTAATTCATCTAGTATCATCTCGTCTTAGACTGTCATCAGTTCTTCATTTCTGTTTCATTTTCTTCTTTTGCTGGTTTATAAATTACTGTTAGAATATTGAGTCTTCTATACAAATTCTTCTTCTTCTTCTTCAGCATTCCGAGCCAATACAAATTACTTTTATAATATAATATCTAAATAAATTATATAAACTATATAACTTACTGTTAAAATATTAAGTAGACTGTGTGACTAACACTTAAAATATCATCTTCTATATAAATTACTGCTAAAATAGAAATATCAAGTCTTAATTATAAATTATTGTTAAAATATCAAGTCTTAGGTATAAATTACTATTATAATTTCATCTTGTATATAAATTTCTGTTAAAATGTAAAGTCTTCCATATAAATTGCTGTTAAAATATCAAGTGTTCCATATATATTACTGTTAAAATATCAAGTTTTCCATATAAATTACTGGTAAAATATCAAGTCTTCGATATAAATTACTGTTAAAATATCTAGCCTTCTCTATAACTTTGTACTGAAACTCCTTTGATACTCACTTATAATATTTCTGCTTCGCATCCCCCAGGCAGCCTATAATTTACCCAGTGTTTACCCCAAAGACTGGGATAACTTAATCAACGTCATGGAAAAGAACGACACAGTGCTACAGCAATATTATAAGTAAGATTCATGCTGCCACATTTCTTTATTTTGAATATTATTTCTATAACATGGCTTTTTCAACACTGAATTCCATCCTCAATAGTGCTGTGGGAAAAGTGGAAAGGAAATATGAAAACCATGCTGGTGGGGGTGTAAATGAACCACTGAAAATGAGAAGTAGGTTGTGAGCTTTACTAGAATATGATTACAAGAAACAAAATGGACGTTTCAGCTAAAGCCTTCATCAGCACAGAACAAATAAACACTAACCGACACACAACTACATAAGAAACACTACATGAAAATATAAAGGTTACTTATCTATATCATTGTTTGGCTGATTACGTCTTGAGCAAACAACGTGTTAGATGACTTTTTGATGATTCATTCATGGTCTTTTTAAGCTTTACTGTAGTTCCCCTTATTCTTGTTAACCATGGTGAGAGTGTAGTGCTGCTGAACCAATGTTCAGTTATAAGACCACCTTGATACCCACTCCATCTGTGAAAGAACCATTGTCTCCATACACCAAATCATCTCATCTCATCATGTTCCTCTTGTACCTTGCGGTGTCGAGGTGAAGTATAAACAGCAGGAAAGTACTCACTTACGGGCTTCATGTATCGATATTCCCATGGACTCTGTTATTCCTGCGTCCATCATTTACGTGGTCGTCCTCTTCCTCTGCTTCCCTCTGGTCTGTACATGATTGCTTGTTGTGGTATACTGTTAGTTGGTAACCTACCTGCATGGCCAAACCATTTGACTTCAAACCAAACTGCATTTATTAACTCCAGTGTGAGTGCCATGCAACTTAACGTTGGAAGAACGGAAAGACATTTCTTCTTCTTCTTCGTTCATCCGGAGTTTTTTTTTCCGGACGTGATTGCGTTGTGCCTGTTTACAGCAGAGCTGCGTTCTTGCGCCGTTAGGCCGACACATCCGACTTCTGCGGGGAAAGACATTTAATATATTGAGTAACCAAAATATACAAGTATTTGTGGAAAAGAGAGTTAATCAATCTTCAGGAATCCCTGTGCAGTTGACAATTCATAAAACATCAAAGTCAGCCATTACAGAACATTTGCATATTAGCATTCATAGGGTTAATAAAGAGAAGGCATTTTGTATACTGTATTCGAAGAACAATAATTCTAATCGATTGCTCAAATATATCGAAGCATTATCAATTAAGCAATTCAAGCCATTGCTATACAAATGAAAGGAATTCCTTTTAAATCTTAGGCTTACATGTGGATAACATACCCCACATTCAAACAATATCAGTGACTATTTATTTAGCATTTCAGCTAAAGTATTATTCGTTTATTCACTTAATATATTATATAACTCTGCAGTAAACACGCAGAGTTATAACATCTACAAATGGGCCAAAGTGCCCAGGCCATGTTAGTGTGTGAGGAAATTGAAGGACAGGTTGATTGGCCTTCAAAGGGAATTTTGAGGTTGAGTAAGGGATACAATACTTTCTACAAATTATCACATTTTGCATAAAGAAACACATTTCTACAAACTGAAATTTTGCATAAAGAAACACATCAATAACCAAATGAAGCTACGACTGATGGAATTAGGGATCTAGTTTAGCACTAGAAGGAAGGAACAAATGAATGAACGATCTTTATTTTCAAAGAGTTGAGAATTGGGCACTCAGGCCCGTCTAACATTCTGCCCATCTCCCTCCTTTCATACATTACTTATGAGGTTAATCTTAGACAACAAAAACTATATTTGCATTATAAACACTTTGGAAATGTGTGGAAATTAATTTACATGGCAATTGTTATTAGCTAAGGAAAATAAACTGCACCACAGAAGGAGTAAGTAATAGAGGAAGGATTAGATGCATGCATAGCCAACTTGTCACTGGAACTCTGAGTATTCAAACTCTTTGGCATCTTCTTAGGGAGTTGGAGCCTGTATGGGTATGCTCTGAGACTCCTGTGGGTCGTCGCTAAAAGCTACGGAGTTCGTGCTTTGTGCGACGCTTTCCGTGCTGCGGAAAGAGACCGAGCCATATGGGATAAAACCCGGTGCAATGAAGTCGACCCTGTCGACTTTTAAGCGACTTTTTAAGCTCTGAGTGTGGCATGATTTTAGTGTTGGGTGACATCTTCTAACTATTTACAAATCAGATAAGCTTTTGATGTTTCCCTGCAGACAAGAGTGCTTCTTTATATCTTGTGGATGTTTTATCTATTTCCTGTCAAAGAGGTTAATGCAGAAATTATGGTCACTTTCAAGAAGAAAGAAATACTAGAATGTGCTGTCCAAGTCAGTGGGAAAATTCTGAAACAGTTGAATTGGTAAACTGTCTTGGAACTGTTATAACAGTTGACTGGTAATGCTTTGTAGAGATTAGAAGAAGAATCACACAGCAGAAATAACTTTGTGTAAGATGCAAAACTTACCAATAAAAGGCTGTTGACTGCAGCGAGAACAAGTGTTAACAGGGCTGTATAGAACCTGTACTGCTGTATTCATGTGACATATGGACAGTAGGTAGACCAGCTGAGAAACATATAATGGCAGTGGTAATGTTGTTTCTGAGAGAAAAGATTTTTTAATTAAAGTTAACCATGAACTGACAGAAAGACGAATGAGACATTCATTCAAAAAAACAAAAACAAATGAAAACCATTACTTATTTAAATAAATTACATGAAGACAGTCTATAATTTTTGGCTGCATTATAAGGAGAAATTGAGAAAAAAGAGAAAAAATCGAGAAAAGGAGAACCTTGAAAATTTAGTGACAACTGGCAAATTTGATTGGAAATTAGCAAAGGGGAGGAAATAAATAATTCAGATCAATATTTTGCCATAGAGAATTTGAATAACAAAGACACAAACAATAAACTGCATGATTTATTGCCTGGCATATTTTACTGCATCTTGTCAATTACATAATGTGTAGTTTAACACACAGAATGATTGCATGTTAAAGCTGGCAGAGGCAATGGTAATTCATTAACAGAAGCCAACTTTGTGCAAACAAAATAACATGACAGTCAGTTTCAAATTACTGTGGTAGACAATTCTAATTATTGTGTGATTATGTATGTTGTATATTTCGACTGGAAGGATTTATCTAATTATGTTAGCTTATATTGTGTGATTTCTACACGATCAACACAGATTCTGGTGGTGGTATGAGATGGCAAACCTAGGCCGCTCACACTTATCTGCATGGCACATGATGATGATAATGAAAGATTTTGGCCATCCATAGATAAAATAATCTTCCTTTCTACTGGAGAATGATTTGTTACAAAATACTAACTATTGACACAATTCTGCAGTTATTATAAAGTCTGCCAGAGAATGATCTGTTACAAAATACTAACTATTGACACAATTCTGCAGGTATTATAAAAAGTCTGCTGGAACAGACTCCTGCACAGGTGACTGCAGGACATCACTTCTGTGTCAGACCCGTAGTGGACGATCACATGACCCCAGCCTGTGTAAAAGCATATTCAAGCGAGAGGAAGATTATGAGAGCATGTTACTCAGAAAGCCCAAATCTTGTTAAACCTTGAAAGCCACGTTGAGCCGAGGCTTCTGTTGTAAATTTTATTGCTGTTCCTCGTTGCTATTGTTAATCAGAAAACTAAAACTTTATCAAAGTCTTTGTTGCAGAATTATTTTTAGCATGTGATGCTGTGATTATTGTGATACGAAGATCTTCTGCTCTTTATCCCTTATTGGGGCATAGGTCCTGGAACCAAACCACACCAAGCCGTCCTGTCTTTTATCTCCTGCAGCTTCTTCCTTGTCTTCCCAATATTATTCATCTCTGTCTGTAAAATGCTCTCCTTCTTGTGTTTACCTTGTGGGTTCCAGACGAGAGAGGGTCTAGTTACATTGTCCTCAGGTTTTCTAGGACAACATATTTTTCTCATCTCTTGGTTCACTGGGATTTGTTTCGTTCTCTGCATGAGCTCTACATTGGTGACTCTGTTATACCATTTTATTCCCACTATTCTGCACAGGCATCAGTTAGTAAATGTTTGTAGTTTGTGATAAGTTGGGTGAATAAAATGTTGGCCTGCTGCTGTTGTTGTATATCTTTTATTATTAGGTGTTTCATATTCTGAGATTCGGAGATAGGTAGCAAGGTAGCATACAAAACCTATTTAATTTCTTTTATTTTCATTTTTCAATTCTTCTGATTCTGTCATCATGCCTTAATGTGGTCACTGTAGTCTCATCATCATGGTTTCTATGTTGTTGTGCTATCATGTGTTTGTTTGCTGATGAAGGCTTGTTGTTACAACAGCCTTTGTACTTGTGTTTTGTAAAGCTGCCCCATACTTTGTGTTTTTTATATTGTTTATCTTTAGTCATGTGGTGATTGGTAGGTTTTCCCATGCCCTCAAGTCAAATAAGAAAGGGCTTGACTGCAGCAGGATATGACAGTCATAAATTAAACACAAAGATATGCTAAGAGTCAGCACAGAAAGAAACTAACACAGACATATGTACATACCTTACAAGGACCCAGGTGAATGGAAATCACAATTGGAACATAAACAATAACCATATAAAAGTGACTAAAAAAAGTAATCTACACCAGACAGTTGGACTAAAATGTTGACTTCTAATCCTTGACTTGGGGACGTAAGTTACAAGTACCTCAGAAGTCAGACTGGGTTAGCAATCTCAGTCAGTTGCTTAACAGTCGCCAGGGTCAACTTCATTGCACCGGGTTTTATCCCATATGGCTCGGTCTCTTTCCGTAGCGAGGAAAGCGTCACACAAAGCACGAACTCCGTAGCTCTAGCGACGACCCACAGGAGTTTCCGAAAAATTTCACTCGTGAACCGAAGGGCGCGGCCCTGAATCGAACCCACAACCTTCAGAGCCCCAGTCAAACGGCTTGACCACTTTGCCACAGAGACTCCCAGTTAACAATCTCAACAATCGGTCAGTTAGGTTGTGTCTTCATAAAGAAGGTTGGCTGCCTTGGATCTCCAACACTGTCTGTCTTGTATCCTGGTTGTACATTCTGACACACAGCTGTGCATCCATCTCTTGATGTTATTTTCCCACTTGTATCGCTGTCTATCTCTTGCTTGCCAACAAGAACCATGATAGCGCAGTAGCTAGACACTAACATGTCGTCCCAGTGGTCAGGGGTTTGATCTGCAGTGGGCTGGATTCAGATTTATTTTATTGTCATGGGCTCCCAGGTCGACCCAATCTAAACTCAGTACCAGGAAATGCCTGGGAAAGTCAAGGCGGCCACGGTGATACTGACCACAGCACTTCCAAGTGTTGATTGGCCTGTAGAGAATATGTCTAGCAACACATGGGCTTTCAGGCATGTTAAATAACTTAGTTTCATGTCCTTTACAGGACGTAGCAGTAATCCTAGCATTTTGTGGCTGTTTGTGATTCCTGAGCAAGTTTACGTTCAATAGATTGCCGGTCTCCGTGTCAAAGGGCTTGTGGATGCAATTCGTAAGCCCACTTACCCACATTCGAAACACAGCGGCAGCCCATTTGGCAGCAGACCGCGTTGCGCTACGTTTTAACGAGCTGGTATGGGAGCCGTTCATTCAGACATCAATGGCAAACTACTGAACGTAAACTTGCCAAGACATCAACAACAGCAGTAAAATGCTGGTGTTGACAGTGATGTCCTGTAAAAAGAATATGCGGGGGAAAAAAAGTTTGCCATTGCTTTCTGAATGACCTGCATCCATACCATTTCATAAAAACTCCTACACAGCTGTTTCGAACGTGGGTATGCAGGATTATAAACTGCATCCGTAATCCCTTCGCCACGAAGCCGGTTTAAGGCATGTAGAAGAGACTTCTACTTGTCACGGAGGACCCATTGCCAGCCTGGCTCTGTCCCCAGGCAGCTTGTATGTGTTACACTGAACCATCACCTGGTTACAGCCTAGCTGACTCTACAGATGGGAAGTTCCAGTACTGGTCTGGCACACCCCTCGCTTGTCTGAGTTTGAGGACGGGAGAGGGATCTGTAGCTCGAGGGATCGAGATGCTACATTGGTACCAGGTCGAGCAGAAAGTCTTTATGTCTCTACACTAGTCTGACTCCTATAAATAAATGCTAGCCTTTTTCAGGGCCTAAATAACTTGAAACTTGAACCCAGTGCTTCAGATTTAAGAGTTGAAACTGCAAGGAATTCACAATGAACCAACTGAAATAATATAGAGTGTGTACACTCAGTTTCATTAATTACTAAATTACTAGTACAATATTGAGTAGAACAGTATAGAGTAGAACCATATAGACAGTTTGATTAATTACTAGAACAATATAGAGAAGACAGTTTTTTTTTTGGGCATATCCTTTACAGGACATCGCTGTCAACAGCAGCATCTTTCAGCTGTCTGTTGATTTCTTGGCAAGATTACGCTCAGTAGTTTGCCATTGCTTTCTGAGCGGCCAGCTCAGTATCCCGCAAGTCACCAGCGGGGGTCGAACCGCTCCCAGTTCTCTCCCGCTACGAGACTCTGCGTGATAAACGGGATTACGGAGAAAGTATTGTAACCCCTCAGCCAGAGAGACCGGCAGAGAAGAGACTAGGTTTCATTAATTGGTAGTACAGACGTTACAGTCAGGTCTTAGTGAGATATGACTGAGCTACTGAATGAGTGTAGACGGTATTACCTGCTTTCTGTTAGCGCCGAATGTTGGGCTGCGCTCACCAAACTTGACACCCCACATTGTGCTAACGGCTTCGGGCAGAAATGCGCAATTGGGAGGATACAAGCCTTATCCTGGTGCAAGAAATGCAGCCTAAACACTAAATGTCATGGCAAGGCACACCAGGCCCTAAGCCTTGATCGTCAGCTGGTCTAGGATCAAGCTCCAACAGGCAGAGAGCATTGCTTTGCTGATCCAGCAGCTTCTACAGCTTGTCATGTTCCAGATGTATTGGTGTTACCTTTCCTCTGGAGTAAACTAGACAGGCCAAAAGAGGGATCATGCTGCATGGGCAACACATGATCTCTAAACTCAGCCCAGGTTTTATGCTGTGGAGAGGTGTAACTCCATTTTACAAACTATCATCTGTCAAGACGGCCAGGTGCCAGTCAGTCAGTACAGACATAGTCTACATTCTCCAACTGAAACTATTTGTGCTATGATCTTTTCCTTCAGATCACACTGTGAGGTTCTCAGTCTCAGCTCTGTGCATAAACTCTGTAGCATTGACAAAGGTTCCGGTGCATGTATACCAGAATCCACATACTATAAATATTCTGTTGTGGGTAGGTTTACTGAATGTCACATGTTGCCAGAGCGGAGACTTCACAGCTTACACCCTATAATTTCCAGCAGTTGGAGTTCAGAAGTGAAATCAGGTCAATACTCTGATTGTCAAGCTGACTTAAACACAAGCACACAAGCAAGCATGCACACATACAACAACATGACAGTAAAATAGGGAGTGCATTGGTGTAATGGTTAGGAAGTTGCGCTGACAATGACATGAGCACAGTCAGGCAAGAGTTCGAATCTTCAGCTTGTTAAGGAAGGGAAAGACTGACCATTTGTACGTCCATGCACTCAGGCCTACACAATGTGATGGTCCCAACACATCTGTCACCCATAGCATGTTCCTTTGGGATTGGTTTTCAATCAGCATCAACCAGGTTCCATGGCTCAAGTATCTGGGTAGCCCTGTCTTCCCAAGATGTGAGACTTGACAGAGATATAGAAACAAGAAATCTGAAGGTGCAGTGACTTACCAACTCTCACCCTTACTCAGACATCAGTCAAGTGATGACAGTCAAGAGAGACAACAGTGGAAGATAAACTCTATGGACCGCTGAGTGAACCAAAAATGACTGTTAGACTGTTTATACAAGAGACAACATTGCAGTTATAAACATATTTCAGGCAAATGAAAGAAGAAGAAGTGATGATTAGCAATATTCTGCTACCTGTGCCAAATATCATCATCAGCATGTGATATGCTGATAGGTTTGGGCAGTCATAGTTCGCCATCTCACACAGTCATCAGGGTCTTGGATCAAATATATGTTCTTGAGACAAACTTCATAAAAAGGGACAGAGATACCTGAGACAGCTTCACAAGAAGGGACAGATACCTGAGATGGCTTCACAAGAAGGGACAACAATGACTGAGACAGCGTCACAAGATTGGACAGAGATGCATGAGACAAACTTCACAAGAAGGGACAACGATCACTGAGACAGCGTCACAAGATTGGACAGAGATGCATGAGACAAACTTCACAAGAAGGGACAACGATCACTGAGACAGCGTCACAAGATTGGACAGAGATGCATGAGACAAGCTTCACAAGAAGGGACATAATTAGAAGTGATGACATCAAAAATCTCACAGTTACCACTCCTGAATTGAGTTTATCATAATGATCATCATGTGCTTGGCCATGTCGTTCCACAAACCTCAGTCCTCGGTGTTCTGGATTATTTCTATTAAAATTCTTCATATCGCCATCTTCATTTCTCTGAGTCTGCCTCTTCTACTGCTGATTTTTCCACTTGTCGTGATGCTTTACAATGCCTCTTTTCATTACATGACCAATGAATATCCTTTATCTCTTTCTTGTAGTTGCACATACTGTGGTACTTTCATTAGCAATCATTGTTAGTTACTCTGATAGTTCAGGGTATTTGCAACATTCATCTCAGAAATCACATCCTCGTTGCCTCCAAACACTTCCTAATTTGTTTGTTTACATTCCAAGATTCACTGCCGTACAACAGGACAGGTTCGATATATAACATTTCAGTTCTCTCTTTCTGTCACTCTGAATGTGATTTAGTTCTTAAGATACTTTCCATCTTCTGTAATGCAGTTATTGCTGGGCCTAGTCTACTCTTAGTAGACTTAGTTTAATCTCAGCCCGGCATCTTCTATGTGATCCTATGATTAAAAGGATTCAAGGTATCTATACTTCTTTTATTCAGATACTTATTTTTCCATATCATATTGTTTGAATGTGGGTTGTTAATTAATGTATCTAAAATAATTCATATTTGATGTGATAATTTTGTCAATGCAAGCTAAATACCCTTTTGTGCACATGAACTGATGTCATATCTGCAATCTTGTCTGCCACTTGTTATTCTTTTGAATAATGAATCTAAATCTTTTGTATAATTCCACACTTTTTTATTTTACTACTATTATCTGCAGACTTTGCACATTTCATGCAATTTTGCTGTTTCTGTTAATATTTATGGCAGATTTCACATATTTCAGTTGACTACAAGTGTTCTGATAAATTCCACATATTTTATTTCCATTAACTAATTCAGGAAGATTCCGCACATTTCATTAATTTAATTAGTCCAGGCAGATTTCACACATAGTGTTTCTGTTCTTAATTAATCCACGCAGATTTTGTACAATTATTACAAGAAGAGGAAGAAATAATAAAATGTTTATATTCTAATAAAGCTAACTTTTTAACTTCTAAGTGTGATGTTCTCTGGATATTTCTTTCATGGCACACACATTAATTAACTAATCCTGATTCTTCTCCCCCCCCCCCCCCCCCCCCCCCCAAATCCAGGCAGATTCTAGACAATTTCAACTTATTTACTACTTCAGGCAGATTCTGTAATTTTTTTTCTATAGACAGATCCCACACATATTTTCCCCGATGAACTAATCCAGGCAGATTCTACACTTCTGTCATGTTAGCTTCACAATCCCAGCAGCTATAATTTTCAACATGTTAATTCTTTAACTGTCAAGTTTGTTTAATCACACTTTTTGAGGATTTTTTTGTTTTGTTTGTGGGGGTGGGGGTGTCGCGCTCTCTCAATTTGTCCATACACACTACTTCTAATAGTGTTGGGCTGAATTTTGCATGTGGATTAGCTTTCCCTATTAACAGTGTCCCTCACCATCAGGCGAACCCACTCCCACATCTGAGGTACTTGTAATGTATGTCCCCAAATCAAGGACAAGAAGTCAATATTTTAGTCCAACTGACCAGTGTAGGTGTTGAACCCCCCTCCTTCGGCATCAGCACACCAGAAACTTCAGAGCGAGTGCTCTTATCACTTAAGCCAATGTTAAGAATGCAGATGGAGCCAAAATTTCAGTCATTTACCACGTGTTACATATTCCTTCTGGATAGTCCATCAGTTGTAAACAAAAATGTTCATAATGCGAACTCACCCCAAACGTGATTGTAAGAAGAAGAAGAATGGTTTTCTGCATTGATTTTCACAGTGGCATGAGTTGATATTCATCCATACTACTGCCATAGCCCAGCCAACAACATTTCTTTTGGCCTGCCTCTGTCTCCCTACCTCTGATCTCTCCATTCATCACTGTGTTGGGACACAGAGGTGTTTCCAAGGCACCAGGGCCGGGATCTATACTGCCCAAGACCTGCTGACACGTCCACGCCGTGCGTCCTGGGCAACAGGTCCCTTCGGGGACCTGGTTAACATCAGTAGGATCGATGATTCCTCCGAAGCCGGAGAGTATCCGCCTGTATGGCGAGGAACCACAAGTCTTCACACCAATAAGCCAGACATGGAACAACGGATATTCACGCAAACCTCAGGTCCGGTATGACATCACATTGATGTTGGACAACAGGATGTATTCATCCGACATACAGGACTTCACGCTGGAGTTCACAGCCAGCGAACACAAGTAAGCAAGCATCACTGTGTTTTCCAATGTTTCTTTTGTCATCACTGAAGAACACTGTTTGTCTCTGCTTATAATAATCTGTTAAATTGTTTGTCTCTACTTACAGAAGCTGTGAAGTGGCATAATTGTTTGTCTCTACTTACAGAAGCTGTGAAGTGGCATAATTGTTTGTCTCTACTTACAGAAGCTGTGAAGTGGCATAATTGTTTGTTTCTACTTATAGAATCTGTGAAATTGTCTCTACTTATATAATCTGTGAAGTGGCATAATTGTTTGTATCAACTTATAGAATCTGTGAAGTGGCATAATTGTTTGTCTCTACTTATATAATATGTGAAGTGGCATAAATGTTTTGTCTCAACTTATAGAATCTGTGAAATTGTTTCTCTACTTACAGAATCTGTGAAGTGGCATAATTGTTTGTCTCTACTTATAGCTCTTATAGAAGCTGTGAAGTGATATAATCGGCCAAGCCCATCCAACCATGTTCTTTAAGACCCCTGGAGACTGGCTAAAGCTACAGAGTTCATGCTCTGGGTTATGCTTTCAACAGGCCACTATGCTGAGAGACACTGACCCACATGGGATAGAAGAGCCCAGTGCAACAAAGTCCATCCTTTTGCCTTTACACCTCCATGTTTTAATCTACGAGCAGCTGGCCCAGTGGCTAGAATGACGGATTCTCCTTCGGGAGACCCGCATTCAAATCCTCGGTAAGATGATTTTGTTTCTGTTGGGGGGAAAAATAAGACTCTAACCTGCACAGTTCGCGGAAACTGCACTAGCCAGGCGGCCTTAATTCCTCAGGCTCAAGACCCCCCTATCCTACACCGCAAGGTACTATATGCTGTAGATGACAGTTTAAATCCACCAAGCCATCTGGCAAGGCACTTGAGCTAAGATGAAATAAACACAACATGAGTCCTGTATCTATGCATTTACTCAATTTACTGAAATAGTCATTGATGCAACAGATAAATCATACATATATAGACATGTGTGTTATAAACATGTATCAAATATAAATACAGACAAAAACGCAAACCACGTTCAGGCATGGCTACTAAAGCAGATCTGTATACACGTCCAACTATACGTGATATATAAACCATATCTGCTCGTATACATGTCTACCTCTGCGTATGTTATATTGAGTCCATACACCCCATATACATTTCACTATACTTATGTGATATATGATGCCATTTCTTCCCATATACGTCTAGCAATACTTTATATTTATAATATAACTAATTAATTACTATTTACATCCAACTACGATAATGCATAAATATCTCATATGTCATGCATATCAAAATGTCCTTTACATAATCCATCTATGCTTTATATATGACAAATTATTCTTCATATATTCCAACTATCTCCATATTTCCCATCAACTATACTTCATTATCTGCTTCCAATATACACCCAGCTTTTTTTACCTGTTTCCCAAATGCATTCAGCTGTTTTATGTTTCTCACAAACATTCAGCTTTTTTTACCTGTTCCCCGTATACATTTAGCTGTTTTACATGTTTCTCATATACATTCACCTGTTTCCCAAATACATTCAGCAGTTTCATCTGTTTCCCACATAAATTCAGCTGTTCCCATAGACACTCAGCTGTTTTATCTGTATCCCATATACACTCAGCTATTTTATCTGTATCCCATATACACTCAGCTGTGTTACCTGTTTCCCATATACATTTAGCTGTGCTTTACTGCATTACCTGCCCCCATAAGGTTTCCAACAGCCTGTCTTTCCTGTGTAACTGACTAAGCTTTCTAAACTAAATCTACGTTTCCAGCTCTATATCAGCCCCAGTGGCGTGGCAGCTAAAGGTTGGCCCTCCCAACCTGGTTGCCAAGGGTTCAAAATTAGATGCCTAAACTCCAGTGAGGAAGCATGACCTCCCTAGGCCTCAAGCCAGCCTGTCTGTATGTGTTGTGGCTAACTTTGACCTGGGCGCTTTCTAATATGTTTCTCAGCAGATGTGAGGTTCCAATACCATCATTGCACTTCTCTCTGGTTTCTGAGTTTGGGGAGGGGAGGTAAATCTTTGCAATAGTCCCTATGGCGTTGCTACTTTGGTAGTGGATCAAAGGAAAAGTGTCTACACCAACTTCACACTGATAAACGCCAGCCCCTTTTGGGACTCTGGTAACCTGAATGCAATGCATCGGACTTAAGAGTTTACTTCAAATGTATTCACCACCAACCAACCATGTTCCAGATTACCATACTTCATGTAACACAAAACTATCTCACCTGGCATGTTCTAGTTTTTCTTTACAACTCAACCCCCTTCTCAAGTACAATACAGTTGTGCTTTATAGTTTACCCAAATCCCACGTGCGTTATAATTTACCCAAAACCCCTGTGCTTTATAGCTCAACCCTGTGCTTTATGAAGCAACCCAGTTCTTAGAATGTGTATAACCAATCATAATGCAAAGCAAAACAACACACAAGAAACAAAGTTATATATCTGTGGTTTTACTTCCCCACCAATTGCATTTTAAAATAAACTGGATGATTTTCAAAAGTGGCATATTAATTCTGAAGCCAAAATAGCAAGGCAACTGAGATTGTTCAGGTTTCACAACATGCATATAACAGCAGCAAGGCCAGAAACAGACCAAATCAATGACACGGAGATATGTAGAAATACTTCATGGCAGTTATTTTAAGCACGATACAGCTGAAATATTACATCAAACACTCACTGCTGGACTCTCAGGGTTAAACACATTTTTGGTATTTTCCTGAACACAAAATTTAACTGTCCATGCTAGAAGTGTTGTTTGATTTCTTCTATCTGTCATACAAACACTCAACTGTCCATGCCAACAACTGTCTTTGATAATTCACTCTGTGTTCAACCACTCACCATCTGTCATGATGACAATATTTTTTATATCCTCACCCAGCATACAAACACTGTCTTTCTATCAACTGTCTAATAATTCACCATGCATACAAACACTGTCATTCCAATAAATGTCTTTAATAATTCACCCTGCACGGAAAAACTCATCCCATCAACTGTCTTTAATAATTCACCCAGCATACAAACACCGTCATTCCATCAACCATCTTTAATAATTCACGCTGCATACAAACATTGTCATTCCATCAAATGTCTTTAATAATTCACCCTGTATAGAAACACTGTTGTTCCATCAACCATCTTTCACAATTCACCCAGAATATACAATGGAAAATGTATCCATGCTTAGCAGTACCATATTGATGACATCTTTGCGCAGCATTCAAACACTGTTCACAGCAGCAACCTCCTGTGATACTTTCACCTATTACTTATCGCCAACATTTCTAACCAGACACCAGTTTCAAAATGTCATGCTTAACAAGAGAGATAAAAAGAAAACAAGCAAATACATAGATCCTCTGTTATGCCATTTAGTCATGGATAAGCATTTTTTAAATCGGAAACAAACAAAAAACACTCTCAAAAAATAATCCTGTGAACACCAGCAGACAGTAAAATGTTTTAAAAAAAAAAAACAGCTTATCACAGAAGCAGCCAGAGGGTCATTGCTTGGGGATATAAAAATATTTTTGGTGGGGAAAATGAGTTGGTGACGATGCAGTAATGAGCAGAATTCCCGCCTTGCTTGTGTGGCAGACGTAATGTTTAATGTGAAGACACCCGCCTGTAGAAGCACTGTGGTGATTGTATATTCATGACAAGCTGGCATATCAATGAGCATTTTCAATGGTGATGTGTGGGGGGGGAAAACCCAGGCTCATAAATAGCATGTCTTGGAAACTGAAATACTTTGGTCATCTTAAACGTCATTGTGGTTTTGAAACAACACTGATGAAGGGTGCGGTTTATATCAGAAACAGCTGAGGTTCACCAGCACGATGAGAGACACAGGACATTGCTGCCACCATGAGGGTGTCTGAGGCAGGTGAACTATCCAGGAATCAATCAACCTTTGGGTGATTAAGATGAAAGCGACATTTTGCAAACAGCCTGCTACATAATAATCATGTGTGTTGAGCGGGTGGCTATAAACAAACAACTTCACTGGTAATATTACCAGAGACGTGCACATGGCTTTCTCGGCTGTAGGCTCCAGTGATCATGTGAGATGTCGACCTTGACCGCCCACGTTTATTGGCATGGAACCTGATAATCATCATCACAGAAGTGTCAAATACTTTGGTCTCCAGCTCTATGAGATGTGGTTACCAACGTTATGAATTTCTCACATGTTCTTGTCCAACTAGAGCAGATAGAAATCTATTTTACTAGTCAGTGTGAGTAAGCCATTCCTCAGCCTGGCCTTAGACCACAGCATGTTTATAGGTAGTGTCAATCAATCAGGTGCCATCTCCACAATGAAGGTTCACTGCAATGGATCTCCAACGCCTTCTCTCATCTTGATTCTACATTGTCAGATTACTGTTCGTCCATCTCTTTATGTTATCTTCCCACTTGTGTCGTTGTCTACCTCTTGCTCGCTTGCCTTCAACCTTAACCTCCAGTACGGTTTTTATAAGAGTGTACTGTCTTTTAATGTGGCCAAAATAATTCACTTGCCTCTTCTTTGTTTCATCAACTCTCTTTTCATTCAATTTCTCTAGAACCTCTTGGTAGTGTATTGGTTAATAAATTGGCGTACAAACATAGCAACCCTGATTTTAATACTCAATTCAATAGTAGGACTTTTCCCCCAGGCAGCATATATCTTTGGGGGGAAAGGTGAGAAGGGAGAGCAAGGAGGAGGGGAGAGAGAGATCATGAATTATCTGAGAAGGCAAACCAAAAAGTAGTTACAACTGTAGCTGGTCATCCCACTTCACAATGTCATAACCTAGTGTATGTTAAATCTGACCACTTTGCCTTCCGGTGATACAGCCCACCATGGAAATCTAGCTCTCGGCAACAGGGTTAATCAAGCATTTATACTTCATTGCAATGACACAATGATCAGCATTTGACAGCAGAAATGAATCATGCCAAGCGAGTGTCCCAATGAACTCCACCCTGTGAACACGTTCATTATAAACTGTACATGTTGATACAGGAAACACCAGCATATTAAATGTGCAGCAACAAGCAATACAACCCTTTTTGTTTTGTTGAAACAGCACAGACACTTATCAATGAAAACAAAGACAAAATCTGGAATGGAAGATAATGGTAACACAAGACCGTTGTCAACTTCAGAGAAATGACACAATGCACAAGACATTTACAAAGCATCCACACCCACACACAGTCCACATATTTCTCTTACTTTCACATGTAATAACTCTTAAAAATAATCGAGGGTATTCTCATGTATTGGGCCGACCATTTCTTTCTCTTTGTATTTCTGTACTCCGTTCTGTCAAAAAACTGTCATTTACTGTCAATATAGTACCTTGCTGTGTTTGACAGAAGGGTCTTTGAGCCTGAGGAATTAAGGCCACCTGGCTAGTGCAGTCGCCGCAAACCGTGCAGGCTAGGAATTTCTTTTTACCCCCGACAGAAAAAAATCCCACACCTTACCGAGGATTCAAACCCGGGTCTCACGAGGAGAATCCGGCATTCTAGACATTCAGTCAGCCGCTCCTCTACTCGTAGAGCTCCGTAATCTGTTCAAAGTTGAAAATCAGTGATTTATATGTTCCCTTGTACACACCTGTATTGATAAGACAAATCATTCTGTGCAGGGTCATACTATTTGAAGAAAGGCATTGTCACAACTGGAAAGATGAGCAGTAGAAGAGGCAAGGGGAGGCCAAGTGGAATGATGCTGGCACGCAGGAACACCATCAACAGAATTAATCAAGATCCCCAAGGGCCAAGATCTGTGCAGATGCATGATCGCCTACACCAGTTGGCAGGGAACGTGATGATGATATCATAATAATGTTACATATAGTATGATTCTCCTATGGGAGAAGACTGATCACTTTTAGAGACCTCTGTGTACAGTGAAGATGATCATTAACAAGCCAAACCAAACATGGTTGTAACAGATATTTTACAATTCTAATCAGGACATATGAAACTGGTAAAAGTTCACGACCTTTAACCGTAACCTGCCACAATTATCCAAAATACTTGCTTATCATTACTTAAAACGCAGTCTAATTGTTAGATATGAACACCCATGTTGTTCCGTCTTTCTCTGGATTTTTTTTTTTTTTTTTAAATCCAACTTACCACAAACATTTCTGAAAATTGTCTCGACCTTTTTAATTGGTGACTAAAATTTCAGATGGTCATCTCACCTATTTGCAATTTGCCACTAGTTTCTGGAGCCTGTTTCAACCACTGCAATTCCCCGGGAAGGTTAACCCGGTCAACAAATGCCCGCAGAAGTCGGATGTGTCGGCCTAACGGCGCAAGAACGCAGCTCTGCTGTAAACAGGCACAACGCAATCACATCCGAAAAAAAAACTCCGGATGATCGCAGAAGAAGAAGAACCACTGCAATTGACCATTGGATTTGAAGTCTTTTTTTTTTAAAATTTAAACAGACTTAATAATTAACAATAATAACAACTATTTATAACATAAAGCATTAATTTTACAGAAAGATTTCTCCGTTGTTGCAGTTTGTCATGAAATCTGATGTCAGTATTCTGTGCTGAGAAATACAGAAAGGCAGAGAGATAAATGTCTGGTGGCTTGGCCACATGGCATGGTCGCGACAAGAATACCAACGCTGATGATTGTTTGAGATGGCCAGACATGACCTCCCATGCTTATCAGCGTGGCACATGATGATTATAAACATGGGAAGGAGGAGGAGGGAATTGAAGGCAATAGCAACGGATAGGATGACTTAACATGACTTGGTTAAGAGTCCATACCTCATTAGAGTATAAAGGGCAGCAGGAGAAGAACAGTAGTACATTGTCTCGACTCACGAGTGAATATTGTCCGCTGACGTATAAAAACAATGACTCCCAAGAAGAAGACCAGCATCCTACACTTAACTTGTAACATTATCTGATGTGAAAATTTTTCCAATTAACTCCAGCACATTATCTTGTCTCAACTACAATTTTAATATTCTGGGCTATCAATAATTGTCATCACACAAGCATATTATGGTGTCTCAAATCATAATTTAATATTCAGAACACATTATGTGGTCTCAACTCATAATTTAATTCAAAGCAAGGCATTCCCCTTGTGAGTTTACACAAAGCAGCCATAAACAATAGGGGGCACATTTAGCTGCATTTTGTCAAGAGCATATTGCAGAGTTATATATCATATAAAGTGAATATATCAATCTTCTTCTGGCTGAAATTCATAACACATGTAGTCAGTGATAATGTTTGAATGTAGAACAAATGTTATCCCCATGGTAATCACAGATTCACTACCAAGTCTTGCTGTCTGCACAACAGGGGTTTTAAACAATTAAAGGCAGAAACTTCAGCCAATTTTAGACTTCATTTGCTGTTTGTTGCTCAGATACCCTTCTCAGTATTTACCTCTCTGTGTTTTGCATTTGTCGAATATTATGCAACCTATTGTTTTACACCTACACTGTGGCTTAGAGGCAGTGAGCGTGTTTCACAATTTTCCGACATATCGAGTTGAGGGTTTGAAACCAGCAGCATTCGATTTGAAAGAAAACAGCTTTGTGTTGATGTTGATGGTATGAACGCCGGTCGTTCAGAAAGCACTGGCAAACTATTGAACATAAAAATTGCCTAGTTAATCACAAACAGCTGATAAACGCTGGGGATGATTGCAACACCCTGAAATGGACATGCAAGTAACTTTATTGTTTCATGGCTCCTTTGCTGAAATTCGTAATTTTAGCTAATGTGAACACTGCCAAACTCAAGCACAATGCCGAGTGATTGAATATTGTCAGCTAACAAATAAACATCTTTAACAAGCAGGTATCAATGTCTTTTAATATTAGCTGGTGTGCAAATTACTTCACTCTAAAACAGTGGTTCTCAATCGGGGTGGGGTTTGTTTGTGTTTTTTTTTTTTTTTGGGGGGGGGGGGGGTGTTGTTGGTGGTTGTGGTTGGGGAAGGGGGGAGAGATAAATTAAGATTATTTCGAAATTGCGTTAACTCAAGGACCGATTACTTGATATTGTTTTTCCCTCCATACTTTACAGTTCTGTACTTCTCGCCCTTCTGAAATTTGTTTTATAATGTAAGTAGACCTGCAAATCCCGTTTTATGTAGACATCTAGACTTGTTCTAGTATGTGTTATTAAATTCCGCTTCCATTTTTACGTATGTAAAGGGGAGGGAGGGATTTATAGGGAGGAAATACGAAAGGGGGGAATGACATTCTGAACATGTGGTGAAAGGGTGCATGGGCCAAAAAAGGTTGAGAACCACTGCTCTAAAACATTTACATTGTTACAACTCATAATTTTATACTATTGGATGTAAAATAACAGATCCAACATGCAGAATTACAGTCTCAACCTGTAACATTGGCTGGTGTGAAAATTTCTCAATGCAAGCACATCACATGCCATTGTATCAACTATTAATTTAATCATGTTGGCTGTTGTAACAATAACTGATCGGCTCTTGGCGAATGGGTTATGGATGCAATTCGTAATCCTGCATACCTTGTTCGAAACACAGCTGGGGACAATTTGGAAGCAGACCGCCTTGCGTTGGTATTTCATACAATGGTATGAGTGCCACTCGTTCAGAAAGCAATGGCAAACTACTGAGCGTAGACCTGAAATCACAAACAACCAAAAAATGTTGGGGTTGACTGCAACTTCCTGTAAAGGATATGCAACTAATATTTTTAACAATAACAGTCCCAACACAAGCACACCACTGTTTCAACTATTAATTTAATAATAATTGCTACTGAAACATTAACTGCCCCAACGCAAGCACACTACTGCATCAACTATCAATAACTTTCAGACAAGCACATCACTGTCTCAACTATTAATTTAATAATAATGGCTATTGCAACAATAACTTCCAACACAAGCACATCACAACTATTCATTTCTATAAACAGATGATGTGAAAATAACCCCTAAAGCACAACCATAATACTCACGCATGTGTCATTAGACAATGTCTTTAAAATACATTTATTAATATAAAACAGCTTAGCCAAGCAGGCACGCAAGGACACACATGCACACTCACGCATATGCAACCTATTCAGCACAATGTTTATCGTTTGATCACAGCCTTCCCAGACTTCCACACGGAAGTATGCAGAACCACAGCATCCACAGACACCGACAAATGTTTGGTGGACGTAATCTCTGAGAAACTTTTAGCACCAGAATTGTACCTGAGGAGACCAGAAAAAAGGCAAAGCTTTACATAGACATCAAATAAGTTTATGTCAACACCAGTAAATCATTCTACCATGTGCCATCTCTACATTGAAGGTTATGTCACCAGCAATCTACCAATCTACCATGTGCCATCTCTACAATGAAAGTTACATCAGCAACAATAAAAAATACCTATCAGGTCCCGTCCCCACAATGAAAATTGGCTGCAGTGGATCTCCAGCACATTCTTCCTGTCATTTTGGTCATACACTATGAAAGACTGCTGACTGTTCATCTCTTGATGTAATCTTCCCACTTCTATCGCTGCCTACATCTTTCTCCTCTGCCTTCCAATAAAATCTGTAAGGTGAAGCTGCAGCAGCTACCAAGCTTGCCCCAACCCAAAGGTCCCGGGTTCAAATATGCATTGAGGCTGATTATTGAAATTGACCCCACCTAAAGTGGTACTAGCAAATATCCTCAGAAGTAAAGATGGCTGGCATAATACTGACCACATCATCCCTCCAGTGCCGACTGATCTTTAAAAACAAGAGGCGGACACCATATGCCCTTAATGTGCCTTAAGAAATGTAAAAGGGCCCTTAACTTTTCATCTTTTTAACAGTCACTGTGTTTTCACGTCACATATCAGAGACTGGAACCTGTCTCCAGATGTCAATTGCTGGCATCCTAATCGCTGGACCCCCTGTTCCTCTTCAGATCATTACTGCAGATCATTACTGCACAAATACACAGAGACTTACTTGTAGAATTTTTCACACATGGTATTGATGATGTGTTTAGGGCCGACACCGAGGACTTTGAATGCTTCCTCTGTCTCTGGGTAGAAGATGAACAGACCCCGATACTGACAGCCGGCATCTCTGAACAGGATCAGGAAATGGTTGGCGTCACACTTGGCCAACTCCTGCCAGAGTAGAGACATGTCCACTTGAGTGCATAAGATCAGAACATGTTTACATATTTCATACACTATGAAAGACAGCCGACTGTTTATCTCTTGATGTTATCTTCCCACTTTTATCACTGCCTACTTCTTTCTCCTCTGCCTTTGGTTGTGCCCGCCAATATACCATAAAGTGGCGATGCAGTGGCTATCAAGCCAGAGCAGAAACATGTCCACTTGAGTGCATAAGACTGGAACATGTTTATATATTTTCCATACAGACCATAAATCATGTCTTTGATAAGGAATGAATAAATAACTGTATAGACTGGCAAGAAAAAATGCACCCTCTAAGGTGTGATAATGCGCATTTGCGCACATATTGTATCCCCTGGATCGCATATTTTTGGTTCAGCACATATTAGAAAGACAATGATGAAATGTCTGTGCAAATCAAATGTAGGCTCACTCGCAACTTTAATATCAGTAGTTAACAAAGAAGAATGTGTGAAAACGACAATCTATACTTTATATGGAGCACTAACAGCTGTAATGCTGATAGCTCACAAAGTTGAATAAATGTTCATGACAACCTATAACTTACAGGAAGCACTGACAAGAACTGTAATGCTGATAACTCACACCTTTAATACCAGTAGTTTACACAGTAGAACATGTGAAAATGACAATCTATACTTTATATGGAGCACTAACTATTGTAATGCTGATAACTCACAAGTTGAATATTTGTTCATGACAACCTATAACTATACATAGGCAGCACTGACAAGAACCATCCTTGTCCGTACTGACACAGAAATTATACCTGGTTTGGCAGCTGATTTGGTGCACTGTACTGTGATCAGCTGATAGTAGGTGGTGAAGAGGCAGAGCCAATTTTAAGCACAATGTATGGATAACTTTTCCTGTTGCCTTGTTCTTAAAAACAAAATGAATCCTAAGTTTTCACATGGAAGTGGATCAAAGCCAATTAATGAGCAGTATGTTAAAAATCATTGAAAGTCTGCAGAGACGTATCTGTGCAAAAGAATGTGCAGCACCTTGGACAGACAGAGAGTAATGAAGACATCTTGAATTAAAAATCAAATCATGAAGTGAACTGGTAACTTGTATCAAATGTGATGACAAACAAGTCACATAGCCTTGAAAATTGCAACCTTCAAGTCATACACCTTCGAAAGTTATCTCCCTCAAGCTACACAGCATTGACAATTATCTCTTCAATTCTACACAGCCTGTCTGAAAATATTGCAGGTCCAAGTTTTGTATTCACCCTCTGTAAAGTTCATGCAATATAATAGGTAAATACAAAACTTGGACCAGCAATATTTTCAAACACTGCAGTCATTTAAAATACACCTTGTATAAACAGTACTGTACCCTATGCAACTCCCTTTAATTTAATATATAACACATGTCTGCTACCATATTATCAACCTGTAAGTCATAACTGTGACACACCCCTACTTCCCATTTTCCGCCATCCATCTTTGTTTGGTCCAAACCTGCTTGTAGTTTGGCAATGAATCTGTTAACTGAATCAGCGAGCCCACAAGCAATGAAACCAACATAAATGTGACTTACCTCCAGAACCTTATTTTTCATGTCCGTGTTGACAGAGCCTGCCAGGCAGCAATGGGAGATGGCATTCACAATTATGTGACGGTTGGATTTGGCACTTGGTTTTACAAACAGCTTTGGACCTGGTGAGGAACAAGCATTGTAAATAAGATGAGTGAACAATAAATTCAAACTTACGCAAGTTACAAAATGTGTGATAATACTTACAAATTTGTGATAATGAACTGAAATAAATAAATAAGCACAAACACACTGAAATTAGGTTAACCAGAATAATGATTTTAAGTCATCAACTATCATATACTTTAAATAGATGTCTGTCAGATGTAATCTATTCACATTCTTCACCCAGAGGAATGCCTATAATTTAAGGCTAAGAACGCAGAGTTCTCCTGCGGGTGACCTGGGTTTCAGTTCTCAGTAAGGTGTGGATTATTGTTCTGTTGAGGGCAAAACGAAAACTCTTAACCTGCACAGTTCGCGGTAACTGCACTAGCCAGGCGGCCTTAATTCCTGAAACTCAAGACTCCCCCTGTCCTACACCGCAAGTAACTTTGGGCAGACAGTAAGAAGGAGCCCATTTACGGGTATATGGTGCTAACCCCACATTTCCACACACCAATCAGCACTCAATGGATGATGTCAATATCACACGGTGCCTTTACTTAATATTTCCTAATACCCATTTTAGGTTGGATGTCGACCTCGGTTCGTGCCGCGCTGGTAACTTAAGGGGGTATGTGAGCCGGTTACTCTGAAAGCAATGGCAAACTACTGAGCGTAATCTTGCCTAGTACATCAACAGCAGCTGAAAAATGCTGGTGTTGACTGCAACGTCCTGTAAGGGCGTCCTGCAACATTTTAAAAAAGTTGACCTGGGAGCTGAGGTTAATGTTTTTTACATCCCAGCTTTAATGGGGATTTAAACACATGACCACTAGGTCAGAATGCTACCCACTGCGACTCCTTAATTCAGCTGTAGTCTGACAGAATTAAAACCCCTTTTTCTAGTTGTATTTGAACACACCTGCATGAACTATGGTTTATGGTAATTATTCTTCCATGACCACCAGTACTTGAACTCACAAATCTTCTAGAGGAGTCACATCAACCAGCCAACAACTGGAGGAAACACGAGTTAGGAAAAGCACATCATGTAAGAAGGGCATATGTTCCAAAAAGAGATAAAGGAGGGAGGAGGAAGGAAAGAGGGAGGAGCAGAAAAAGAAGCAGAAGAAGAACAAGAATACGGACAAGAAGAAACCATGTAAGGAGTATCCAACAAACATATGGTGAGTTTGTTTTGTGTGGTATGAGTTAATACCTGCATAGTCAGAGCCAGGGTTTGAACCAGAACCTGTCTCACTGCCACTTTCTTGGCTACTGCCCCTCTGTCGCTGCTGCTTCAGTCTGTTCAAATCTGGTGAGGGAGGACGGCGGTATGTGGAAGGCCCCGTTGCTCCATTTGATGCTCCTTGCAATGTGTTGCAAGACACTGGGGGAAAAAAATCATGAAATAAATTAATACAGACAGAAACATGTTAATTGTTAATTATTATTATTGTAAGTGTTAATTATTAACTTTTTACGTCACCTCTTGGCTCAACAAGGCACAATAAGGGTACATGTAAGGGTTATATCAATGACGAGCTCAACACTGAGATATAAGGGTTCTATCAATGGTGAGCTCAGCAAAACACTGAGATATAAGGGTTCTATCAATGATGAGCTCAACAAAACACTGAGATATAAGGGTTCTATCAATGATGAGCTCAGCAAAACACTCAAGTGCAATATTTCTATAAATGATAAACTCACTGATATATATTAGTTTGTTAATAATGATTTAAAATAAATGAGCTGAAATGTAACAATGTTATCAATGGTGACTTGAGCAAAAACAATGCAATAATTCTATCAATGAAAACCTCAACAGACTTGAAGGCAACAGATCTAACATATTAATTCCACATAGCAATTAGACAGGTTTCAGTATCTCCACTTCACCTGCAAACTAAATAAGGACAAACCAATCATGGCTTTACAGTTACATTACATGAGAAGACAGGGAAAATAACTGGGAAAAACTGAGTGTTGTGATCAGGAGTGTGACTAAAGCTAACACTCTATCATGGTTGAAAGTGCGGATCATCTTGAGCAAGAAGTACACATTTGACCGAGTCCAAGAGAGAAATGTTTTTTTAAAACACAACACTCAAGCTGAGACCATGGCAGCAGCAGGCGGCTCAGGCTCATTGTGGGCAATGGCAACATTTATTTTTCCGTCGATGTGTTAAAGTTTTAGAGTTTGTGTGAATGAAACAGACTATGCGTGCATGGATGATTTAAGTGTACACCAAACAAACTTATAATGCATGTACAGAGATCTAAAAAGCTGAACTGTGTGAGATTTTTGAACAGTGCTTGCATACTTATTTACTTACAATCAAGCTGTAAAAGTCTACTGAGAAAAGCAACATTCAGCAAAGAGCATGTCACACGTAAAAACTGGCTACATTTTAAACAAGCAGAGTTTATGGCAGCAATAATATAAAATGTAGACACCATAATTGTGAGCCAGGCATAAAGAAGATCAAACTCATTAACAGCTTGATTAAAAATATGATTGCTAAAGTTAATAACATATTTAAATCAGAAGTGTGTCTATATTAGCTGTCTTCTTCCTCTGCTGCTGCCTTTCATCTACCAATGGAGCATAGGCTCACAACCAACTCATGCCAAGTGCTCTGTAAACTTGTTCCTCATTGGTTGAATTGTGCAACTAAAGTTTTGTTACAGGATGGGGTAGCCAGTCTTACACCAGTCCACCTTAGTGGCTTCTTAGGACATGCATAGTGGGTGGCAGTGTTACTATTCTTTGCTTTCTTTATGGGTCCTAGTAACATACTGACAATTTTAGCTGTAATTTGTACAATTCCCAACACATTTCTTTCTTTAGATATTTTGGATAGTGTGAACTGGATGAATTCAAAATTATTTATAATTCTTTATCATTATATCTAATTCCTTATCTTCATTTTTCTTCTTCTTTAGAAATGACTTCTATGTGTTTCAGCACGGGTCATGACTAGGATGTGAAAGTGACACCCCTCACATTTGTCTCGTAGTCATCTTCATCAAGTGCCATGCCAGCTGGCACGTTCATGTCTCTCTACAGATCTTGTTTTTAGTGTTCTGGATCAACTCTTCTGCTGAAATTCCTCCATGCCCGTCTCAATCCATCCAGCATCATTTCTCTTGGTCTGCCTCTGCCTCTCTTCCCCTCATTATTTCCAGTCGTCACAATGTTCTCCAATGCCTCTCTTCTCATCACATGACCAAAGAAAGCTGTTTGTCTCTTTCTTATTGTTGAATACAATGTTCTAGTATCATTAGCCTCTTTCACGCAATCGTCGTTAGCTCATCTGGCTGTCCAAGGAATTCTCAACACTCGTCTTAGGAACCACATCTCTGTTGCTTCCAAGATCTTTCTATGTCTTGTAGTGCTGCTCCAAATGACCAATGGACCAGATCTCCATTCTGTCTGGCATTATTCTGGACAGTCTTGTAGAATGCGCCATGGAGTTTTCCAAATCCCACGTGCGTTATAATTTACCCAAAACCCCTGTGCTTTATAGCTCAACCCTGTGCTTTATGAAGCAACCCAGTTCTTAGAATGTGTATAACCAATCATAATGCACAAGCAAAACAACACACAAGAAACAAAGTTATATATCTGTGGTTTTACTTCCCCACCAATTGCATTTTAAAATAAAATGTCTGGCATTATTCTGGACAGTCTTGTAGAATGCGCCATGGAGTTTGCTTTGGTGCTCCACAGCCAGGCACTGCCCAGTCTCTGATACTCATTCTGTAAAGGTGTGCTCCGAATCCAGTGTCCTACAGAGAGTAGTCTGAAGATCTCCATCAACTGGTTCCTGCCTAGCTTGTTGATGCTGTCATGCTCCAGTCTGTAATCTTCATTCTGTGTTCTCCATTTCATTTTTATAGCTTGTATCTTTTAGGGGGCTGAGTGGTCTCGAGGTATGGTGTCCGCCTCGAGTGCTGGAAGTCCCAGGTTCAGGCCCCGGCGAGGACCGGAATTTATTTAAAAAATCCACCTGGACTTCCAGTAATAAAATTTCCCCTGGTCTCTGGGTAGTGAGATCGGACGCCCGTGTATATTGATGCGCACGTAAAAAAATCCCTTGGCAGTTGGAAATCGAAAAAGAGTAGCCTAACTGCGCTGCCCGGGCAAAATTTCGAGTTAAAAATCTACCCAAAGTATTTCAGGATCCTCGTCGATGCAACAGAGTTCGTGCACTGAACTGAGTTTCTTCAGACTAAGGTTTGAGTTAGGAGGAAAACGGAGCACTTATGGGTTAAGCCGTGTGCTGTGGTGTTGATCCAGTGACTAAACTAAACTAAACTAAGCTTGTATCTTTGCCTCTGTAAAGCTCTATAAATTTCTGTGTGAAGTTAGGCTTTATCAGCAGCTTTTGGTAGCTAATGAGTCTAAGACTACAGGAGAAATAAGACAGCTTTTGAAATTATACACAAATGTGTTTTAGCCTGATCACGATCTCATACAAGGTGGTGCATTACTGACAATGCTGGAAGGCAAAATCAAGTCGAAAATATGAATGCCTAAGACATAACTGCATCACACTGGTATGTAACAATGCCAGGGTTTCATAATTATGCTGATTTAAGAGTATCAGAGAATATGGGACTAGTCTCTGGGTTAGCTATGATGATGATGAATTTGATGATGATGAATTTGATGATGATGATGATGATGATGATGATGATGATGATGATGATGATGATGATGATGATGATGATGATGATGATGATGATGATGATGATGATGATGATGATTGATGATGATGACGATGATGATGACGATGATGATGATGATGATGATGATGATGATGATGATGATGATGATGATGATGAACCACAAATTCAATCCAAACAAGGAATAAATGACAACACTGGTGTTAGTTTTAATAAATAAAAACAAAAATCACACAAGCAACACCTGAACAAATCAGTGAAAAAGAAAAACATCCATTCTGACACAAATTACCTGCTTTCCGTATTTTACTAGGCTGTGGTAGTCGGAAGTGGAATGTTGACCGCAAGGCTGAACCACACAAGCAAGGATGACCCAGCCATCCAAGAAGGAAGCAAACCAAAATAAAAATACCAGGGGAAACAAGTGTGAACACAAAAACAAAGAGGTGCTACAAGCTTCTCCATTGTGTAGTTCTGTGACTGGAACATGCTAGTAGCATCTATGCCAACTGCAATCTTGCATTTGTTAGTTGTCATTGTTAAGCAAGTACATCAAAATGCACTCCGTGCTGGCAAAATATATGTAAATGGAAGCCCTTGTCTGATATCAGCCACTGTTGTCTGAATTAAGTTATTCTTGTCTACACAAAAGTATGTCTTCCCTTATGTTTAACTGTCAAACTTTTCACAGGTATTGTTTGAATGAAAATATCCCTTTCCTACATGAAAAAAATGTCTTCCCACATACAAACTTTCACAATATCTGCCACTAATGTTTGAATGAATATGTCCCATCTACACACAAATTTCTTCTTACAAATGTAATTTTCACACTACTTGCAGATATTGTCGGAATGAAAATGTCCCTTGTAAACACACACATATCTTCTCATATTTGCAACTTTTGCACTATTTGTAGATATTGTTTGAATGAAAATGTCCTTTGTCTACGCACACAAATTTCTTCTTACATTTGTAACTTTCACACTATTTGTAGATATTGTTTGAATCAAAATGTCCCTTGTCTACACACACACATTTCTTCTTACATTTGTAACTTTCACACTATTTGTAGATATTGTTTGAATGAAAATGTCCTTTGTCTACACACACAAATTTCTTCTTACATTTGTAACTTTCACACTATTTGTAGATATTGTTTGAATCAAAATGTCCCTTGTCTACACACACATTTCTTCTTACATTTGTAACTTTCACACTATTTGTAGATATTGTTTGAATCAAAATGTCCCTTGTCTACACACAAATTTCTTCTTACATTTGTAACTTTCACACTATTTGTAGATATTGTTTGAATCAAAATGTCCTTTGTCTACACACACATTTCTTCTTACATTTGTAACTTTCATACTATTTGTAGATATTGTTTGAATCAAAATGTCCTTTGTCTACACACACAACTTTCTTCTTACATTTGTAACTTTCACACTATTTGTAGATATTGTTTGAATCAAAATGTCCTTTGTCTACACACACAACTTTCTTCTTACATTTGTAACTTTCACACTATTGTAGATATTGTTTGAATCAAAATGTCCCCTGTCTACACACACAAATTTCTCCTTACATTTGTAACTTTCACACTATTTGCAGATATTGTTTGAATCAAAATGTCCCTTGTCTACACACACAAATTTCTTCTTACATTTGTAACTTTCACACTATTTGTAGAAATTGTTAGAATCAAAATGCACCTTGTCTACACAAAAAATGTCTTCCTACATATTTAACTCTCACATTATCAGCCACTATTGTTTGCATGAAAATATCCCTTGTCTACACAAAAAGTGTCTTCCCACATGTATAACTCTCTCATGATCAGCTAGCACTGTTTGAAATCTAACAAGTCAATCTTTCTTTGCAATAAATTACTTACACATGAAAGTACACTTAATCAGCAGCGAAAACAAAAATGATAGAAATAAAAACCCTCTAGCCAGAAATGCAATGTTCTTATTATCAGCCTATCTTGCTTGAGATATCAGAGCAGTATTTCTAGTAACTGATTTCTATGCTGAAATCAAAATGTCTTACACTGGCATAGAATGTGATACTCTGTAAAAAAAAAAAAAAAAAAAAAAAAAAAAAGTAGTAAAATAAATAGATACTGTCTTGATTTGTGAAAGGAAAGCCATAAGGAAGTTAACTGGTCATCACATATCATAGGAGAATTTAACATTATATACAGTCTCATCTCATCATGTTCCTCTTGTACCGTGCGGTGTCGAGGTGAAGTATAAACATCGTGAGAGTGCCCGATTATGGGCTTCATATATCGAAATTCCCATGGACTCTATTCCCTCCATCTGCTCTTATTTTGCATATCCTTTAACCATATTTCGATATGTTTTGCAGTTCCTCTCCAAATACTCAAAGCTTTTAATTCTCTCAAACGTAGGATCACATTGCTGAAATTTGACTTTCTAAGAAACTTGCCAGGAAAAACATAGTTCCCTGTGTGCTCTTTGTGGTATGGACTACACAAGTGTGTACTAGTTATCTGGCACCCTTACATGCACACGTCATGTTACCTCTGTTGTTTTGTTTTCTCAAACAGATATGGTCCTCTATGCAGTAAACTGTCAACTTTTATCATTGTTCATTTATTTTCCATCTGAATTTTGTGACAAGATACTGACAATTAGCAACCACTACCTACATTACTGTGGACAGCAAAGGAGCAATGGACCAGGCTGATATAGTGAATGCCGCCACAGAGGCAGGGTCATTAAATGAATCAAGAGATGACTGTGAATCTGCAACCTTAACCAGACTGCAAAAACATCATGTCAAAGAGGATGAAGTAAGACAACAGCCCTATGCAGGGGGACAAAGAAGAATAGTCAACCAACACAGAGATGGTATCATGGACACTGAGGAGGGAATACAAGCACTTATGGACTCAATGGTTTGATGTGCAGTGCGGACAATCTGATGACTATCTAACTAAACATTACCTAGCTGCACAGTACTTCTACTTATGTGCTTCCATTTATTACATTTTCCTAGTGTCATCTCCATTTCTATTTTTCCTCTTTCTCTACTCAGCCCACATACCATTCATTCTTTTCTCTTTACAAGCAGACATACAGATTCTTCAAATTTGTTAAAACATGCAGGATTTTTAAAGCACACAAAAATCCCTAGGTCCTTAATTTAAAATGTTGACATTTTGGCTCTTCATTTTGTTTATTTTATGAAAACCATGCAAAAGATACAGTTCAAAAATGTTTTCCCTCAAACCAAACTATAAATTCCACTAACATGCCACAGTCACAAAACCTGGTATCGAAGCAAACTTAAAAACACACATGAAGCATACAAAATCCAAATCAAAAGACAGTGAAATATAATCAAAGCAAAATAATCAAGTATGTGATCTCTGAAACAAAAGATGCACGCACGTTTAAAACAAAGACTGCAATAGCGAATATACAATACTCAAATTAAGTGTATGCCAAAGCTAATACCAATATGGCAGCCAGTTTGATGAACAGATGACTGCAGGAAAAAGTATTATTTTCAAATATCTGTTTGTGGGTGTGTGCATGCATATCTGCGTGTATGCGAGAGAGAGAGAGAGAGAGAGAGAGAGAGAGAGAGAGAGAGAGAGAGAGAGAGAGAGAGAGAGAGAGAGAGAGAGAGAGAGAGAGAGAGAGAGAGAGATGGGGGGTGGTGGGGGGATGAGCAGGGTCTGTTTGGTCAGAAGCCTGCCTGTTCATCCTTTAGCTGTCTGTCAATGTCATCTCTTAATCTCTCCAGAGCGATCCTCTTTAATCTTTTCCACATAATGGACAATAACATTATTACTCTATAATTTTCACACTTCCGTAAGTTCCTCTTCTTTGGCAGCTTGACCAAACACCCATCTCTCCAGTCTGCTGGTATTTTTGTGTGTTTCTTCCTAGACTGGTAAATATTTGTGCAGTAATTTAGTTGACATGTTTATAGTGGCTTTAATAGCTTCTACTGGGGTACCAAATGAACATGCAGCTTCTCTATCCTTCAGGAGTTATTGTTTTTTCTAATTTCTTCTTTAGATGTTTTTGTATCATTGATTGGTCCATTTTTACAGGCCGCATATCAAAGACTAATCCAGTTGATTAAATGCGTTTTTTTCCTTTGTGGTGCTGTAAAGGTCTATGAGACTCTCCTTTGCTGCTGCTACATCTGCCTCTCCTGCTAGACTTTCCAATTCCTTAATTAGTTTCTGAGTATTTTTCATGTGATATTACTTCACTAGCTCTGGTTTTTATTTTTTTAAATCTGCTTTTTTTACTTTCTCCTTTCTTCTATTTTGCTAAGGGTTCAGGAGATTATTAATGCTTTTAGCTGTTTTTCCATGTGCATCTAATCATGATTCGTTCCAAATGATTTTACTCTGCTGTCAGCAGTAACTCACCTCTCCTAACTGTTGCAGAACCTGGTATTTTTTAGAGACCATCACCATAGATTGTTCCTTAGTTTCTTAATTTCTTAGAAGAAAAATACTCCAGTGTACTGATTTCAATGATAATAAGAAGTTATACATCTCTAGAGTTTCAAGTCAATTTTATTTGTCAGCTGATGGTGGTCTGAACCTACAACTGCCCCTCTAAAGACAGTTAAATAGAGATGTTAATCCAAATATGATCTGTTTCTGATCTGCTGATATGCATGATGCTTTATTTATTCTTTTATGTGGGAAATCCAATGTTACACTAATTTTTACAAGAACACCAAGCAGAAACTGAGGAAGGAATGTGTCACTTTTTTGTGTGTAATTATCAGGCATGAAATAAAATATACACATAAAACAAGCAGCATGCATATGATTGTAGATTTGTTCCAAGCATACACAAAGCAACCTGAGACTGCAAACTTTAAAATTCCTTCTCTGCCAGTACAAAACCTCACTGATAAACATAATTAACCAATGGAGTAATGTAATGTGCAAATTATTAAAACATGCCAACAAGCAATGGTTGGGAACAGAGAACTCATAAGAACAATAATGAATGGAAAATGTGAAATAACATAATAAAATCAAGAAGGAATAGAATAGGGTTCCAATGCTCAAGATGCAGTCCGTGCACAGGTTTCTTTTACATTTATCTATATGATTATTACTGGCAGGAACAACATCTAGACAACAGAAACCTACAACAGATTCACAGCACAATGTAGGCGCTTAGTTTAAGATGAAGACAGTTTTATGGTGAACCTTTTACACTTTCACATATGCTAGGTTATGGTTTAAAAAGGACTTTTAGATGCCACGAGCCATTTTGGGCATATCATGCTAGCTCCTTATTTCAGGCTGGGTCAACATGGGAATACAGATTAACTTAAAAAATCTCCCCAGCTGAGGATTTGATAACATGAACACCAGGCAAGCTTGCTAGCCATTGTTCTACCGCTACCCTTATTGTAAATTGAGGTAGAGTTATCAGCTGATTTCCTTACCAGAAAAATATCTAGAACCCATTTCACAAAGCTGGGTCCGTCCTAAGGCCATACTAGCCACGACAATATCCAATCCTATTACAACTGGGGAATGAACACCTAACTACTGCACTGCTAAGCAAGTGCTCTCTACTGCGCTTTAACAGGTACAAAAATCATAAAGATATGTCAGGACATTTGAGTCTATTATTATAACACTGCTGTAGTAATCATGCAGCAAACAAGGAAACTCAGCATTATTCCACTATGTGCTTTGTGACATTCCAACAAACATCAAGGATACAATGGCACAAGAAGAATTGGATGGTTTCATTATGAATGACAAGACAGACCTGCAGGCAACTTACCCGACATGACACTTGGTGTTGACCTGCCACTCAAAGTTCCTCTGCTGGTCAGATCTTCCTGTGAGCTGCTCCCAGAGTCTGGGGCCAGGGCTCCTGATAGATCAGAGATAGCCAGATATTTATTACACATAGTTTGGGTTTCATTTGTAAAAGATCACTTATATTCGGTTAACTTCATGAATACACAAGTCTCCTCACAAAGAATGACCAAACAAAGAAACTATTTTCAAAGGGTTAAGAATTGGGTAAGCAAGCTTATTTAACATTCTGTCCTTATCACTCTCCTTACACATTTTACTTCTTTAAGACTTCTCTTTTAAAATATTTTTTTTTTTAAAACAGGAGCGGCTGGCCAAATGGTGAGACTCAGGTTGGAATCCTTGGTAAGGTGTGGATTTTTTTCTGTTGGGGAAAAAAAAACAACAACAACAACAACAATCTAAACCCACACAGTTTGTGGCGACTGAACTAGCCAGGCAGCCTTAATTCATCAGGCTCAAGACCTGGCCAGCAGACAAGTGTGCTCGCCACTGACTGCGCTAAGGCGGCTCCTTAACTTCATAGTGTGATGTAGACATTGAGGATAATATATATTTATTAATAAATATTTTTATAGCCAAATAATGTTGTTACTATTACAGATCACAGTTCGCGGAGACTTATTTCCCCAGGCTCAAGGCCCCCTTCTACGCCGCGAGGTACTAGAGACAGTAGATGACAGCGACAGCAATAAAATAAATTCCTAGAGACCAAGAAGTGACTAGTGCTGGTCAAATAAAATACATGACAAAATGTTTCACAGTCAACAACACCCCACCACACCACACAGACATACCAGGTTCTGGGGTCATGGCTTTCTTCACAAACATTGACTTTGGTCGCTGTTTGCTGGCACTTGCGTCTCGCTTTTTGGGTGTGGGCTTTGCAGGGGAATCATCATCTTCCTGCTTCTTCTGGAGGTACTGCTGGAAAATCAACTCTCGTCTTGCCTTTTCTTCAGCCTTCTTTCTTTCCTGCTCCTCTTCTTTTAATCTAACACAAAAGATGAAGAAATATGGTCAAAGGTCTGTAGTAATGTTAGTCTTGGCTTTTTCATTTCAACATTGGTAACTACTTGCTAGCCATGGTGAAGGGGTTACGGGCGCAATTTGTAATCCCTCATACCGCGCTTAAACACAGCTGCTAGCAATTTGGCCGCAGACCGTCTTGTGTTTGTTTTTATGAAATGGTATGAGTCCTGGTATTTCAGAAAGCAATGGCAAACTACTGAAAGTAAACTTGCCAAGAAATCACAAACAGCCAAACAATGCTGAGGTTCACTGCGACGTCCTGTAAAGGATACGCAAATAACTTTTTAACTAATTGCTAGACTCTGAATTACCGCAGCTCTCGTGGTAAATGACCAGTCTATAATTATGATATACTGTAGACATAAAAAAAAAGGCTCCGCTAATAAAATGGTGACTGTATTTGCTTGACAGCACAGAGATCCTCACTTTGATCAAAATTTTTATCAGGGTTGGAAATTTCTGCATTGACCCAGCCTTATAAACTGGATACCATAGATTTATCTGGGAAAGTAAAGTCAAAACAATGTATTCCCTGAGTGAATTTAAACACATACACCATAAACAATATATTGCACGATTTCTTGCCTGGCAAACAGAAGGACTTCCTGTTAAATCTTAGACT
Organism: Cepaea hortensis; assembly: GCA_963921405.1. NCBI lineage: Eukaryota > Metazoa > Mollusca > Gastropoda > Stylommatophora > Helicidae > Cepaea > Cepaea hortensis. The sequence continues at coordinate 48,128,520 of OY992895.1, read as the reverse complement.
TCTGTGAGGATATCATACTCCACATTCACAAAATATCAGTGACTATATATTTAGTCTTTCAGCCAAAGTATTACTCATTTACTCACTTCATGTGATATGTCACTCTGCAGTATTCACCTGACAAGATGCAGTGAAATATGCCAGGCAATACATCCTACAACATATTGTTTATAGTCAGCCATGAAGAGGCCAAGCATGGAGGAGGGTGAGGGGTTAACTGGCAGGGACTAGCTCACCTGCCAGTCAGCATAGTGATCATGTGTTCAAATCCCTACAGCAGTAAATGTTTACAACTGATCTGTGCTCTCAGGTTGTCCCAGCCTAAAATTGGTACCAGAAATGTCCTTGGAAGTAAAGGGGCCAGCGAGACACTGACCACAGCACCCACTGAGTGCCAGCTGATCTACAACAATCTGTGGCCAGCACATACAACAATATATGGCCAGCACATACACTCAATACATCTCAAGGCTTGTATGTACACCACCCATTGAATGCCAGCTGATCAACAATAAGTGGCCAGCACATTTACTCAATACATCTCAAGGCTTGTACATCACCCATTGAGTGCCAGCTGATCAACAATAAGTGGCCAGCACATATACTCAATACATCTCAAGGCTTGTACATCACCCACTGAGTGCCAGTTGATCTACAACAATATGTGGCAAGCACATACAACAATATGTGGCCAGCACATACACTCAATACATCTCAAGGCTTGTATGTACACCACCCATTGAGTGCCAGCTGATCTATAACAATATGTGGCCAGCACATACAACAATATGTGGTCAGCACATACAACAATATGTGGCCAGCACATACACTCAATACATCTCAAGGCTTGTACATCACCCATTGAGTGCCAGCTGATCTACAACAATATGTGGCCAGCACATACAACAATATGTGGCCAGCACATACAACAATATGTGGCCAGCACATACACTCAATATATCTCAAGGCTTGTACATCACCCATTGAGTGCCAGCTGATCTATAACAATATGTGGCTAGCACATACAACAATATATGGCCAGCACATACAACAATATGTGGCTAGCACATACAACAATATGTGGCCAGCACATACAACAATATATGGTCAGCACATACAACAATATGTGGCCAGCACATACACTCAATATATCTCAAGGCTTGTACATCACCCATTGAGTGCCAGCTGATCTACAACAATATATGGCCAGCACATACAACAATATGTGGCCAGCACATACACTCAATATATCTCAAGGCTTGTATGTACATCACCCATAGAGTGCCAGCTGATCTACAACAATATGTAGCCAGCACATACAACAATATGTGGCCAGCACATACACTCAATATATCTCAAGGCTTGTACATCACCCATTGAGTGCCAGCACATACACTTAATACATCTCAAGGCTTGTACATCACCCATTGAGTGCCTGCTGATCTACAACAATATATGGCCAGCACATACAACAATATGTGGCCAGCACATACAACAATATGTGGCTAGCACATACAACAATATGTGGCCAGCACATACAACAATATGTGGCCAGCACATACAACAATATGTGGCCAGCACATACAACAATATGTGGCTAGCACATACAACAATATGTGGCCAGCACATACAACAATATATGGTCAGCACATACAACAATATGTGGCCAGCACATACACTCAATATATCTCAAGGCTTGTACATCACCCATTGAGTGCCAGCTGATCTACAACAATATATGGCCAGCACATACAACAATATGTGGCCAGCACATACACGCAATATATCTCAAGGCTTGTATGTACATCACCCATAGAGTGCCAGCTGATCTACAACAATATGTAGCCAGCACATACAATATGTGGCCAGCACATACACTCAATATATCTCAAGGCTTGTATGTACATCACCCATAGAGTGCCAGCTGATCTACAACAATATGTAGCCAGCACATACAACAATATGTGGCCAGCACATACACTCAATATATCTCAAGGCTTGTACATCACCTATTGAGTGCCAGCACATACACTTAATACATCTCAAGGCTTGTACATCACCCATTGAGTGCCTGCTGATCTACAACAATAAGTGGCCAGCACATACACTCAATACATCTCAAGGCTTGCACATCACCCTGGATTGACTGGTTTGCCTTTTCGGCTCACGGGTGCATTTTTCAGGAGACTCCTGGGAGTCGCCGCTGGAGCTACAGCGTTAGTGCTTTGTGCGGCGCTTTCGGCGGGTTATCCTGCGGAAAGAGACCGAGCCATGTGGGATAAAACCCAGGTCACTGAAGTCTTTCTGGCGACTGCTGTTTCCATCGACGATGAACTGTAGTTTTCATGGAGGACTTTTGTGTTGGCATTCTGGCAGCGACATTATGCACAGTGTACCTGTGCGGGCTGTTGGCTTGCCGATACTCCTGTCTGTTCCATTGTTAATGGGCAGTGAGGAGCATTTTGTGTGATATTCACTGGCACAGGAACGGAGCAATATGGGGATGACCCGTTGCCGTGAAGCTGGAACCACGACTAACTAACTAATTAACTAACTAACTAACAGAAGGGTGGTTTCTAAGACATATCTTGTCATTACTGGCTCTGTGGTGAAGATGTTACAGACGCTATTTATAATCCTGTCTTTGAAACACAGCAGCAGGTGATTTGGCAGTAGACTGCCTTGCGTTGGTTTTCATTAAATGGTATGAGTGCCGGTCATTCAGAAAGCAATGACAAACTACAAAACGTAAACTTGCGAAGAAATCACAAACAGCCAAACAATTTCTGAGGTTGACTGCAACATCCTGTAAAGAATATGCAACTAACTTTTATCTTGGGATTACCTTGGACTGCCATAGTAATTGATAACAATTACCAGGAACACCAACAACCCAGATCTGTGGAGAAACATGACTGCCTACGCCACCATACAGGGATCATGAGGATGATATTGATATAAACAAGCTACAGCAAACAGCGTAAAAATCCAAGTCCCTTAAAAGAATGAATCAGCACATGGACATGAATCGTGTACTCACTGCTTCTCCTCCAATTTTCTGGCAGTTTCTGCTTCCTTTTCCAGCCTCTTCTTTTCATATTCCTCCTTCCTCTTTCTCTGCATCTCTATCAGTTTGATTTTCTTCTTCTGCATATCATCATCACCCACCTATAAATAAAACACAATGACAATCTGTGATAACACACCAGGTTGACTTAACCCACTTTAATCTAAACAACTCACAGTACACTGTACTATAATGATAGTGGATTCAACACTTAATTCTTTTATCTAAACAACTCACAGTACATTGTACTATAATGATAGTGGATTCAACACTTAATTCTTTTATCTAAACAACTCACAGTACACAGTACTATAATGATAGTGGACGCAACTCTTAACCCACTTTAATCTAAACAACTCACAGTACACTGTACTATAATGATAGTGGACTCAACTCTTAACCCACTTTAATCTAAACAACTCACAGTCAACTGTACTATAATGATAGTGGATTCAACACTTAACTCACTTTTATATAAATAACTCACAGTACACTGTACTATAATGATAGTGAATTCAACACTTAATTCTTTTATCTAAACAACTCACAGTCCACTGTACTATAATGATAGTGGATTCAACACTTAACCCACTTTAATCTAAACAACTCACAGTACACTGTACTATAATGATAGTGGATTCAACACTTAATTCTTTTATCTAAACAACTCACAGTACACTGTACTATAATGATAGTGGATTCAACACTTAATTCTTTTATCTAAACAACTCACAGTCCACTGTACTATAATGATAGTGGATTCAACACTTAACTCACTTTTATATAAACAACTCACAGTACACTGTACTATAATGATAGTGGATTCAACACTTAATTCTTTTATCTAAACAACTCACAGTACACTGTACTATAATGATAGTGAATTCAACACTTAATTCTTTTATCTAAACAACTCACAGTCCACTGTACTATAATGATAGTGGATTCAACACTTAACCCACTTTAATCTAAACAACTCACAGTACACTGTACTATAATGATAGTGGATTCAACACTTAATTCTTTTATCTAAACAACTCACAGTACACTGTACTATAATGATAGTGGACTCAACTCTTAACCCACTTTAATCTAAACAACTCACAGTCAACTGTACTATAATGATAGTGGATTCAACACTTAACCCACTTTTATCTAAACAACTCACAGTACACTGTACTATAATGATAGTAGACTTAACTCATTCTCATCCACACATAAAAACTCAACAATACATTGTGCTACAATGATAGTGGACTCAATTCTTAACTCATTCTGATCCAAACTCACAGTACATTGTAGCATTCCCATCACGATAGTGTACTTGGGCCATAACTGATTCTGATCCAAACAACTCACAGGACATTGTTCTACACTGAAACACTTAAAATGTTCTCTGCTCTCAGCCCATCTCACCACAATGCCACTAGTTAATTCACAAATCACACACTTGAAACAAACTGAAAACATTTATATATCTTTCCTTATTGGACTAAATATATCACTGTAAGACAGGAAGCAGATACTGATGCATGTAACTGTCGAACTAGTAAAATGACAACTGAATATTTGTTGCGAGAGTGTCCATCATATGCAGAATAGAGAAAATTATTAAATATAAAGTTTACTCCTGCTTTCTTTAAATATATTTACATTTACATATGAAGGTGTACACATAAATAATAAGTGAGTATCCTTGCCATCAGACGGTCTCTCTGGTCTAGAGGTTACACGACTTTCTCCGTAATCTCCTATACTCTCGTAAGTAACGTGACATTGCCCGAGAATTGGTAGCGGTTCTCTCCACGTCAGTAACATACTGGGTATTTTAGCCGGTCGCTCAAAAAGCAATGGCAAACTGCTGAGCGTAATCTTGCCTAGAAATCAACAATCAGCTCAAAGATGCTGATGTTGACAGCGATGTCCTGTAAAGGATATGCGGGGGGAAAAAATCCTTGCCAGCAAGACGTAATATCTTAATGGCTTGTTTTTACGAATTATATGTGCCATACGCTATGAAATGTTTTAGTGTAGTTTAATCAGCATGCATCAATGTCCTTATGTACACTTCTAAGTAATTCTCTAATAGCATCCCCATGTAGGAACTGTCCTCTCTTGCTCTGCTATTCTCTCTTAATCCAAATCACTCTGTACTGACTTGCTGATTGATTTTTCTTGTAATTCTTTCTTCTGTAATCTTGAGCAATAGTTTGGTGAATGTCCCATTCAGCTTATCATTCTAGAGTCTGTGCAATCTATTGTTTCTGCTTTCTTGGCTAACAAATGTTCTTGTGGAATGTATATATATATAAATATATATATATATATATATATATATATATATATATATATATATATATATATATATATATATATATATATATATATATATATATATATATATATATATATATATCTTCTTCTTCTTCAGCGTTCCGAGCCATTGAGGTTCTTTGCTGCAAATACAATCCGTCTCCATTCGTCTCTCTGGTGGACCTTCTCTTGCCAGTCGTTGATTCCAAGTGCTTGTAGGTCTGTACATGTATTATCTCTCCACCGCCTTCTTGGTCTACCTCGGGGTCTACGGTCATTTATTTCCTGAGTGTAAGCGAGTTTTGTTTCCCTATTATCTTCCATTCTTTCTATATGCCCCAGCCATTGTAGTCTATTAGCCTTCATGATACCAGTGATTAGCGGGGACTTAAACAGATCATAAATGTCTTTGTTACTTCTTCTTTTCCACTCTCCACTTTGTGTATCCCTAATGGGTCCAAAGATGCCGTCTTAAAATTTTGTTCTCAAAGGTTTGTAACAAGGCTTCGTCTCCTTTCGTTGTACTCCAGGTTTCAGAGCCATACAGCACAACTGGTCTGATCAGTGTTTTGTATATTGTGATTTTGGTGTTACAAGATAGCGCCTTTGATTTTAGTAGATTTTGTAGTGCATAGTATATCTTATTTCCAGAGTTGATTCTAGTTTGTATTTCTTCCCTTATGATGTTGGAGCAGTTGAAGATTGTACCCAGGTATTTGTATGTTTCCGTTCTTTTAATGGTCATATTATCTATTTGTATGTGGCCAGAGTTTCTAGCCATTCCGTCTCTTGAAATTACCATATATTCTGTCTTATCTTGGTTGATAACCAGCCCCATCTGTTGGGCTTTTCCCTTTAAGTGAGTCAATATTTCCAATGTCTTTTGTTCACTTTGCCCTATAATATCTATATCATCTGCATAACCAAGCAGCTTGGATGTTCCTCCAATATCACATTCCTCCTTTACCTTCCTTACAACTTTCTCTAGAGCCAGATTGAAGAGTAGCGGCGATAGTGCATCACCCTGTTTCAAGCCAGATGTTATTTGGAAGGGGTCTGATTTCCTGCCTTTATATGTTACTATATTATAAGTATCTTCCATGCATAGTCTGGTCATGTTGATTAACTTCCTTGGTATTCCAAATTCCTGCATAGCATTCCATAGACTATTCCTATGGACACTATCATAAGCCTTTTTAAAATCCACAAAAATGTTATGGAGATCTCTTTTATATTCCCAATGTTTCTCGGCTATTTGTCGTAAGATAAATATCTGATCTATTGTTGATCTGTTTTGTCTAAAACCCGCCTGGTAGTCACCTAATATGTCTTCTGAATATGGTTTTAGTCTATTTAGTAATACTGCGGATAGTATCTTATAGCTTGTGGACAGTAGTGATATTCCTCTATAATTTCCACATTGGAACTTGTCTCCTTTCTTAAAGATAGGTATCAATAATGACTCTTTCCAGTCATGGGGTAATTCTTCTGTCCTCCAGATTTTTATTATTAGTTCGTATAGCTTTAGATGTAATGCATGGCCACCTGCCTTTATAAATTCAGCAGCAATTCCATCAGTCCCAGTTGCCTTATTGTTTTTAAGTCGTGTGATTACATATAGGATTTCTTCAAATGTAGGTTCTTCAATTTGTGGTCCGCATGTTAGAACCTCTTCCTGTGAGAAAATGTTACTTGGAGCTTCACAATTTAGTAATTCAATAAAATATTCTTTCCATGTGTTGCACATTTCCTCATTGGTATTTATCATATTCCCATTTTTGTCTTTTAAACCATATGTGTTTTGTTGGTGCCCTCGTTTCATTGACTTCTTTAAAAAATTTTCTGGATTCATTTTTCTGGTGATTAGTTTCCATATCTTTGATTATATTACTCATATATTCTCGCTTCTGCTGTCTGACTATTTTTGTAGCCTCTTTACATTCATTTCTATAATGCTCTTCCTTTTGGATGTTATTGATGTCATTTAACCATACATGTCTGGCATTCTTCTTCCTAATGACTGCTTCTTCACATTTTTGATTGAACCATCTGTTCTTTCTATGCGTGGTTAACACACCGAGACATTCTTCTGCGGTAGACTGAATTGTATTCTTGATGTTCAACCAAGTTTGGTCAATGCTTTCCTCCAAAGGGTTTTGCAGAGTTTCAAGTTTACATTTTATTTCATCTGTAAATTTCTCTTTGACTGTAATGTCTTGCAGTTTTTCTCTGTTATATGTTGGGTGTAATCTTTGTAATTTAGTATAGAATATATATATATATATATATATATATATATATATTGCATGTTTTATTTAGGGTGGTGCGATCAGTCCCAACACCAGGCTGATTTACTAGGCAATTTTACATTCAGTAGTTTGCCATTGCTTTCAATATTATTGTTTTTGTTGTTGCTTCCCATGCTGTTGAGTTGTATATCCTTGAATGATTACTATAACACAGAACAAACATTGGACCATCTTAAGTCCAACTGACCAATGTAGGGAACAACCCCACTACAGTGCCATCAAGGCACTGGAAGTTTAAGCGCGAGTGCTCCTATCCATTCAGTCATGTTAACTTCTACTTCTAGCCGGATATATATCATTGCACAGATATCCGATTCCATTAATACCAACAAGATGGGGTAGAAAGAAAAAACGGATCGTTTGGGACTCAAAAATGTATGGGTTGGGTATTGGAATTGCCGCAGTGCGAAGCAACGAGGACCAATACTGGAGAAACTGGTCTACGATTTTGATGTCCTGATGTTACAAGAACTGAATACGAACTCTTTTAAGTGCCCTGGCTACACATGTTACATCAACCCAACTGGGCAGGGAAGACATGGGCAGGCTCTGGTGGTCAAAGACGGTTTACAGCATTCAATACTGGATATGAGTGGGTGGGGTCAGGAGAGTAAAGAGGTGCAGGGAATGCGGATACAAATTGGTCGATACAGCTGGAACCTGATAAATGTATATGTAAGTGGGGAATCTTGCATAAGCAGAGAGAGTTGGGACTGGTTAAAAGGTTCAGTGGACACTCCAGATACCAGGTATCTGATATGTGGTACTTCAACACACATGCCAAGGAATGGGATAGGTCGGGAGAGAACAGACAGGGTATTGCTCTTGCTGAGGCCTTGCTTGAGACGGATGTTGTCTGTCTAAATGACAGTACACCCACTAGGCTAGCAATGAGACCGGGGGACCCTGACATGGCCATCGACCTGGCGCTTGTATCCCAAGAGGCGGCATCAGATATAAAATGGAGCATCCTTGGAGACCATGGAAGTGACCACCTCCCCTGTTCTGTGCTGATACCTAAGTCCAGCACAGTTAGGGCTATAAGAGCTCGCAGGGCATTCAGTTATGATCACAACCACTCTTCGCTCTTGGGGCACTAAGATCAGGGGGAAAATCTAAACCAACAAGAAGACGCTTTACTCAACCATGATGGTGGACACTAGAGGTCGAGAATTCATGGAGGGAAAAGAGGGCGGCCATAAGGAATTGGCAGAGGGTGCGGAGAGCAACCAATTCAGTTGATACAGAATTGGAAGAGGCTGAAAGGTATAAAAAAGTAAAGGTGCAGGACTTCAAACTCCAGGCAGCAGAGGCAAAGAGGATTAAGTGGGAACAGTTTATCAATGAAGTCGGTGGGGATGTGACATTGGGAAAATTCTGGAGGCAACACCGGCAGATGAAGAGACAGGTGATGCCTGGTACACATGGCACCGTTTATGATGATAACAACCGACCTATGACAGCTGACAAGGACAAAGGTGAGGCTTTACTTGCGCGATTTTTAAAACAGACGGATCAGCAAGATAGGGTTATTAGAGATAATGTCAGAGAAGCCTTGTCACGGGTCACTAGGAAGGAGGACTGTGAGATTCAAGTGGAGGACATTAGACGGGTACTGAAACGGGCTAAAGACACAGCGCCAAGTCCAGATGGGGTGAGGTACTCCCATATGAGGAACATAAATGATGGGGACTTGGAGGAAATGGCTCTTTGTTTCAACCTAAGCATCAATACGGCGGAAATACCCCACGATTGGCTGCATAGCTACCTGTTCCCACTCCAAAAGCCAGGTAAGGACCACTCCAGACTTAATGGATACCGAATCATAACCCTGCAAAACACGTATAGCAAAGTCCTCGAAAATATAGTAGTACGCAGGCTCCAGCAACATTTGGAAAGTTGGAATCTGCTTCCCCAAGGACTCAGGAGCTACCGGCCTGGAAAGGACACCTGGGCCAATGCTGCAACTTTTGCATTTGATGTCTACGAGGGTTTCCAGGATAAACAGGAGATAGTGGCGGTTAGGTTAGGTATGATCGGTTAATACACACACTGTTGGACATGGAGGTCTGCCCTTGCCTTGTTAGATGGGTAGCGGCAGTCCTTTATGAGCATAAGGTGGCACTGCGCATGGGTACCTGGACTTCTGACCCCTGTACTATTACACCTGGGTTGCCGCAGGGATCTGCCTTGTCCCTGGTGCTCTTTAATGTCTACACCAGCAAAATCGCAGCTAATGAGACACCAGGTGTGGGTAGAATCTTGACATTTGCAGATGATGTGCTGGTGTACAGACAGGGCAGAGACAGGGCCAGTTTGGCGAAAGACGTACAGGTGGCGGTAGACAAGGTGACGGAGTGGTGCTGGGACGCAGGGGCCATTTTAAACCCAGACAAGGCATAGGTTGTGTGGTACTCCCTGGATAACCGTATCGTAAAGGCAGACATCCCAGGCATTATGTTGAATGGATGTCCTCTTAGTCGAGAGAGTAAATTGAAGTACTTGGGTATCACCTTTGGCAGTGAAGGCTGGTAGGGGACTTAATGCATTGAGGGCTATGGCAGCAACCGGGGTAGATCAGAGGATGCTGTACAGGCTCTTTCAGCAGTTAATAATTTCTGTCATGGAGTATGGTTTGGGGCTGCTGACTGTATCAAAAAGCCAGCTTGAAAGGTTGGAGCGCATACAGAATGCTGCCATGCGGTTAATACTGGGGTGCACAAAGGACACACCAATTATCTGCATAAGACATATCCTGGCGCTACCTACAATGATGGATAGGCATAGGGTCCTTCAGGCCAAATGGTACCTGAGAGTTGCCGCAGACAGGGATCACCCGCTGCATGCAGCAATGGATATGGTAAAGGGTCATAGACTAAGACGAGGCAGGTCCTGGATGGCACAGGCAGAACTTTCTATAAGTCAGGTGTGTGATCTAGAGACCATCAATCGTGAAAGAGAGTGGGTTGAAGTTTCGGATGACATGACGGACTGGCACAATGTAATAATAACACTGGGTCGCGAGTGCAGAGAATGGGCAGCGGGCTGCACTGAGTTTGAAGTGCAACAGCTGATCCAGAGCAACACACATCAAGGTGACATAGTCATCTACACCGATGGATCAGTGGTGAGAAACAGATGTAGTGGCTGGGGCTTTATTGCAAAGGCTAATGGGCGAGTCTTGAAAAAGGAGAGCCTGGCATATGAGACTACGACCTCCAGCATGAGAATTGAGGTGGAGGCAGTAACAGCCGCATTCCAGTGGCTAGAGGAGACTACTGCAATACATGTTTTGTTCATTACGGATTCAAAGAATATGCTAAGCAAGGTGGAGAAAGGAATGTTTCGTGTGGAATGGCTCTCGTCGCTTCAGAGGTCACAGATTGTGAGAACTGTATGGATATTTTGCCCTGGCCATGCGGGTGTACGGGGGAATGAACAGGCTGATAGGCTAGCAGGGAATGCACCTCTTGGTGGTATCTTGTCTATGGACAAGGGAGAGGTGGTCGTGCGCTTGTGGGACCAGCTGGAGAAAGCGGAGGAACAGATTGAGAACCCATATGTGGAAAGAATGAGATTGCGGGGGATCGGCAGGGGTTCTGGAAGAATCTCAAAACTGAGAGGGAAGACCAAGGAGAACATTTAATCAGATAGCGGTGGGAACGATTAGTAGTATGACTCTTCGCTGGCTGTTGAACGAGGGGACTGAGCACGTATGGGAATGTCCTGAGTGCAGTGATGTCGGTTCTTGACTCAACACAACTAACACCAACATCTTCTAATGCCTCTATTTTGTTTATTTTTGGCGCTCGCTCACCTTGAACTCAAGTTTAGTCCATACACACTGCTTCTAGTAGCACTGGACTGAGTTTAGCCTATGGATTAGTTTTACCTATTAACAATGTCCCTACCCATCAGGCGAACATGCTCCGACTTCAGAGGTACATGTAGTTTACGTCCCCAAGTCAAGGATGTGGTCAACATTTTAGTCCAACTGTCCAGTGTATAATGCCTCGATCTTGTCAACTCTAATATGTCAGGTCCTGCTGTTTTCTGTTATTTCATTATTCTGACAGTTCTTTCTATTTCTGATATTGCAGCAAAGGGCCTTCTATATCTTGTAGTATGTAATGAAGTGTATATGTCATTGCACAGATCTGTCATTCCTTCATCACGCACATCTTGTAATGCTTTTAACCTTAAAATGTCCAGGCATTGCTGCCTTTTTTAAAACTTAATTATTCTTACAGCTCTGTCTTCCTCTGATGTTTGTACTGAAAAATCTTCTTTGTTGTGTTTCTTGTCTACTGCATGTCATCATTGACATGGTCTCTAATATACTCTGTCCATCTTTGTGCTAGGTTTTGAATAACTATTTCATTATCATTATCAGCTAGCCTTTTCTTTTATTTCCTCATGTATATCTCTTTAGTTATGGTTTGTGCTCATACCTTCCATGTTTTACCATTTGTCTTCCAACCATATTTCTTTAGCTTGTCTGTCTGTATCAATTATACTGTAGATGTTTGTGTTCATTGCTTTTGTTCTATATCCCATTAGTTTTATAATATTTTCAGTCATTCAATTATGCTTTGTTTGCTGTGGCTTTTTAGGTAGACTGTATTAATTTTGCTTTTGTTTCAATGACGACTGTTAACCATTACCTTTTCTTATCAATTTTTGCATGATGGTTTTCTCTTCTAAATTATTAAATACACAGGACATCAATGACAATTTAGGCAGGAAAATGCATCAGCAGGGGAAATGACAAAAGATAGAGTCTTTCTAGTGAGCTGTGTTGAGAAGGACCTTCTGCAACAGATCATGCTGCATGATGATGATTGATCAATACCAGCATGCACAAGAGTTGTATATTTATTTGTTACCTTAATAAGATACGTCTCTGGTACATCACTATAACTTCAATTCGAAACTGTCAAAGTGTTAATTTGTTTTGTTTTTTTCTTTAAGCCTGTAATGTTATGTTTAAAAGACAGACATGCTTCCAGAGAGTAGCAGGCTTCAATTTAACAAACGAAAATAGAGGGCATCTGTTGGATTTTTTTCCCAGGACATGCTGGTGTGATGGGAAAATGAGCAGGCGGACAGATTGGCTGGGTCTGCACTGCTCGGTGGGGTATTGGTGCATGATAAGACAGACGTAGTTGGGGCCCCTTGGGATCGTGTGTATAATGGGGAAGAACAAATACATCATTATGCCTGGAGAGAATGGTGTAATGCAGCCAGAGGATCTGGTCGATACTCAGAACCCCGAGGAAAGGCCACACAGATATATAATCAGATTGCTACTGGTATCATTAATATTGGGACTCTTCACTGGCTGTTGAAAATGAGGACAGAACACATATGGGAATTTCCAGAGTGTTGTGATGTTGGTTCTTGATTCAACTCAACTCAACTGCTATGTTTAATTTTACCATAAACAGGTCAGATTTTGTATCCACACATGGTTTTCACTTCTTTGTCACTGTTCCTATGCCTACCTCTGACCATAAGCAAGTCATTCTGAGATCATGTTCGGTCCCCAGAAATTCTTCCTTGTGCATAATTTCCAATTGTGGTGTTGGACAAATGTACTAGAGATGACCAGGATGTTCTCCTTGCAAGATTGAACAATCCTGCCAGCTTGCCCTTTAGTAATGATTTTTAATACTAAATTTACCAACTATATATGTATATTTTCCTATCAATTTTAGCAGCTTAATTCAGTTTTATAATTACTAACTCTGTTGATTGTACTAATTTAATTATTATATGTACTCCCTCGTAATATGACTCGATGTCTTTATTGTGGTAGTCCTGGTTAGGTATCAAAGCCAGATTAAAGAGTTATGCTCTGATCTTTTCTCTATAACCAGATCCATTTCCACTGTTGGAAAACAGCACTTACTGACATTTCTTTTATTTTATTTTATTTTGGCTTGGTACCAATTAATTCTTTTTTTATCTATAAATGATATTCATGGCAATATCACAGAAAAGTGATGATCCTAGAAACATCACAGCAAAGTGATCATCCAGGAAAAATCCCAGCAAAGTGATGACACAGGAGAAAATTACAGCAGAGTGTTGCATAGCACAGTGATGATAATGGAATTATCATTGCAAAGTGATGATTCTGGAATGACCAAAGAAAACTGATAGTCCTTGAATGATAACTGAATGATCATTACAAAGTGATAATCATGAAATGATCATTGCAAAGTGATAATCATGAAATGATAACTGCAAAGTGAAAATCCTTGAATGATCATTGTAACATCCTAAAATATATAAAAAATATCAATCTGGCTAGAGAGGCTAGTGAGTGCAAGCATCAACGAGGAGTGGTTACACAGCTCTCTGATTCCCTTGCTGAAACCTGGCAAAGACCACACAAAAATTCTGGGATATTGGGTAATCACCATGCAAAATACAATAGGCAAGCTCCTGAAGAGGTTAACTGCCAGAAAAATATCAAGCCGTCTAGAAAGGCAATATCTTTCCCATCTAAACATAGTAGAGTGATAACCAAGCCAACACCATAATAATAACTCCATGACACCATAACAACACCAGAGAAGAGTGATAACCCTGACAACACAATACAAGAGTGATAACCATGACAACACCATAGTGATAACCCTGGCAATAACATAGTAGAGTGATAACCATGACAACACCATAGTAGAGTGATAACCCTGACAACACCATAGTAATAACACTGGCAACACCATAGTAATAACCCTGGCAATACCATGACAAAACCATAGTAATAACCATGACAACACCATAGTAATAACCATGACAACACCATAGTAATAACTATGACAACACCATAGTAATAACCCTGGCAACACCATAGTAGAGTGATAACCATGACAACACCATAGTAAAGTGATAACCATGACAACATCACAGTAGAGTGATAACCATAACCCACCAGAATGATAACCCTAGCAACACCATAGTAGAGTGATAACCATGACAGCACCATAGTAATAACCCTGGCAACACCATGACAGCACAATAGTAGAATGATAACCATGACAACACCATAGTAGAGTGATAACCATGACAACACCATAGTAGAGTGATAACCATGACAACACCATAGTAGAGTGATAACCATGACAACACCATAGTAGAGTGATAACCATGACAACACCATAGTAGAGTGATAACCATGACAACACCATAGTAGAGTGATAACCATGACAACACCATAGTAGAGTGATAACCATGACAACACCATAGTAATAATCCTGGCAACACCATAGTAATGACCCTGACAACACCATAGCAAACTGGTGATCCAGGAGTGATCATAGTAAAGTGATGACTCTAACAGCACCACCACCACAACCATCATACGTCATGTCAACAGTCATGGGCAGTCATGGTTGGCCACCTCACATGGTCACCAAAATCTTGCACCAGTTCTCTGTTCTTGTCCCAGTAATACCATGTGGCCAAACTTTCAGGTATTTTTGGGTCTTCCATTGTTCTTTTCCCATTAAGTGTACTAACTGTCAGTACGTTTTAAAGTTTATTTTTCCACAAAATGTGCCCAAAAACTTTGACTGTCAATATCTATTTTCCATTAGCAATTTATGATTTTCATTTGTTTCTTAAAGGATGTCTCATTTGTTTTTCTGTCCGTTGTTTCAAATATATGTTCTTTACAAGTCTACGGTCTTACCTATAAAATAACAAATCAGTTGGCCTCGTCACCACTCCTTGCAAAGTGACCACTCTGGCAATATAATAACAGAAAAGAGCAGAATGACTAACAACATTCTTATAAAAACAAGTTTTCACTTTCAACTTACAGCTTCCTTGGCAACAGGAGACACATCTTTGATCATAAATCCAATCCTTGGTGATGATAACTCGTCACTAAGGTCATCATCCTTTTGGATGTTCAAAGTGGCTACAATAGTCTGGTTAGCTAGATTAGCGGCCACTTCATTACTAATACCTTCATCAGAACCAAGCCCTGTCAATGGTGTTTGTGCAGTACTAATACCTTCATCAGAACCAAGCCGTGTCAATGGTGTTTGTGCAGCAGCAGCATTGGGAGCTGGCGATACTCCTCTAGCACGATTTTCAGAAAGTTTTGGCTTCAGTCGCTTCGGTGTTGTGGTACCTCCGAATGAAACAAAGAAGCCATCGTTGTTGGTGCTCGTGGCATCCTCTGTGTCAATAGCTTCTTGTCTGGGCTGGGCTGATGTTGGTTCACTTTCATAAGCTGACCTTGTCTGAGGGGAAATGTCTGATACTCCAGGCCTGACAGCATCCCTATTGACTGGGGGTGTAGCAATATCATTTTCTTGTGCCAAAGGAGGTGGCTGCTGCTGGTTTGAGGAAGATGGACCATTTGACCTGACAGCAGGAGACCCCTGCATGAAAGGAACTTGCTGAGGTATTCCATGTATCGGCCGTGACTGGGCAGGAGACAAACCAGTAACTGATCCATCACTTAGTCTTGGACTAAATCCACCAACAGGCGATTGTGCTGCCTTAAACTGTTCATGCTGTAAAGACAACCTCATGATCTCACCTTGAAGCTCCGTTAAACTGCTGTTTAGTTTGTGTAAGGAGGAGTCGTACACCTGATATTCCATGTCAGAAAGAGGGGGACTGCCAGTATCTTGTGTGGAAGCTGGCATCAGTGTCTCTGCAAACAAAGTGGGTACAGACTGGGAGATGGCCTGAAGTGGAGATTGACTATGCGACCTGGGTGGGGTGTGGATGCGATCCTGCATGCTCCTGGGTCTGGCCCCAGCCAAAAGATCCTCATCGTGCAGCCTGAAAGAATCGCCATCAACTTCCTCGTCACCACTGCCAGCTCGGCCACTGGATATTAGATCGCTGTCACTTTTGAACCATTTATTCCTGACATTATCAATTGTCTGCTGCATATCCAGCCTTGAAAATGCCTTGTTCCTTGAAGTTTCAGGGATGGCAGGTGAGTAAGCCAAGCCCGCACCGCCTCCACCAAGTGCTCCTGTGTGGGCTTGTGGAAGTTGTGTCTGATCTTTACTTTTGAAATGATTATCCGTACTCGGCGAAGCAAACACACTTCCACCACCTCCACCTCTGGACCACTGACTCTGTGTCCGCCAGTCGGTAAACCTCTGTGCTGACACATCAGCAGGAATCGCGGGGTTCTGGCCTAATGTAGCCTGCAGGGTGGTCAGATGGGCTGGCAGCTGGTGTCTGGGAGTCCCACTTCCGGGCACTTTCTGAGCCAGCTGGCCAAGACGAGCTTGCAGCTGGATCTGTGAGGAGCTGGCTGATTGGTCTGATCTGGCTGTATCCGCTTGATCTGATGACTCTCCTTCAACTGCTCCATCTCCGTGCTTAGAAACTACCCGCATAAAAGCAGCCTTACCTGAAATAATCCAGAAAAGAAAGGAAAGTCATCTCTGTTATTCTGTGTGTGAATTATGTGGACAATGTGTTTTTTAAACTGGGCATGATAAAACCGAGAGGCAGATGGCCAAGAGGTATGTACGGCCAACTTATAGATCAAGAAACATGTGTTCAATACTTGGTCAAGCTTAAGTTTGTGCAAACAAATCTGACTCTACACACTAAATGGTGAATGCTTAGGCAAATCCTCATTATTTCTCAGCCTGATAAACAACTCTCCCACCACACATCAGCAATGGGACCAAACTATTTAAAAAAAAACACAAACACAAATATCTCTATTTATAATTCCCTGTGTGTTTTTAGATCTATTTTTTGTTGTTGCAATGTGGGTTCCAGACAAGGTTGTGACTAGTTATACTATCCTCTGATGTCCTCAGTCTGTGTCCTATCCAGTGCCAGTCTTTTCCTCCCTTTTTGATTCACTGGAATTTGTTTAGTTCTCTCCATATGCTCTACACTGGCCCCACATTTATACAGACCTATCAAGGTCTGATGTGCTCAATATCGTGTTGGCCACCTTTACTTCCCAATATATTTCCTGATACCCATTTTAGACTAGGTCAAGCTGGGAGCCTAGATCCATTTTTAAAATCTGACCTGAGGCAGATTCAAACCCATGACCACTGGGCCAGCAGATAAGCATCTAGCCCTGCTCCTGGCACTCTTTGTGGATGTTATTGTATTGTATTGAATTGTGATATTATCAATATCAGTTATCATCAGGTGAGGTTTAGTGTACAGCCTTTAATATTGTCTAAATAGGGTATATGTGGCTGAAAGATGGTTTTCTAGACAACATTTCTTGTTTCTCTCCTGTTTTCATTTCTATGTTATAACACTTAAAGGACCTAGATTTTTCTTTCTTTTCAATTTTTTCAACTCCAGTTTCTATATTGATATCTCCCCCCCCCCCCCCCCCCTCCCCATAATTATCATAATGTTTCTTTTTTCACAGCTTCTAATATCTCTTATAAGAAACAGTTTGTTGCATATCCTTTATAGGCCATCGCAGTCAACCCCAGGATTTGTTTTGCTGTTTGTGATTTCTTGGCTAGTTTATGTCCAGTAATTTGCCATTGCTTTCTGAACGACAGAAGCAACATGTTTATTGCAGGTGAGGACAGTTCCAATGTGCAGGAATCCAACTTGCAAAAGAAACAATCAGCATGCACACATTTTGACTTCTGCTGGGTGAGACTGGGCACTTACAAACTTGTCCTAGGAGCAGCCTTGTTGATTCTTCATCATCAATCACAAATAAATCACAACTTCATTGTTTATTTTCTATTTAAACTTGGTATTGGTTGTTCAACAGATTGCACTGTGTTGATTTTCACAATGGTATGAAGGAAAGTCACACTATTAAATGTAAAATTGCCTACAAAATTTTTAAAAAGCCAATAAATGCTGGGATTGGTTAAGACATTCTGTAAAGGACACTCACCTCACTACTGTTTGTTCCATTTCTTTGTGTGTGGTTTTTTTTTTTAATTTCATTAATACAGGTTCTGTATGAAAGACTTGATTGTGTTTCTTGTCTTTGCTTTGTTGGCCTACCCAGTCATGTTTTACATGTCATTTCTTCTTCATTGCAAGACTGACTGCAGTCACCCTTATTTAATGATGTTTATAAAAAACACATTTTAATCAGAAACAAATGTATATAGAGACCAAAGCTTGGCTCACCCAGCTGTTGTCTCATCTTATTGTGCTGAGCCTCTTGTCTATGTTTCTTCCGCTCAATATCTTTCCTCTTCTGCTCCAGCTTCAGCCGCAGCTGCTGGAGTTCTAATGAACCTGGATTGGTCTCACTGGCCTCCAGTACTGCATTGTCTGTCATGTCTGCACTGCCTGACATGTGCGGATCTTGTTCTGTGCCGCCAGTCTTGTCTGAAATAAACATGGCAGATACAATCAATCAATCTCTCTCTCTCTCTCTCTCTCTCTCTCTCTCTCTCTCTCTCTCTCTCTCTCTCTCTCTCTCTCTCTCTATCTCTCTCTCTCTCTCTCACACACACACACACACGCGTGAGATTTCTTTAGAAATATAACCTCTCACAACTTAACAACAACTTTATGAATATACAATTAACAGAACAAATATTAGATTACATTTCTTCTTTTTTTTTCCTTTCTCCCCTACAGCACCGGTGCTCTGGTGAAAGGGTCATGGATACAATTCACAATCCCGCATACTGCAGAAGCAGACCACTTTGCACTGGTTTTCATAAAATGGTATAAGTGCCGGTCCTTCAGCTCTGTCCATGTTCACCAGATACAACTCATCTGCGTTTTTATTTCTCTTCTTCCGCCTTGTGGATTCAAGGTAAGGTAGTGTCTAGTTATACTATCCTCAGGTTGTCTCTGTGTTTGTCCTAGCAGTGCTTGTGTGTCTTCCTCACTTCTTGATTCACTGGAAGGTGTTTAGTTCTCTCCATGAGCTCTATTCTGGTGACTCTGTCAAACCTTTGTAACCCCACCATTCTGCGCTGGCACCAATCAGTGAATGCTTGTAGTTTATTAGAAATTCCTCTAGTCGCTCTCTATGTTTCTGACCCATACAATAATACTAATGTTACGTATTCCCATTACTGTATGATGTAGAAATATGTGGTGATGCATCTTCCCTGTGGCAATATGTCTCTTATCCATACAGTAGTACTAATGTTACGTATACGCTTCATTATTGTATGATGTAGAAATATGTGGTGATGCATCTTCCCTGTGGCAATATGCCTCTTATCCATACAGTAGTACTAATGTTATGTATACGCTTCATTATTGTATGATGTAGAAATATGTGGTGATGCATCTTCCCTGTAGCAACATGTGGATGTTATTCATAGACCATTCTGCAGTGACTGAAGAGAAAAGTTGGGGCTTTTGAAAATAAATGTTACAGAGGGGTTCTCGGAATACCGTAGACCAGGCAGGGGGAAGAAAAGTACTGATACTGTGCAGGGTCTGAGCATCAATGAAGGCTGGTTAATGAATGTCATTATGTCTCTGAGACCGATATATTTTGGCCATATATTGGGCGACATTGGCTTGAAAGGGGCAGTGGCATGAAGGAAAAGGCAGGGATTTGTGAGCACAAAGATGACATAGAACATTTCATTATATTATTATTTGTTGCCCAACTGTTAAATGTTGTCACATAAATTGTATCTATTTATTGCATTAACATTTCAGTCTGAAGAGCAGGTGACTTATTTTCAAAAGCTGTTTTCAAGCAATACAAGGTATGTCTATAAACAACATCATTTAAAATAGCATCTTAAATCTTACATTTTAGAGCAAAACTTTAGAAAGACAGCAGGAGCATACTGATTACATTTCTTAGACAAAATAAAAGTTTAGTTTAGTTTAGAATAGTTTAGTCGACGGTCAACATCGCGGCACATGGGTGTAACCCATAAGTGCTCCATTCTACTCCTAACCCAAGCCTCAGTTCAGTGCACAAACTCTGTAGCACTGGCGAGGATCCTGAAATACTTTGGGTAGATTTTTAACTCGAAATTTTGCCCTGGCAGCGCTGTTAGACTACTCTTTTTTGATTTCCAACTGCCAAGGGATTTTTTACGTGCACAACAACACACACTGGCGTCCGATCTCACTACCCAGAAACCAGGGAAAATTTTGTTACTAGCAGTCCACGTGAAAAAAAATCCCGTCCCCCACCAGGGCCTGAACCCGGGACCTCTAGCACTCGAGGCGGACACCATACCTCAAGACCCTCAGTCAGACACACACCCCCCCCCCCTCCCCCCGACAACATAAAAGAAAGTAAAAGACCCTTTTTCATGTTTCGAGGTATATTGGGCACATACTGTTAGACCCACTTTAATAGCCCAAATGCCACTTAAGGAGTGATGAGAATATTTCACCGGCTGCTGTTTCTTACCAATGGTACCCAATTTAGATTGGGTCAACTTGGGAATCCAGGTGAATTTTTACAATCCACCTTGAAGCAAATTCAAACCTGTAATCACCAGGCTGAATGACAAGCCTGCTAGCCACTACACTGCCTAGGCTCCCTCCCGCCAGATGCTGAGGATACAAAGATCCAACAGCTGTAACTACAATCTGACTACAATGGTGTGGTCAGGTATCGAGATCAACTGAGATGTCCAATACTGACTGACCGGCACCTTGCTGTCTTGACAGACGATAGTTTGTAAAATGGAGTTATATCTTTCCATAATACAAAGCTTGGGCTGAATTTAGAGACCATGTGTTGCCCATGCAGCATGATCCCTCTCTCGGCAAGTATAGTTTACTCCAGAGGAAAGGTAACATCAATATGTCTGGAACAAGACAAGCTGAAAAAGCTGCTGGATCAGCAAAGCAATGATCTAACTGTCCGCCTGTCAGAGTTTCCATTCTAGACCAGTCTGCCCTGCCATGACATTTAGTCTTTAGGTTGCATTTCCTCGCACTGGGGTAAGGCTTATATCCAATACTAGAATCATGTAAACTGTCTCATGCAGTTACATGTTGATGTAACATAGCACACTTGCTGACCAAGACAAAGATCCAAACTCAATTCCCCAACATTAGCAGAGGTCATTTTTTTCTATCCAGTACAGTTCTGGGGTTGATTCAACCTCATAAAAAGGGTACGGGATCATTTTGAGAAATTTTGATACAGAAAGGCACTGATGAAGGGAACTGATCGCCCCACCTCATTATACTATGACTTAAATAATGTACTGTCCTAAAACTGCACACCGCAATGAGAGTATCTGCATAAGGGACTTCTTACATAAGCACAAAAATATATACACAATACAACAGCCCATACATACTTGAATCACCATTACTATGTGGTTGCCCCTGACCCTGCTTGTTGACAAAGCTGGATTTGAGGTCAATACCCGACATTTTATCATAAGGCCCTCCATGACTGCCACTCTGCATGTAGATCAAAGCTGACCTGTCCATCTGGGGACAGACACACAAATGAGGATGTACACATCTTTGCAAGGAAGCAAACAATGGGAGAATCTTATGATACAATCAATTCATTTGAATCTCTTTGGTGCCCAACATCACCTGCGTGCTACATGGGCCATGAGAGAAGCAAAGAATACTAATACTGTAACCTCACACGCCATAAGAGGCGACTAAGTAGGGTTGGCATGAGACTAGCTGCCTCAACCCAGTGGTAACTTTAGCTGCAAGATCCAACACATTATAAAGAAGTGTACAAAGGACTTGGCATGAGTTGGTTGCGAGCCTATGCTCCATTGGCAGATGAAAGGCAGCAAAAGAAGAAGAAGAAGAAGACAGCTGATATTATAGCACTTCTGTGTGAAATATGTAATGAATTTAATTTTAGCACATCATGTTCTGATGCTAACACATCATGTTCTGATGTTTGCACTTTATGTTCATTCTGATGTTAGGATATGTTCTGATGCTAGCACATCATGTTCTGATGTTAGGACATCATGTTCTAATTTTAGGACATGCTCATTCTGATGTTAGAAAATCATGTTCTGGTGTTAGAACATCATGTTCTGGTGTTCTGGTTAGTCGACTAAACTAAATTAAACATCATGTTCTGATGTTAGGACATCATATTCTGATGCTAGCACATCATAAGTATCCACGATCAACTGTTTGAATGTCTAGCACTTGCAGATATCATGACGGTGTAACTTTCACTAACACCAGAACAATGTAACAAAACAACTGCTGGCAGATGCATAGCACTGGACCACCGGACAAAGATTCATAGCTTCATTGGAGCTATAACAGTGACAGGGGTGACATAATAATGATCCTGTGTTGAAAATATAAGCTGATAGAAATAACTGCTGATTTATTGATTGAATGGCTGAAATAATTGTTGATTTATGTGTACCTAAAATGAAATATTTATTGTAATTGTTGTTTTAAACTCTGATTTATAGAACAATGGGTTTATTTGTAGTATAAACAATAGAAATAAATGATTTTTATGAGTGTAAGTGATTACATAAATACTATTTCTACCAGGAATTAAACAAACAAATGGTGTTTGTTTTGTAAAAACCACAGCAACAAATACCTATTTTATATGCATCTCTGATTTTATATGTCAGTCAGGTCTTAGTCAGATATGACTGAGCTACCGTATAACAGTAGACGGTACTACCTGGTTTCTGTTAGCGCCGAACGTTGGGCGGCGCTTACCAAACCCGACACCCCACATTGTGCCAACGGCTTCGGGCGGAAGAGCGCAATTGGGAGGGTACAAGCCTTACCCTGGTGCGAGGAAATGCAAGCTAAAGACAAAATTGTCATGGCAGGGCAGACCAGGCCCTAAGCCTTGGTTGGCGACTGGTCTAGGATCGAAGCTCCGACAGGCGGACAGTTAGAGCATTGCTTTGCTGATCCGGCAGCTTCTGCAGCTTGTCTTGTTCCAGATGTAGGGGTGTTACCTTTCCTCTGGAGTGAACTAGGCAGGCCGAGAGAGGGATCATGCTGCATGGGCAACACATGATGTCTATATTTTAGCCCAGGCTTTGTGCTATGGAGAGGCAAAAATCACAAATACTGAAGTATTGGAAAGATCAGGTTGTGTGACGGTTTATTCCATGCTCAGTCTTCGTAGACTTAGATGGATAGGACATCTTAGGAGGATGGATGATGGTAGAATACCAAAGGATATCTTTTTTGGTGAATTACAGATGGGTAAGAGATCTCAGGGTCGGCCTCTACTACGATACAAAGATGTGTGTAAGCGGGACATGATTGATACAGGCATTGATAATGCACATTGGGAGCAAGTCGCCGCTGAACGTGTTGCATGGAAGGCAAATATCAGAAATGGAATAAAGTCAAAGGAGAAAATTATTGCAGAAAAGTCACACACCAAGCGTTTGAGACGTAAGATGGTGCATGATGGTGGAAATGACCACGTGTTCACATGCACCCACTGTGAACGGACATTTACAGCGCAAATTGGCCTTATCAGTCACACTCGCTACCGCCATAGTTAAAAGTTATTATGCCTTTTTAAAGCACAAACTATCGTCTGTCAAGACGGCAAGGTGCCAATGACAATGATGCATCAATAATAATATAGTCACTAATTGATCTGTACCAATAATTGGTCACAACTGCGTATGGGCTCTGCCAGTATCAAGTGACTGATCCATGCTGGCAGAAGTAAATCACAAAGGAGGACCCTTTCACACGACTTAAGGCAGGTCAGCATGGCCGAATGGATAAGAGCGCATGCTCTTAAACATCCGGTGTGCTGATGCCCAGGTAAGGGGCTCAACCCCTACACCGGACAGACGGACTAAAATGTTGACCTATCGTCCTTGACATGGGGGCGTAAATTACAAGTACCTCTGAAGTTGGAGTGGGTTTGCCAGATGGCGAGGGATCCTGTTAATAGGGAAAGCTGATCCACACGCAAATTTCAGTCTAACACTACTGGAAGTAGTGTGTATGGACTCTGCTTGAGTTCAAAGTGACCAAGCACACACACACACACACACCCACCCACACACACACAAAAACAACATGAGTTGAGGCATATTTGGCATATGGTGCTTTCCTCATATTTGTATCACCCAATGGGCACTGGACGGGTGATGTGGTCAATATCATATCAGCTGCCTTTACTGCCCAGGAGATTTTATGGACCCATTTAGGCAGAGTTTGACCTGGGAGCCCAGGTCCATTTTATTTTACAAATCAGTCTTGGTGGGGATTTAAACAAATGACCGCCGGGTTGGCAGGCAAATGAGTTAGCCACTGCGTGACCACAGAGCTCATGATAGAAGTCATGTTGATTTAGATGGTTGAAATAACTGGATGTTTATGTATGTGTGCGTGTGGATGGATGGATGGATGGATGGATTCATGGATGGGTGGGTGGGTGGGTGGGTGGGTGGGTGGATTTAGTGAGTTCGTGATCATAAGAAAGTGAGTTTGTGATTGTAAGAAAGTATATTTGTATGTGAGGGAGTGTGTATTTGCATGTTAACGAGTAGGTGCATAACTGTGAGTTTGGGTAAATGATGTGAGTAGGTATGCAGGTTTGAGTGTATGTGTTTATGAATGTGAGTGTGTACATGTGTCTGCCTGCCTGTTTGCCTGTGTCTCATAACAAGGTAATATGCGTTTGACAATGTTTTTGTTTCCTATGTGAATGTAACATGCACAATGATGAACAAAAGATGAGTGATTGAAAGGGCTGAATGTAAGACGGGCCTGCGTGCCCAAATTATGACCCTTTGAAACTAAAGTTTGTTTGTTTGTTTGTATCTATAAATGACAAAAAGAAATGATGTATATAAATAATGGAAGTGGTTTATTTATTCAATCAGCCTGGAGAGAATGGTCCTGCGGGGAGTGACCAGAGGATCAGGACGACAGGACTCCAAGGAAAAGCCAGATGGACACACAATCGGACTGCTATGATTAATACTGGAACTCTTTGCTGGCGTTTGAAGATCAGGACACAGCACATATGGGAATGTATCGGGTGCTGTGATGTCGATTCTTTATTAAACTTATACCAATGAATGATAAAACATCACTTACCCTATCTAAATTATAGCCTAGATTATCCTTCAAACGCTTCAGCTCAGCAAAATTGGTGGTTGTTTTAGAAGACAGTTTGTTCAAGATGCTGCTATCATCCCCATCCAGTTTGGTCGGCACACTGCTGAGATGGTCTGATATGAGCATAATTGGCTTGCTGCTGCCGTTGTTGCTGATGTTGGCTTCGGCCATCTTGGCATCAGCAGTCGTGGAAAACCCAGATTCTCTAACCTGATTTCACATAAAAAGGAAAAGAAATTATGCAATTAAAACTATAACTTGAAACAACATTTTGTAATTAAAACTATGACTTGAGACAACATTGTGTAATTAAAACTATAACTCGAGACAACTTTCTGTAATTAAAACTATAACACGAGACAACATTCTGGGTAATTAAAACTATAACTCAAGACAACATTCTGTAATTAAAATTGTAACTCAAGACAACATTCTGTAATGAAAACTATAACTCGAGACAACATTCTGTAAATAAGACTATAACCTGAGACAAATTTCTGGGTAATTAAAACTATAACTTGAGACAACATTCTGTAATTAAAACTATAACAAGAAACAACATTCTGGGTAATTAAAACTATAACTTGAGACAACATTCTGTAATTAAAACTATAACTCGAGACAACATTCTGTAATTAAAACTATACCTCGAGACAACATTCTGTAATTAAAACTATAACTTGAGACAACATTCTGTAATTAAAACTATGGAAACTAAGCCCAACTTGAGACAACATTCTGTAATTAAAACTAGGTTAAATTTCAAAAACAGGAAACCTACCAGCAAAAGAATATAGATAGCATGTTTGATTATATCTTATACACATTCTGATCCTTTCTGGTGCTATTGAGTTTGTGCACTGTGTTGAGATTCTCCTCATGTAATCTAGAGTACTTATGGACATCATAATCATCAATATCCAGTGCCTTGCCAACTGGCATGGGCAATCATGCTTCTCCAAATCTTGCAATGTCCAATTACAAGCAGCTATTATCAGCTTCTGAATAAAACATCTCAAAACTCTGTGACGTGACCATGGGTGGGTAAGGGATGGCATACATAACACTCTGAGTGCTGATTAGCCTATAAAAAATATGGGCTAGCACCATATACCATACATGCCTCAAGACGTGTAGAAGAGTCCCTCACTTGGCTGTTTTTACATACATCTGAAGAGACCAGCGTGGTCGAATGGATAAGAGCACTTGGTAAACTTTCTGGTGCTATGGAGTTTGTGCACTGTGTTGAGATTCTCCTCATGTAATCTACACTTAGTGCTTTAGTAATTTACATTTAGTGCTTCCATATTGACGTGGATAGGCCTTAGGTTCATGCCAGAATGCGATCAGCGTTGCCAGTGGTGGGTTGTGCTCAATATTTAAATTTCAAATCCCTAAACAACCAAATAAATCAACTTGGTAAACATTTGGTGTGCTGATGCTGAGGTAGCGGATTCAACCCCTACACCAGACAGTTGGACTAACATGACTACTCGTTTTTGACTCAGGGATGTAAATTACAAGTACCTCTGAAGTTGGAGTGGGTTCGCCTGATGGCGAGGGACACTGGTAATAGGGAAAGCTAATCCACACGCAAAAATGAGTCCAGTACACTTGAAGTAGTAGCACGTGTATGTACTATGCTTGAGTTAAAAGTGTGCGCACACGCACACATACACACACAAAACATGCATCACAAACATGAAAAGACACCAGACTGACCTTATACTCCTGATGAATCTTCCGTGACTCGTGGTCAGAATACTCTCCAGAACTGGCAATGCTCCCTTCCCTTGACCTGATGGCGGTCAGGGGTGTGTCCTCGCTGTCTGAGACTACCGGGATGCCTGCTGCTCTAGCTGCCTGGATACTACTGGCCCGGTCTTGCACCGTATAGCTGCCTGCCGGGCTCATATCTGTGACTTAAGACATCGGTACAGGTGAATTCACACAGACACACAAGCACAAACCATTATAAGCTACACCAATATTTAACAAGAATGTCCAAGTATTGAAATAACTTAACAGTAGTGAATATCCCTGACTGGACCCAGGAGCGAACTCCGGATCACTGGCATGTCAGGTGGGTGAGGCCTCACATGCCAGTGGTCCGGAGTTCGGTCCCGGGTAAAGTCATGGATATGCACTACTGACAAGCTCAAACGAGAGTCAAACTCGAGTCTAGTGCTTCCAATTTGACATGAACGAAGCCCAAGGTTCATACCGGAATACGATCAGCGTTGCCAGTAGTGAGTTGTGCTCAATCTTCAAACCTCAAATCCCGAAATAACCAAATAAATAAACTGAAATAACTGTCAAAAGTTTAACAAATTATCATAAATATGGCTCTGTGGTGAAGAGGTTACAGGTACAAATCGTAATCCCGCATACCACATTCAAATCACAGCTGCAGCCAATTTGGCAGCAGACTGCCTTGTGTTGATTTTTATGTATCGGTATGAGAGTCAAAATATGCTGGTGTTGACTGCAACATCCTGTAAAGGATATGCAAATACCTTAACTTCTAGATTACTGAAGTAATGTTATTTTATGCTTTATCAACCATGATAAACAGGGCTGGAGGACTGAAGTAACACACTTTATCAATCATGATCAATAATACAAGAGTACTTGTGAAAAGAAATTCAACTTAGCACCAAACTTAAAATCTAACATTCAATCAGCACTACTGTGTGGATAAGAAACATGAAGAACTATTGAAACAATTACAAATAAACTGCAAACATTCATTAATTAGTTCCTGCGCTAAAATGGTATGATAGAAACACCAACGTGGAGCTCATGGAGAGAACTAGACAAATACCAGTGAATCCAGAGGTGAAAGACACTGACGCTAGATAGGAAATACATTAAGAAAACCTGAGAATAGAATGCCTAGAAAGGCCTTGGTCTGGAATCCACCAAACAAAAGAAATAGAGTAAGACCTAACACATATAGTGAAGAGAAGTAGAGACAGAAATTAATATGGGGAGGACATCGACAGAGCTGCATTTGGGTAGTTTGGGACATCTGTGTGGTTTATGATCAGTCGTCCTAGACCTAAGACGATTGAGTGAATAGCTAGAAATAGCAAAGGATAGTTCAACATGGAACGAGTTGTTTATAAACGGCAAAAGAAGAGGGAATTCACAAACAAAGAAGCAAATTTTATTTTGAAAGGGTCACAAATTGGGCGCGCAGGCCCGTCTTACATTCGGCCTTCCAATCACTCATCTTTCGCACATCAATTAACTATTTTGCATGTTACATTCACAAAGGAAAACAAAACATTGTCACATGAAAGTTGTGAACATAAACAATGCATATTACCATGTTATAAGACAGACAGGGAAGAAGAGGGCAGTGGGAAGTGGTCAAGCCATATGTCTCATGCTCTGAAGGTTATGGATTTGTTTACGGACCGAGGCGGGTGTCATGACCTGAGCCACTCTGCCCAGCTTCTGACTGCTTCTAACAAGTGAAAACTATGGTGTGACATAAATACATTTCAGTCCAACAGTTCATTCTGCCAAGAGTGAACTCAATACAACATGGTTTCCAGCATAAACAATGCATATCTTCTCACCTCTCTGCAGGACAGGCTGTGAAGTATTTCCAGAGATTCCCTGTTTGGGCTTAGTTTCCAATGCTGCATTTCCTTCACAGCCTGGCCCAACCATGAAGGCTTCAAAAGCTTTCCCACGAGAACCCTGTGGCGGAGATCTGTGATATGGAGACTGGCTTCTGCCACCTGCAATATCGTGAACATATTAAAATATTATTATCAGGTCATCATCATCAACAGCCATGCAAGCTGGCATATGCGTTCATGTCTCTCCACAGACCTCAGTCTTTGGTGTTCTGGATAAACTCTGCTGATATTCCACCCTGCCACCATCTCAGTCCATCCAGCATCACTTCTCTTGGTCGGCCTCTGCCTCTTTTCCCCTCGATCTTTCCAGCCATCACAATGTTCTCCAATGCCTCTCTTCTCATCACATGATCAAAGAAAGCTGTTTGTCTCTTTCTTATTGTTTTATATAATGTTCTAGCTTCATTAGCCTCTCTCAGGCAATCATCGTTAGTTACTTCCAAGTTCTTCCTAATTTGTTCATTTGCATTCCAAGATTCACTGCCATACAGTAAAACAGGTTCTATATAGCACTTCAGCACTCTCTTTCTTACATTCAATGATTATTGCATAAGATACTTTCATTTTCTGAAATGCATTTTTTGCTTGCCCTATTCTGTTCTTAATTTCTGTTGTGCACCTTCCGTCTGATGTTATAAATGTCCCTAGGTATTTACAATTATTCACTTGGTTAAGAATGTTCCCTTCTATTTCCATTTCACATTCTGGTGTCACCTTCTTGGAATACTTTCATCAGGTATATCCATCAAATGACTGGTGGTGAAGCTGTGTCATCATGTCCCTCCACTGTCTCCTCCCCTCAGACATTCTCTTCAGTTCAGGCTAAGTCTCCTCCCCTCAGACATTCTCTTCAGTTCAGGCTAAGTTTGCTCCCCAAAGTCTGTCCATGCTGGTGTGATGTAGTTACTTCCTGGAAATTATCTTTTTCCTTTGCCCTATATCTGGTCCTCCAGTATTATCAGTAATAACCTCCATGTTTTACATTGTGACCAAGTCATGACAATCTTCTTCTTGTGTATGTTGTTCAATAGTCAATTATCTCCAATATCTTTCAGAATTTGTTCAGTCAATTGTATTTATGTCCAGCTCACTCTTTACATCCTGCCATAACATTACATATAAAGTTCTTTTCTTCTCTTTTGTTTCGAGTCCATATTTCAGAGCTGTGCAGTCTTACGGAACAAATATACGCAGCGATTATTCATTTCCGCAGTTCATAAACTTGATGTTGGTTATGTTTGTTTCTTTTGGAATACTTTTCTGGCTACTGCAATTCTTGATCTTATTTTTTCATCACAACAAGCATCCTCTGTAATAATTTATCCTAAATAGGGAAAACTTGTGTACCTGTTCAATGGAATTCAAATAGAACTCACTGAAAATATGGTCACTAAAACTTTCTGCAGATCATGTTGGTAATTGATCAGTGTAATAGAAATACTACAGGTTTATTTTTCCAATCACAGTCACTTGCTTGTAATTAAGTCAGTGGCTAATACAATTAATACAGAAGCTGCAGAATAACAAACTGTACAGATCCTGCAGCATGAGAACCGACTTATGGAGTGATGGCAACAAAAGAAAACTGGTCAAACAGACAAGCAAAATGCATGCATGACCACACCCCCCCCCCCTACCCCAAACTGCTAGCTTTGAACTCAAATGTAGTACACACACATGCTACTACTTCTAGTGCACATTGATTTCGGCATGTGGATTAGCTTTCCCTGATACCAGTGTACCTTGCCATCAGATGAACCCACTCCGTCTTCTAACATACTTGTAATTTACAGCCCCCATGTCACGGACGAGAAGTCAACATGTTAGTCTACTTGACCAGTGTATGGGGTTAACCCACTACCTTGGCATCAGCACACCGGAAGTTTCAGAGCAAGCTCACTTATCCATTCAGCCATGCTGACCTTCATCACTCTTCGCATAAAAATGCCCAGCTAGAAGCCAATAATAACAACAGATTCAGAACAGAAGAAGAACAAAGTGAACAACCAATCCTGACTTGTCAACTATTACCAATCATTACCTATCAATTACTACCAATCTTGACTTGTCAACTCTTACCTATCATGACTTAACACTGACTCCAAATAATGAGTGTGAAAGAAAATTATTGTTCAGCAAGTGCACTAAGAATAGCCATGGTGTTTTTGTTGTAAATGACCAGGATTCCAGTACAACTCAGCCTAAAATGAGAACCAGGAAATGTCTTGGGATGTAAAGGCTGCCGGCATGATACTGATCACATCACCCACTGAGAGTTGACTGGTCTATACAAATATTACATAAACAAACACACAGAGTATTGTTTGGTGCTCACAGAAGGAGAAGAAGGAAGTAGAGACTAGAGGATGCACTAGACAACATAAAATGTGAAAGCTATAGTTACCGACCGGGATTCGAACCTGTCACCTCCAAATGGTGACAGTGCTTCGCTGTAGGAACAAGTGTACTTCGGCGCATGACCAACTAGACACTCCATAAAAAGTGTCTTCATTAGTCATGTCTATCATACACATGACCCTACAACTATGGAATACGGACACAATTTGTATCAAACCATTGAGATAGCACCATAGGTCTCATAATTTATATTAAACCAGCATAGTGGCCTCAACGGGTTCCCCAACTGATTTTCTGTGTAATACGCATACAAATATTAGTTTAAGCATTATATGCCCAGACTGCCTTAAGGCAGGTATAATGGCCCGTTACTGTAATTTACTAAGAGCTCAGGTATTTGAATGAATGAGGAATACACCAACCTGGAGGCACAGGTGAGAAGGCGGTTGATCGCTGCACCGATGATGCCACTGGCGTCTGATCAGAGGATGGCATCAGTTTTTTCTTTTTAGGCGACCTGTAAGGGAATCATTTATTACACCAATTTATCAGATCTCTCATCTATTCATTCACTCAACACAAGAAGCCAGCTCCGTGGTGAGGGGGTTAAGCGAGCAGTTCGTAATTCCACATACCATGTTCGAAACACAGCTGTGGGCAATTTGGCAGCAGACCGCCTTACGTTGGTTTTTTTATTAAATGGTATGGGTCCGGTCGTTCAGAAAGCAATGGCAAACTACTGAACATAAACTTACCCAGGAATCACGAACAGCCAAAAAATGCTGGGGTTGACTGCTACGTCCTGTAAAAGAGATGCAACTAACAACAGAAGAAATGAACACCCATTCATGGTACATCCTCTTCTACTCTAGGATGTAATGGTCAGCACGGCCGACAGGTTTGTCATATTGGCGCTTCAGATTCCTGTAGATCGCAGTTAGGTTAGTGGATACATCCCACACACCACACACCACCATCCCACACACCACTCCCATACACCACCATCCCACACACCACTCAGCTGGACTTGAATATTGACCTCTCATTCAGACAGCAATTGAGAACTATTGAAAATAAAATGTCCTAGAAAATTCAACCTGGGATTGATCGCCAAGTCCAAGAAATAACGTGAACAGTTTTTTTTAACTCCAGGTAATGCAATGTTAGGGTTTAGTTTTTAACTACATCATCATCAGTCAATTGACTTAAATGCTGACGTCCTGTTCAGAAAGCCATGGTAAACTACTGAACATAAAACTCCCCAGTAAATCCCAAACATTCAACAGGTGCTGGATGTGATTGCAATGTGCTGCAGGAACAGCCACTTTAAACAAATATATATATATATAGTTGGTGTCTGTGGCTTAGTTGGTAGTGAAATAAAAGTTTCACAATTCCCCGAAACGCTGAATCGAAGGTTTGAGATCAGCTGCAGGGATTAATTTTGATGGTATGAGGCCTCGGCGGTTCAGAAAGCAATGGCAAACTACTGAATATAAAAATATAAAATTGCTTAGTACAGTCAGCAAATGCAGGGATTAATGGCAACATATTAATAAGGACATGCAAGTAATCTCTCTTTCTCTCTGTATGTTGTGTGAGAGAGACAGAAAGCCAGATGGACAGACAGGGAAGAGAGAGAGAGACACAGAGAGACATAGACAGACAGAACATAGAGAAAGAGGAAAAACAGACAGACAGACAGACAGACGGGCAAACAGACCCCAAAAATATACCAAAAGGACGTACCTGTCTCCACTCTCCTGAGCTTTACTTAAGTTCATCAGCTTTTCTTTGGAAGGTTTCAGCAATGCAGGCATGAGGGGTTCGAGCCTCTGCTCAGTGACTGCAGACGTGGGCGTCCGATTGCTCAAACGGTCAGTGTGCTGGTGGGGATGGTTGAAATGAGGAGTATCTGAAGTGATGCTCTCTACTTCCATGTAGTCTTGACTGGAAACAATAAAGCAATGAGGGATGCTCAAGATTTACAACAATAAAACAGGGAAAACCCACACATATATTTCTTCATCAGTGGGGGTTGGGGATTCATAGCATGAAATATCTCCATCATACTGGGTTTTCAACGTAAATTACTCACATTGATGCAGATTCTCAACGTAAATTACTTCCAATGATGCAGTCTCAACAATTATTACTTCCAATGATGCAGATTCTCAACATCAATTACTTCTGTTGATGCAGATTCTAACATTAATTTATTCCATTGATGCAAATTCTCAACATTAATTACTCTGATTGATGCAGATTCTCAATATCAATTACTTCCAATGATGCAGATTTTCAACATTAATTACTTCCATTGATGCACATTCATCAATTACTTCCAATGATGCAGATTCTCAAAAGTAACTACTGCCATT
The DNA here is from genome assembly GCA_963921405.1 of Cepaea hortensis. Lineage (NCBI taxonomy): Eukaryota > Metazoa > Mollusca > Gastropoda > Stylommatophora > Helicidae > Cepaea > Cepaea hortensis. The sequence goes on along the minus strand of OY992895.1, from coordinate 48,094,430 downwards.
GATGCAGATTCTCAACATAAACTACTTTCAATAATGCAGAGTCTCAACATTAATTACTTCCAGTGTTGCAGGTTCTCAACATTAATTAATTACAAATACTCCTACCATACCAAGGTCAGCCAGTTATGACCAGTTGTGTACATCATTACAAAGTATCAGTAGCAATTATCTCTACCACAACAGTCTCAGCATTAATTACTTCCACCATAACAAAGTCTCAGTATCAATTATTTACCCCATAACAAAGTTTCAGCATCAATTATTTCCCCCATAAAAAAGTCACAGCATAAATTATTTCCACTAAAACAAAGTCTCAGTATCAATTATTTACCCGATAACAAAGTCTCAGTATCAATTATTTACCCCATAACAAAGTTTCAGCATCAATTATTTCCCCCATAAAAAAGTCACAGCATCAATTATTTCCACCAAAACAAAGTCTCAGTATCAATTATTTCCACCATGACAAAATCTCAGAACCAATTATTTCCATCATAATAAAATACCAACACCAATCACTTCTACGATAATAAATTCTCATTGTCAATTGTGATAATCAATCATACGAAAACAGATAATAGAATAGATTAATAAACAGGGTTGGTTGAGATCTTGTAGGAAAAATACTTTTGTTGCAAATTTGTAGGATCTCAGTCAACTCTATATGTGAAAATATTCAACATGGGGTGGCTTCCATTGCAACAAACATCCAGCATTGACTATATCCTCTAGCATGCATACGAGTAGATCAACTATAGATGGATCACAGCATCCAGTAGATGCAGAACAAAGAAAGATTACTTTGGCCAACACCAGCGCCATCTATGGACAAACTCTTTGGAGATGTCAACATGCTCAAGTTGATTGCTGCTAAATATATTCAGGTTGGTGTCCAAAAGTGTACAAAGAAGACAAAGAATTCATTTCTCCATCTTTCTTCCCTTTCTCCTAAATTAAATTTATCATCAGTGACTTGCCGGCTGGTGTGGACAATCATGCCTCTCCACAATTTGCGATCTCCGGCTGCATGGATCAGTCTGTGTGTTGACTCCCTTCCATGTCATGACACAAGACTATCAAGAATCTTCTCACACTGTCTTCCTCTATCTCTCTTTCCACAAATCTTTCCAATTGTCATGACATGTTCCAGTTTTTGTCTTCTCATAACATGGCCAAGACAAGATGTCTCTTTCTGATGTTTGTGGTTAAGTTGTCTTTGCGACTCAGCTTCCCTCAAAATGTCCAGTTTGCTCATTTTGGCTGTCCAGTGAATTTTCAGCATTCTTTTATAAAACCACATCTCCAAGGCCTCAGTGGATTTTTTCACCTGTTTACTAATTGTCCAGGATATACAGCTGTATGTGAAAATTGATTCTATGTAACTTGCAAGAACTCTTTTTCTAACTTTCAAGTACAATGATTTATTGCACAAAATGTTCTTCATTTGATAGAATGCAGTTTTTACTTGTCCTATTCTGTTCCTTATCTCAGTGATGCATCTTCCATACGATATTATCCATGTGCCTAGATATTACCATGGCATAGAAGAAACTTAACTCAGACAGAAAATAACAATCAACATTAATTCACTATATCATGAGAAGTAAAAAGAAAATAACAAATAACAGGTAAGATTAATTGAAAGGTACTGTTCTCTTCAATTTGAATGCTACTTACCGATGTGATTCTAAGTTACTGAAGTCTAAACTGAGGTTGCTGTTGGCATTGCTATTACGATTGAAAGCCGAGTCCAGGCTGACATTCGCAGACAGCCTGTTATAAGGATTGCTCACATCTCCATCCATGTCAGACCTGGGGGGGAATAAAGAACAGAATGTGAGCCTAGTAACTTAGTTTTCTTCCTCTTCTTTCAAACATTCATATTGTCCCTATCTGATGTGTTGTCTCCTGGTTAAACTGAATGATTGTTTCCAAAGCTAAGGGCAAACACTCCGAGAGGAACCCAAACTAAATACGAGGGGACTTCAAATGAAAACCTTAATTTTTGAGTGTGAATATATTCTGAAAATGTAAAGAACAAATGTACCATTTTTCGATGTAGTCACCACTGCATTCAATGCAAATCCTCCAGCGCCGATAACGTGCTTGGATTCTTGTAGAAAAAAATGCTCTTGGTCGTGTGGGTAAACACGTATGCACCACCTGGTGTACCTCTTCACAGAAGTCATGATGTTTTGAAACTTCCTACTCCACTCATACACTTGCTGGACTGACAAGCATGCATCACCATACTGGACCTTCATTCGCCGATGAATTTCTATAGGTTTCACCCCTTCCCTGATGAAAAAACATAACAAAACGCTGCTCCCCTTTGGTGCATGTCAAAAGTGTAGCAAGCCCATCTTTAAACTGTCCTTATGACGTCACTGTGTTCGTCTGCACTGTGATGTCACATGCTTAATACTTTTGACATCCTTAACAACCATATTGACAGGTTACAATACAGTGGCATGGTTATTGTAATTTCTATCACACTTTTAAGACTGCCATTTGAAGACCCATCATATATCAAGAAAAGGTGCTGAATTTCAAACTATTCAGATGTAGAGGTACTTAGCAAAACCAGTACACTGTGCGGGAGTCTCCGTGGCGAAGTGGACAAGATGTCTGCCTTGTGCTCTGAAGGTTGGGGGTTTGATTCCAGGCCGCGTCCTTCGGTTCATGGGTGCATTTTTTCAGAGACTCCTGAAGGTCATCGCTGGAGTATGGAGTTTGTGCTTTGTGTGACGCTTTCTGTGCTGCGGAAAGAGACTGAACCATTTGGGATAAAAACCCGGTGCGATGAAGTCGACCTTGTTGACTTTTAAGCGACTCTTTACATACCTACGGGCACGCACACACTCATGCACGCAAGCACACAGACATATACATACATACCACACACATACGCCTCACATTCTTCCTTTCTTTCCTCTTCTCCCGCTACTGCTGTTCATCTGCCTTAAAGGAGTACAAGCCCTCAAACTCATGCTAAGCCCTTTTAGTCTTGTTCATGTGTGGCTGCATTGTGCAGCTGAAGTTTTCTACATGATGGAAGTAGCAAATCTCACCCCAACCCTCCTTAGTTGTTTCTGATGACATGCATGGTAGGTTACAGTATCACTCCTCTTTGCTCCCTTTATGTGTCCCAGTAACACAGGAACATTGGACTAGCTATTCATAAACTATGCTTCTGTTCTACACAAACTGGACTTTTATAGTCTTCATTTATAAGATTCTAGCAATCTCTAAAACAAACTTTTTCCCTGTAAATCATACTCTAATACATAGTTTTCCACACACCTATTTTTATTTACACAAATTAGACTTACTACTCATAAATTAGAATTTTTCTCTTCATAAACTGCTCTTGTTCATCACAAATTATAACTTCCCTCTTCGTAAATTATATTTTTTTCTCTTCATAAACTGCTCTAGCTCTTCATAAATTATAACTTCCCTCTTTGTAAATTAGACTTTCTCTTCATAAATTATAACTTCCCTCTTCGTAAATTAGACTTTTTCTCTTCATAAACTGCTCTTGCTCTTCACAAATTATAACTTTCCTCTTTGTAAATTAGACTCCCGCTCTTAATAAATTCGACTCTGGTACTCTGTAAATTAAACTTCTTGTCTTCCATGCATTCAGACCAATAAATGTGATGATCCTAACACTTCACAGACCACATCAGGTTCCTGCTTAGGACTTTTTCCCCTCTGAAAATTAGGCTTCAGCTGTTAATAAAGAACAGTCCAACTCTCTGAGACACAGAAACAAACGTAAATTGATAGGTATATTACCTGTGCTGTAACCTCTGGTCATCCTGCCAAGCTAGTACTGATTTGTGAACTAGATCTCGATCCTGCGCTGTGCTTAGTGACAGGGCCCTCCTGCTTGAAGTCCGTTTGGTTGATGCTGACAAAGATATTCCCGCTTCCTCCTGTGGGATGCAGTGTCTTCCTGATATCCGTTTTGAAAGTAATGGTTGGTGAAATCTGCAAAAGAAAATAGATCATACATGGATATGTTATAAACATCCATGTGACTCTTTGCATATAAATCATGTACACTGAACAAAGATAAAAGAAAGGAGTGCCCAGTAACATACTGTTTCTAAAAATAATGAGAATTCTGTGGTCAGTTATAAGGACCAACTACTGAGGTAATTCACAAAAAGGTTATTACATACATAGTTATAGTTAGCTGCATGTCCTTTAACAGAATGCTACAATCATCACAGCAGTTACTGGCTGTTTTGTTGTTTTCTTTGCTCAGTAGTTTGCCATTGCTTTCTGAACGTGTGATGCTTATACCATCAACATGAACGCAAGGCTATCTACTCACAAATTGCCTGTGGCTCATTTTGAACCTCCGACTTGGCATGTCGGGGAATTGTGAAAGGCACACACACACACACAGAGAGAGAGAGAGAGAGAGAGAGAGAGAGAGAGAGAGAGAGAGAGAGAGAGAGAGAGAGAGAGAGAGAGAGAGAGAGAGAGAGAGAGAGAGAGAGAGAGAGAGGCACACACACAACAGTGCCACACACACACACAATGCATGCACGCATGCACGCACACACGCACGCAGGCAGTAGGGCTGACACAGAGAGACAGTCAGATACATATGAGAGAGAGGGGGAGGGAGGGAGGGAGGAAGGGAGAGAGAGAGAGAGAGAGAGAGAGAGAGAGAGAGAGAGAGAGAGAGAGAGAGAGAGAGAGAGAGAGAGAGAGAGAGAGAGAGAGAGAGAGAGAGGCAGGCAGGCAGGCAGGCAGGTAGATGGACAGACACAGAGAGAAAGTATATATATAAGTGAGAGAGTGAGAGAGAGAGGAGAGAGACAGAGAGAGATAGAGAGAAAGAGAGAGAGAGAGAGAGAGGCAGGCAGGCAGGCAGACGGACAGACACTGAGAGAGACAGTCAGATACATATGAGAGAGAGAGAGAGAGAGAGAGAGAGAGAGAGAGAGAGAGAGAGAGAGAGAGAGAGAGAGAGAGAGAGAGAGAGAGAGGGGGGAGAGAGAGAGAGGGGGAGAGAGAGAGAGAGCAGCTAAAACTCTGTACTCACATTGGACTGGTGACCGCTGATCTTCCCATGCCAAGGTTGCTAGAAGTTTCTTCAAGGCTCGGTCTGTGGAAGCTTCTTTTGGTCACCTGACTGATTGGAATAGTGCCATGTACAGCCTGTGAACTTTTCTTGCCTGCTGCAGGTAGCGCTGCAAAAAATACCAAAAAATATAACTATATATGTAAAGGCCCCAGTTAACGTCGGGGTTACTTTCTCGGAAAATGTGACTTTAAGTAAAACGATGTATAGCGAAACACTATTTCCCATATAATTAAATGAAATACAGTGTATAATGTAATGTTTATTTAGATGGTTGTTGGTATTTATTGGCTAAATAGATGGGTTGGAGGGGAGGGTGGTAGATTAATTGGGATGCAGAGGCATTAAAACCACAACTCGCGCCAAAACTATCATCAGCACTACTAGTACTGCTCTGACCTGTTTTCTTAGCTAGATCTTCATAGAGAGACTTTGCTTTCTCTTGGATAACCATCTTGCTCACAGGCATATTCCATTGGTTCTGGTCTAAAATCCAGGCGGCCAATAGTGCTTCCACGTTCTCCGTAAGAGTACTTCTGGTACGAGTGACCTTGGAAGCACTCAAAGGGGTTACTTTTTTAGCAGCCTCTTTGATTTTGTCAGCACCTGCACAAATTGTCCTTACATTGGTTGGAGGTAAACCATGGACTTTACCAATATCAACAGCCCGCCAATCGCCAGCCTGATAGTAACGAAACACATCTAACTTCATCTCAAGAGTACCACTTTTCCTGGTTCTCTTACAACCAGACACATTATCAGCACTTACTGTGCGCTTTGAACTAATAATTATAGGTGATTACACGATACAATACTGGAAAAACGCACTGCACAAAATGCAAAATGGCGACGTTAACGCAGCATAGCAACACAGGTGACGACGTTATGATGGAACGTAACGAAGTAAAGTGAAGTTATGTCCCATTGTGACAGCGATGTTATAGCAAAATGACGTAACCCGAAGCGCCGTATAGCTGGGCCTACCTGTGTGCGCGCACGTACGCAAGCACACAGAGATATATATACATGTTGGGGGGCTATGGTGGCATAGTAGAGTAGCTAGTCTTTGTTTGTCAAGACAGTGGTCTGAGTTCAGTCCCAAGTAGAATTATCCATCAATTGCAGCACTGGGTTAAGTCAAGCCTCCTAAAATGGGTATAAGAGAATTGTCTGAAAATTGTCTGGGAAGAAAAGGTAGTGGAGAATGGATATGGCCATGATTTCCACCTCATTATACCTGTTATCAGTTATCAGTTATCAGTTATCAGTTGGGGTATCTTCGCTGCACTCCGGACATGTCCATAGGTGCTCAGATCCTCCCCCCAGCATATTCATCAGCGTCCGGTGGCTAATAGTGCCAGTTCTGTGTTGGTTGACGAGGCGCTTTGTTTTCTCGATGTACCTCTCGCGTCTGGCTGTGCCGATTCTTACTCCCAGGTCTTTCATCCTGGACAGCGATGTGGAATCACTGACGTCAAAGTCCTCTGTTCTCGCCATATCTTTAAGGACGTTAATAACATCGGCACGATCCATGGGCTGGCCATCTACAGTGGCTGCAGAGCCAGCCAGTTTGTCAGCTCGTTCATTTCCCTCAACTCCCGCATGTCCCGGGACGAAGATGAAGGTGACTTTACGGACAACAGACTTCCGCAGCGACTCAGTCCACTGTCTACGTACAGATCCAGCTTCGACCTTCTGAATCATGCTCATTGAATCACTTAGTACACACACGTTGGTATAATGCTGTGATTCCAGCCATATGAAAGCCTGTGTAACTGCCATCACCTCCATCGTCATGCTGCTCGTGGTCATAGAGTGGGCACCACTGGATTCTTGAACGGTTCGGCCCGCCGAACGGGCTGTAAATGCCCACGCACTTCTCTGCTGCTTTACAACAGATCCATCTGTATAGATGAGTACTTCGGGGCTATCTGAGTGTTCATAGATGAGCGCGTTAACCTCTGCATTGACAGCGGCAGGGTTCTGCTCTCTGTACCGTCTGTCGGGTGTGATAATGCAGGAGAAAGTGCACTTAAAAGCTGGAGGCATCGGCACCCATTCCTTGCAGGGGTTGATACTGGTAAGACTGCAGACCTGTCCGACAACATCTTCCGCCCGACCCATCCATGATTTGCCCCTCTTTAGCCTATCACCCTTTTCTCTGAATATAGCGTCATGCAGAGGGTGCTGCTCATCTGCACTTATTTTTAAGTATGCACGAGCTCTCCAGATCTTGATCCTGTGTTCCATTGTCGGGAAGTCAAGGAGGTATCTCATTGCTACACAGCTGGTGTCTCTCATGCAGCCCAAAATGATGCGCATGGCTTCGTTTTGTACCTTTTCAAGTCTTCCAATCTGTGTAGGGCTGACAGTGAGGATGGCCAGGGCATACTCGATGCGTGAAAGCACAAGTCCTTGGAACAGAAGTATTAGCAGTCTTTGCTCGATATTGGCAGTCGCCATGACTCTCATTGCTGACAAACCTTTTCGAGCCTTCGTTATGACATAATCGACATGATCTCTGAAGGACAGGCTACGATCAAGCCTCACGCCAAGATATGTCATTGACTGGGTTCTACTCAAACTGCTCCCATCCATTCTTACTGCCGGCAGGTCTGTTTTCACAATATGGTTTCCACCTCATTATACTGTGTCCAAGAATACATGTTATACCCCAGAAGTGAACAGAAAACACCGAAAGTGATGAATGAATTATTTAAAACCGAAATAGCAAAACCAGAAAACAAAATAATACCATCAACTTTATCAGGAGAAGATTGTAAAGATCCCAGCCCTCCATCTTGACCTTGGCAGGAGTCAGGCCCCTCAAAACTATGGAACAGGTCGGCTAGAAAGGCAATGATGTTCATTTTCATCTCATTGTGCGTGTACAACAGGTCCTCGTATGACAGATGAAGACACCTGCAAGAAAGGTAAATCTGACAGAAATTCCCAATCTGCTGTAGGTTGTACAAGGCGTCTGCAATCCCAATGTCTTCCTTTAAGCACAGATCTGTAGACAATAGAGAATAAACATGAGATTGTGGGAAAGCTTCCCAATTATGGAAACATAAAAGCAGAAATAAAACAAAGAAAACTTACATAAAAGCGCATGTAACTATTTTTCCAGAGGAGTGTATCATACCTATTTACATAGGTCAGCATGGCCAAATGGATAAGAATGTGTGTTCTTAAGCATCCGGTATACTGATGCTGAGGTTAGGGGTTCAATCTTACACCGGACAGGACTAAAATGTTGATGTATCGTCTTTGACTCGGGGATGTAAATGGCAAGTACATCTGAAGTCAGCGTGATAGTGAGGGGCATTGTTAATAGGGAAAGCTAATCCACATACAAAATCCAGTCTAGCACTACTAGAAGTAGTATGTATGGACTAGGTTTGAGCAAGTGCCAAGGAAAAAATGATACATAAATAAAAATATTTTAAAGAATAAAAATACCTTGTTATGCACCTCAAAATCAGCATACATGTATGCCTACTTTTTAATAAGGCTAAACTAATTCACAAAATCCTATTTCAAAATGCCCCAAGCTACCTTTGGCCATTGTTTAAATATAACGCAAGACATAGAGAACGACTAAATATATTTCATGTCCCTAAACCTAGGATAGACATATAAAACAAGCTTAGCATACTCTGCCACTCAGTTGTGGAATAATCTTCTACAAGAAATCAAAGACACCACCAATCATTATACATACAGTCGCAATCTGTTTGAACACTACCTCAGGACAGACTACATGCCTCCTTAAAAAGAAAACAGCAATAAAGACAATAATAATGGTAAATTATCTCGAACGACAACTAGCCAGGAAAAACAAAAACCATTCCCATATGTGTGTCACGTTACACCCACCTATGATGCCTATGTTAAACATTGCCTCAATGAGTCATGTATTATTGATTATTTTTCATGCGTTTTAATGCTTATTGTTATTTTGTTGTCAAAGATTTGCTTCATAAGAGATGTTGAATGAAAGAATTTATGAAAGGAAATAGAGAAGAAGGACAGAATGTCAGACGGGCCTGCGTGCCCTATTCTTAACCCTTTGAAAATAAAGATTTTCGTTCGTTCGTTCCTCTAGACAGATTCCATCCATGTAATGTGCTCCATCTACCCTTGGGTGGATTTCCTTTCCCAAATCATTTTGCTACAGCAGTAGCCATACAATCTATTCTTTATGGTTTCAAACTGCCATTGAACGTGCGCAACTTGCACGTGAGACTTCCTACTTTTCCTGCCCACATCTGAGAGTGTTAGGTATCTTATCTCACTATCCAAGAGATTAGGGGGGACGCATGATATCATTAGATACCAATAGTTCCTGGAAACATTCCCAGCCCTATGGTGGGATGGGACCCGGGGTCTTCTGAGTGTGAAGTGGACACCACAGCCTCTCAGCCATGGCTCTCTCTCTCTCTCTCCTCCCTCCCTCTCTCTCATGAACGCATCACGCATGCACACACACACAACCCACTAACACAGTGGTGGTTCTCAACCGGTGGAGAATTCCTTCCCAGGGGTGAAATTTAGGGGGGGGGGGGGGGGGGGGGTTCCATATTATTTCAAGACCGTGTTAATATAACAACCAATTACTTTGATAATGGATTTCTCTCCATAATTTTCAGTTCTGTACTTCTCGCCCTTCTGAAATTCGTTTTATAACGTAAGTAGACGTCTGTCTAGACTTGTTCTAGTGTGTGTTATTAAATTTAGCTTCCATTTTTACGTATACTGAGTAGGGGGTGAGGGGTGGAGAATTTATAGGGAGGAAATATGAAGGGGGTGAGGGAAATGACATTCTGAATATATGGTGAAGGGGTGCATGGACCAAAAAAAGGTTGAGAACCACTGCACTAACATATACAAGGTAAAGTTATCCCACAGATACTACCATAGGGATGGGTTAATGTACAGACAATTCTTAAAGTTATTATATGGTATATGGGTCATCCCAAAAGCGATACTGGTAAGGTTTTTTTTAAAAATACTGTCACAATGGGAAGTGACCCCAGACCACTGTACTGATAATCCAGACGGCAATCCATTGTGCTGCCACAGCTCTGTCCTTAATGTATAGAACAAATAGTACATGGATATTCTTAAACACAGCTTCTTCTTCTTCTGCCCTTTAACTCTCCTTGGAGCATAGCTTCTTAGCCAACCCATGCAACTACGTTTTTGTTCTCCCCATAATACTCATCTCTGTCTCTAATTCTCTTCTCCGTGAGATTTTAGATTTCCCTCTATTTTGCTGGCCCTGTGGGTTGTTAACAAGGGACTTTCTAGTTAGATTTGATCAGGTTCTCTCAAAGTGTGCCCAGCTCGGAGCCAGTGTCTTTTCCTCACCTTTTGATTCACTAGTGTCTATTTAGTTCTCTCTATGAACTCCACATTAGTGATTCTTCTTCTGCGTTCATCCAGTTTTTTTTTTTTTTTTTTTTTTTTTTTTTTTTGACGTGATTGCGTTGTGCCTGTTTACAGCAGAGCTGCGTTCTTGCACCGTTAGGCCGAAACATCCGACTTCTGCAGGCATTTGTTGACCGGGTTAACCTTCCCAGGGATTAGTGATTCTGTCATAAATTTGAGTCCTCCTATTCTAAGCAGGCACCAGTTAATGTTATTAATAAATGTTTTAGTGATTATCGTGTTTATGATCCATACAGTAGCACTAATTTAATGTTAAGAGATAAAAATTTTAAGTTTAGTGTTCAGCTTAATTTCCTTTGACTTCCACAAAATTTTAGTGCTTTAATAGTTCCTCTAGCCTTTCGTATTCTAATTTTAATATCTGTTTCCCCTTCTGTGTCTACATTGCTGCCTAAACAGGTACATGGTTCCACCTCTGAAATACAACTTGGTGAAATATAAAACATAAAATGCTATGAAAGTGAAATGAAAGTTTCACTAATTTTATTCATATGAAAGGAAAAAGATATACAGAACATTCAGTACTACAAATCTCCAATTAATATAAGATAAATCTACAAAATATTTTTTAACAATGCTTCATTGAGAGGGAAATTTTTCATATACATAACACTATGAATGTATTTACTGTGAATGTAATATCCTTTAAACAATGTATCAATATGGTCTATGTGCACATTACAGCTTGGTTACAGGTGTGTTATTTTTTAAGACTACTACTTTCTTCTGTTACTACTCTCTGTGGTATTTCATTCGGTGTCCGGTGTTTAATGCCAGCTTTATCAAACAAATATTAAATTACAGACAGGACTGGATATTCACGATTATCAACGTCTGATCTAGCCCAGGCACAATAAATTATAAAAGCGTCCGCTCTTAAACTTCCAGTGCTGATAGCAAGGCAGCAGGTTCAACCCCAACATCAGCCAGCTGGACTAAAATGCTGGCTTCTCGTCCTTAATTTGGGGATGTAACTTACAAGTACCTCAGAAGTCAGAGTAGGTTCGTCTGATGGCAAGGACACTGGTAATAGGGAAAGCTAATCCACACACAAACATCAGTACACTGCACTAACCAAAAATAGCATTGTATGGACTACTCTTGAGTTCAAAGCGAGCAAATGAAAACATAAAAAACAGGTCAAGAAGTTGCAGGAGGAAGCAGAAGGAGCAGCAGCACAGTCAGGTATTACCTCGTATTACCCAATCTGTATCCATAACCTTACTAATCTACATAATTCACACTCTAGTGATAGATAAATGAATTGTTTTAACCTTTTATGCTAAGCAACTGTGGCCTGTAGTAAGCAATGACAGCTGCCACGCTGCATCCATCGCCTATATCCCTCATCAAGTCGTCCAGGAGAGGCACTTGTACAGTTTCATTATATGGTGATGCCTTGACTGCTCGTACCTGCATACGAACAAGTCAACACAACAGTCAGGTAAACAACATTGAGCAGTAATGTCAGACGGGCAATAGAAAACTACTACATGTTTATGGATACTCACAAAGCTTTATCTTAGATTGAATGACATACCATTTTCAAACTGAATAATTATCACGGCGTAATATATGCGTATCTTTTACAGTACGTTGCAGTCAACTCCGGCATTTTTTGGCTGTTTGTGATTACTGGGTAAGTTTACGTACAGTAGTTTGCCATTGCTTTCTGAATGACCGGCACTCATACCATTGTACAGAAACCAGTGCAAAGCGGTCTGCTTTCAAATCGCCTGTAGTTGTGCTTCGAACGCGGTATGTGGGATTACGAACTGCATCCGCAACCCTTTGCCATAGAGCTGGCATGCAAAAAAATGAAAAATAATTTTAAAAAGGACCGTTTCACATGCCTTAAGGTGTATGCCATGATCCATATTAGATCATGGGGCACATAGTGCAGATAGTCCAAATCTTCCCGCAGTTCAGCGTAAAGATTAAGCAGGTCGAGTTTCACGCCTTGCATGAAAACGGCAAGGCTAATCGCTGGGCGAGGGGACAGCATCTCCTCCAGGCAATCAGTCTGTGTGGAGCCATGGTCAAAGGTGGGCCTGGTTTCAGGGGTGCAGGGAGTATGGCTAAATATTACACCACTCCTTTTAAAACTTAGATTGTGTTGAGTTTAGAACCAGCAGATTGTGGTGTCGCACATTTTTAGAATAAATGATGTATATTTTGTTGTAGCGATTATAGACATTGAAAGCCGATTCTGAGTTGTTTGAGTTGATCGTTAAAAAGTCGTGTTCCACTCATTTATAGTTTGCGTGTGTTCAGAAGCCATGAGTGACAGTTAAAGGTAATTAACTATAATGGTGGTTCTGAGTGTGTAGCTCAACATCAAGTCCCCGGAGTGGAGAATCAAGAGAAAGAAGTCATAACATGAATATAGTTATACTTGATAAAGACGAGTCAACATATCAGCAACAAATATATATCAGAGAGGAGTCAACCTTCAGTCAAACGCAGAGTACGTATATCCCTGTCGACCTTGTGAACAGTCAGGCACTCTATGAATAATCACTAGCGGGCGTTAACGCACCCTCCCTCAAGATCAGGAGTGCACCAGTGAATAAAAGAGATTATTCCGCTCCCTGGCAGTGTATTGTGAATATATTGTGGCCTAATATGTGTATGCAGCAATGAGCACTTGAAGAGTAATGTAGTCAGTATCCCGCCAGCCGCCTTTACTGCCTAGGACATTTATGGTGCTCAGTTCAGACTGGGTTAATCTGGGGGTCCAGGTCCATTTTTTGTGAGGGGGCTTCAAATGACATTTAAAGTGTAATAGAATTTACAATAACCATGCCATTGTCATGTAACCTGCCAATATTGTTGTTAAGGATGTCAAGCGTGTTAAGCATGTGACATCACGTGCAGGCGAACACTGTGACATCATAAGGACAGTTTAAAGAAGGTTGCACCAAATTTGACATGTTATCAGTCAGGAAGTTAAACCTATAGAAATTCATCCGCGAATGAAGGTCCAGCATGGTCTACATGCCTGTCAGTCCAGCAAGTGTATGAGTGGAGTAGGAAGTTTCAAAACGGTGTGACTTCTGTGAATATGATACATGAGTGGTTACACACATGATCAAGAGAAATTTTTTTCTACAGAAATCCAATCACTTTATCAGCGCTGGAGGACTTGCATTGAACACAGTGGTGACTACATCAATAAATGATACATTTGTTCTTTACGTTTTCAGAATATATTCAGCACACACACAAAATTTTAGATTTTCATTTGAAGCACCCTCATATATACGAAGCAACTTCTATATTCTAAAAATGGTTTCTTCCACTTCTTCATTCCTCTTTCGAGGGGAGTGTGTCACAGCTAGTTCTGCACCTCAGAAGTCAGTGTCTCTGACATCAGCATGCATTTATGTCAGGTCTGCCTGCTCTTGACAGATGTCATCCACAAGGTAATGGGCTCTATCTACCCACGGGTAGGTCTTTCTTTCCAAACTAACTGTGCCAGGGCACTAGTCTATCAGCCTACCAAAAGAAGATCTGATATGAGTGATATGTGAGGGCGCCCTAGAAACAAATGAACTGATGACATCAACGACTTTGTACCATCACATGGAACAACGCTATCCACCGCCACCCATCGGGCATTGAAACATCAATTTCCCTAAGCGACGCTTGATGCAACAGTTGATGATGATATGCGGCGATATTGTGCGATGATATTTTTTTATGTGCACATCTTGTATCTGGAAACTTTGTTGTTTGGTATCCGATCTCACTACACAAGCAGGTGAACATATGATCATAAGGTAGCAACTGTTACTGGAAACAATTCCCAAGCCTACAAACCCCATCCACCCACACGGGTCCTGTAGCAGGAGCCTGCCATGGCTTTGTGAGTGTTAGCGCCATCATTTTCGCAGGCGTGGGTGCACGGAGGTGCAGGTGGCCAGTCTTCCCTTTCCAAAGTAAGTTAGTCGAAGATCATCCTCATTGCACTTCGAACCATTCAGTCCATAAGTGCTCAGATCCCCTCTTCAGTAAATCCTGAAGCATGTAGTAGCTCACGACACCAGTTCTGTCTTGGTTTATTAATCTTATTTGGCTTCCAGAATAGTGCTCTCGTCTGGCCACACCTCTTTGCTGTTCTCGCAGTCTGACCATGGTTGTAGATTCAGTCATCACTTGGTTCTTGCAAAAGTTTTACTTCGCGCAGAACATTCAGTATATCAGCCTGGTCAATAGCTCGTCCGCCCTCCGCAGTAGCCTTACCTGCAAGCATGTCAGCATGCTCATATCCTTGTACACATACATACCGCGGCATGAAAATTAAACTAATCTTTGCCGCCATGACTGCCCCAGAGACACCAACTACCTTATGGCTAGTTGGTGAATGGCTATAGCTAAGATGAAACCCTCATCCACTGACACTCAAGCCATTGTCGGTGTAACTTTCCCAGTGCCATGCTGAGATTGAACCCTGACTTCTAAGTCTGAGGTGAATACCATTATCTCTCAACCATGACTTCCACCTTCTTAAATAAAATATTTAACAAACGCCGCCGCTTTTTCCAAACTAAACAGCATACCTTTTGTCCTGCAGCCCGTTCTACCTCTTCCTCTGCCTTTCCTTCAGTTCCTAAGACAGTACAGACTTTATTCACCCAAAATACCAAGGCCTCCTCTGGAGTAGCTGGAAGTTCGCTGGATGCTGGGAATGTTGTGATTCGTCTAGACATAAATCAATTAACAGGTATGTAGTAAAACACATTAATAAAATAACAAAGTCAGACATACTAAGACATTTTCAAGCTTGACATCATCATCACCTATAATTTCAGCTCTTGGGTTGGTAGTATGCCTTCTTTTGTCATTGCATTCTTTAGTTGTCTGTCTTAAGATATTCTCTTAATTCTATGTATATCGGCATTGATAAATCTGTGCATGGCTGTTTTTTAAATGTTGTTCTAGGTATGCCCTTTTCTCTTGTCCCCAGTAGTGTGCCTTCAAGTCCTCTCTTTAGTGTTTCTTCATATCTTACAGTGTCACCACGCCATGATTCTTTGTTTGCTTGTTAAGTTATGGCTATTTGTTTTTCTCTCTTTGCCATCAGGATTAGACAAGTAAACAGCAATTGACATACATCATAGCACATGAAAAAACAGTAAATAAAATAAAAACAGTATGTTAAGGGCAGCTTTACAAAATACAATTACGGAAACAGGATGCTGTGGTCACAAGCCACCAACAGTAAACACAACATAGAAATTAAGGAGATGATATTACAATGACTGAAATCACAGGGCTGACAGTACTGCAAAGCCATTACAACCAACCTTCAATGCAAAGATGTACTTGACGATGACGATGATGATGATGATGACGATGACAATGATGAAGATGATGATTATGATGATGATCAGAATGAAGGCTTATGATGAATGATGGGGCGACTGGTAATGGAGGAGGAAGATAATAATGACAATGATGATGATGACGATGATGATAATCAACAGAATTTCACCACAGCCTCCTCTTTTGTACAACAAACTCACCTAACAGCCTTGACAACTTTCTCTACGCTTGCAACTTCATATATATATGCTTGCATCAGTGCATCAATCAGTGCCAAATGGGCTTTCTGAAAGTAAAACACAAACACAATTTCTCTGTCTGGTTCACATCCATCATTTTCTTAACAGAAGCCTGATGTTAGTATGCACATACTCCACTCTACCTCCACCTCCCTTTGGGAAGTTAATCTTATACCTTCTTATCTACAAGGCAGACGTGGTTGCGGCCTTGTGGGAGCACGTGTACACCTCGGAGGAGCAGATGGATCACCATAGTCTGGTAAGAATGAGACAGCGAGGTGTGACGAGGGGATCTGGCCGACGCTCGACGCTCAGAGGAAAGGCGAAACGGACATATAATCAGATTGCTACTGGAACTATTAGTGTTGGAACTCTTCGCTGGCTGCTGGGGATGGGGACGGAGCGCTTATGGGAATGTCCCGAATGCTGTGATGTCGGTTCCTAAATCAATCAATCAATCAATCAATACCTTCTTATCTTATTCTTCTTCTGCCCTTTATTCTCCAATGGAGAACAGGCCCTCAAGCAACTCTTTAGTTGGCTGAATGTAACAGCTAGAGTTTTCTACAGGATGAGATAACCGGTCCAACGCTAATCCTACAAAGACTCACATCAACCCAATTTAGTCATCTGTTATGACCTGCATAGTCAGTTACTGGTCCAACGATAATCCTACAAAGACTCATATCAACCCAATTTAGTCATCTGTTATGACCTACATAGTCAGTTACCAGTCCAACACTAATCCTACATAGACTCACATCAACCCAATTTAGTCATCTGTTATGACCTGCATAGTCAGTTACTGGTCCAACGCTAATCCTAGACAGACTCACATCAACCCAATTTAGTCATCTGTTATGACCTGCATAGTCAGTTACCGGTCCAACGCTAATCCTACACAGACTCACATCAACCCAATTTAGTCTCATCTGTTATGACCTGCATAGTCAGTTACTATTTTACAATTTGCTTCCCTTAAGGGCCCCAGTAATATATCTACAAGCCTTCTCATACAAGGGAGAACAATTAGGTGCACCTGTATGCATGTTGGTGGGAGCTGCATGGCAAAGTGCCAAGATGCTTGCCTGCCGACCAAGTGGAACGTATCTGAAATTTTTTTTTTTAATGCCATGTGCTCACATGTCAACCTCGCCTAAAATGGTTACCAGGAAATGTCATGGGCAGTAAAAGCAGCCAGCGAGAATAATGATCACATCACCTCCTGAGAGACAGTCAGTCAGTACAAAATATGGGGTTAGCACCATATGCCCAAGAGTTGTATGAAAGGATCCTTTACTTTTTTATTTATATGCATGCTGCACATATTTATAAAATACGCTTTAAGTGTTGAAGTCTTTCTTTTCAACAAGCTATTATTGCATACAGCTGGGGCCAGTGGTTGAGTGGTTGTGAAGTCTCTGAAAGACTGAGACCTCGAAAGACCAATGAAGAATTTCAGTTCAGAACAATTCTTCTCAGAACAACTTTTCCGTGTCCCATTTTCAAGGTGGAATCGCGGAAGTGCATTGGCTATTTTCACTGACCTAGGTTCCCAAGACGACTCAATCTTAAATGGCTTCCAGGATATCGGGGGAAGTAGAGGAGACCAGCATGATATTACCCACATCACCCATCAAGTATCAATTGGTCTAAAATACGGGCCGAGCACCATACACTCAATACACACTCATAACATGAAACAGGTCTTTTTCTTTAAACATATTTTCCTGGTGTCACATCCCATGTTCGTGGTTATGTAGTAGATGGATCAGATTGGGGGTGGGTAGAACTTTTATTAATGAAAGTTCTGTCTGATGTATTGTTGACTGCATCTCGTTGACAGAGCGATTGGTCACACATATGTACAATGAGGGCAGTGGTCAGCTACTCAACAATATGAATCTCATGAGCGGGCCCATGACAAGGCAGTAAAAACATAGCATAAATAATCAAACCCTTAGCCACAAAACAAAGCTGGGACCCTCCCATCATCCTGAACGTGTGACAGTGTCTGGACTTGCCAGAAGTGCTTTGATGACTATTATCTATGAAAGCATTTGTTAACATGGATCATCACTTCAACATCTTGATTCAGTTTGTTAATAGGTAGTAGCTACCCAGGCAGTCCAAGGTATTCACAAGATATGTCTTAGAAACCACATCTGTTATATCCAAGCTCTTCCTAATTTGTTCAATCATGTTTCATGATTAGTAGAACAGATTCAGTATAGCATTTCACTACTCTCTTTCTGACACCTACGATGTAGACTAACTGCATAAGAAACTTTTTATTTACTAAAATGTCGATTTAGCTTTTATAAAAATCTACCACAGTTGGGGAATACACGTTAATTTTGGAAGAATAAGTTTAAGGGCAGTCACAAAGCTGGACTTATGGTAGAATAATGTGTTCAAACAACTTCCTATGAACTTTCAAACTGAACAACCTAACGTGACTTACTAATCGAAGAGGTGCAGTTTGAACAAGCACTGTTTCTGTGACTGCTGATTCTTGGATTTCAGAAATGTATATCCCTTTTCTGGACAAGACCTGAATGATACTCCAGTGACCTGTAAGTAATAGGTAACAGTAATCAATAAATAAATTGTCCTGAAGCAGTTACCTACTATGGATCTGTGATGTTATAGCACCGTCACATCTTGTAGGCCTGAAAGCAAGGAGGATATATAATATGTGGTCATTTGTTACCTCACTTTGGCAAGTTATGAGCCCAGGCATCGAAATCACGTCCGACAGTGCTCATGCCATTACCAGTGCACCCACCAATAGGTAAAAGTAACATCAAGCCATGATATTACTTCATGCGTAAAAGTAATATCAGACAATGATATGACTTTATAGGCAAAAGTAATATCATGGCAATTACTGCACTGACCAAATTATGAGGTAAATTAAACTTAAATGAAAAATAATTCTCCAGCAAAATATTAGTTGCCTAAGGTTTGAATTTGCATCAAGGCAGATTTTTACAATTGAACTGGACTAACCTGGTTGACCCAGCCTAAAATGAGTATCAGTAAGTACCGTGTATTATCAGTTTCTCAGATATAATTTCATTATTAGCCAACTGTCTTCAATGATCAGGTCTGGCAGGGTATCTACTGTCTTGATACAAGACATTCTTCTCTATATATATACTGGTCAAATTAAACATCAAAACCTGCACAGATGCAAAATAATTCAATAGATGAAATTATACATGAAATATTGACTAACAGAAGCAATGTCACTGAACTAGGGACATGCTCATAAGTGCCCCGTCTCCCTCAGCAGATATTGAAGTGTATAGATGCAAACTACCCTGTTTACACTCTGATTAGATGCACATCTAACATGAACCAGCAAAAGACAGGCAGCACCAGTTCCAGTTTGCATTTTATGTTTCTGCAGTCTGCACAATGTTGTCTCATTTCATGCTGTATGTATCATTACACAGATGTTTTTCCTTGATCGTTTGCACTACTGAAGATTTTTTCCATTTGAAAACAGCCCAATATAGGTGTTCTAGAAGCCAACTAATCTGCCCCATCATTGCCAAGGAGTAGGACAATATATCCATAAAATTTTCCATAGAATTATCACACTCATAATAAGAACTCCTGCATACCGCAGCCGTCCAGTTTTGGCCTTCCGTTCTATTGGCCATAGATCACCATCAATTCTCAATTATTCCAAGCTGTTTGCACAAACGAGCCGAAGTATCAAAACAGACTTGATAGTCTCTTTAAAACTACTGTGGTGATATTGAAACATACGGCAGTGTGGTTTTGTGTAGGTCAGTTGAAAAGATGCATTACGTTACTGCCATAATTGTAAATTCACTGTAGTATGCACCTGCCGAAACATACTGAAATAAGCCAAGCATTATACTGTGCACGATATATACAGATCATGTGTCTTCATTCTTCAGAAGTATCATGTTCAGTAAAGTCGTCTGAATCAATGCTTACACACAACATAGACTGCAGTAATTATGAGCCATGCTCAAACAGTCATGAATCAGGCAAAGATGAACATGTATTTTTTTTTTTTTTTTTTTTTTTTTTTATGTATTCCTTGTAAATATTAAGAAGATACAAATTTTCCCTAGGGACTAAGCTACAGAGCGCTGGGAATGAGACAATCAATGAATTAATCAATACATAGATAAATGTGAAGGATTTCTTCAAGAATGTCTCTCATTAGATACGCTGTGTAAAAACCAGGATGGTTTTATTTCCCCAACAGTTAAAAAAAAAATAAAACAGCAGGCACTGCCACAGGAGTGTGAAGTATTTGGTTTTCATATATACTAGGTCAATGCAGGCCGCTCATAATTGTTGTGTTGATCGGACTGTTTTTCGGATCCTGAGCTAAGTATGGTTGAGTTTTATTTGTTTCTATTGTTCTGTTTTGTTTTTGTGTTCAGTGATGCAAAAAAGACTTCGGGGGAAATATTCACCGGTATCCACATCAGTTTTTCTTTAGTCGAGTCTTCTAGTCATTTTTTAAAGTAAATCAGACCCTAGGTCAACACAAAACACTAGTGAAGTAGCAGCTCTCTTCCTCATCACATCTCCATCTCAGTTAATGATGGTAGTGACCCAGTACCCACACGATGAGACTGAGTAGATCCCAAAGGCATATTGGGTGGCAAAAATCCAAATCTGCTGCTACTGAGAACTGACCTCTAAACCAAATCTGTTGATAAGTCAGCACACTGTCCATTATTTTACCACAACTGCATTACTGCACACAAGTGCTCAAAGACATTACATGACCAAATGGAACCAGAAGAAGAGGCCGACCGTGTAAACGATGGACAGAGAGAATAACAACATCCAGAGGATTCTCGATATATGAATCCCATAAATGTTTATGCTTCACCTCAACACCGTAAAGTAATTGAGGAACCGGATGAGATGAAATGATGAGACATTACATTGTTTGGATTGGACAAGGATCAAGGATCTTCCCGACAGGTTAGGGTGAGAAGGATAACATGTAAGGACTTGCTATATTAATGATAGCAGACGCATAGGTGTGGCAGTTAGGAAATTAAACTAACAATTGGCATCAGCACAGTGGGGCGAGGGTTCAGTGCCTGTGGTCGACAGTCCGTTACGGAAGGAAAAAACTGGCCACTTAATCCTCCGCGTACACAGGCCTACAAACTGTGATGGTCCCAACACTTTGCATGCCCACGGGGGAGGGGGGGGGGGCGCTCCTTCAATAGGACTTTTAAAAAAAAATTATTGATGTTGATGTTGCCAATGACGACGATGACAATGATGTTGATGATGATGATGTTGGTGATGATGATGATGAGGAGGAGGAGGAGGAGGAGGAGGAGGAGGAGGAGGAGGAGGAGGAGGAGGAGGAGGAGGAGGAGGAGGAGGAGGAGGATAATGTTCACTCTTTATTGTCCTCTTATGCAAACTGCATCTCAACTACCATTCCTTTTAATTTTGTTTGGGGAGTGGGGAATCAAAAAACAAAAATAACACAAGAAGGTCATCACAAAAGATTGACAAACTAACAGGTAATACTGGCAACTACAAAGAGAGAGACTCCAGGTGAGACAGATTACCTTGCCACTGTGTGTGGATGTCTGGAAACAGGTTACTGCAGGCCTGGCAGTAGAGTTCACTTGAGGACAACAGGTTCACTATGACTGGCCTCAGAATCAACTGACCCTGTTTTGAGAACATGTCAAAGTCTTTGTATGGGAAGAATCACTCACATAATAATAGGACAATCAAATGTGTTAAATCAAAGTTTGATTGACAAGTCAAATAAGCATGAAAATGACTATTCTTACCGCCTGCCTGTCATACAATGTGTGTTTTT
This sequence comes from Cepaea hortensis, assembly GCA_963921405.1. Classification (NCBI taxonomy): domain Eukaryota; kingdom Metazoa; phylum Mollusca; class Gastropoda; order Stylommatophora; family Helicidae; genus Cepaea; species Cepaea hortensis. Next base: position 48,072,451 of record OY992895.1, on the reverse strand, counting down.
AACACTGCAACTGCCACCACTCAGCAGTTATAGCAGAATCATTATCACTATTCATCATCAATTCCTTTGCCAAAAGACAAAAGTCACACAATAATAGGACAATAAAATGTGTTAAATCAAAGTGTGACTGACAAGTCAAATAAACATGAAAATGGCTATTCTTACCACCTGCCTGTCATATAATGTGTGATATTTTACCACTGCAGTTGCCACTGCTGCTGTTACTACTACTACTCAACAGTAAAGTAGAATCATTATCACTACTCATCAATTACTTTGCCAAAAGGCATGGACAGTCATGCTTTTCACCATACTTCACAATCTCACATAAAATGTACCAATTCATATGCTGATATTTTGTCGTACAGTGATAAAAGGCTATCAAGAATCTTCTCGTTGTGCATCCCTCTATTTCTTTTTCCATTAATCTTTACAGCTGTTACAATATGCTCTAGTTATTCTCTTCTCATAATGTGACCAAAAATGCTTATTACCTCTTTGAAATGTTTGTTTTAAGTTGTCTGTGTGTATTAGTCTCTTTCACATTTCTTCTTCCTTCCCCTTCTTATATCTATTTCTTCTTCCTCTTTCTTCTTCTTCTTCTTCTTCTTCTTCTTCTTCCTCCTCTTCTTCTTATTATTCTTTCTCAGGTGTCTGATCTGAAGTAGACATAAGCAATATGCCACTCCAGTCCACAAACCTACCAAGCATTTGCAGCAAAGACGAAAACAAACAGGGGAAAAAGACCCTCACTGATGTTTTTATAAATACTTTATTTGCAGTCATTAAAAGGCCCAAATTCTGTGACTGACAGGTTCTGTCCTGGCACAAGCTAAGATCATTACGACACTGTGTCTAGCTAGGTTCTGTGATGAGGGCAGGTAGGATAGCAGGGGCAAGAAGTTCATTAACCCAACTATAACCCAAAATGTTATTGAAAAAAGGATTGACTCCTGTTTGGGATATTATCAAAATAATGCTTGGAGATTTCAATGCTAAAATAGAAAAAGAGAGAATGGAAGATGTGGTTGGTGAATGTAGTTTAGGAATAAGAAACAAAAGAGGACAAAACTGATAGAATGGGCAAAAATAAATGATCTATTTATTGAAAGCACCTGGTTTAAACAGCATAAGAGCCGACAGTAAGCATCAAAAAGCCCTGTTAAGACTGAATCAGATCTGTGTTCTTGTCCTGGTTATACCATGTGGAGAAGCCAATCAGGTATTTACCTCTTTGCATTTCCTCTCCTCTTTTCCCATCAATTTTACCAATAAATTTCAGATCTATTTCTCCTCATAATATTCCCCCAAACATTTTGATTATCTGGCTACTATCTCTAATCAATTTTTGGTTTTAATTTGTTTCTTGAAGGACTGTCTCATAAGTTGTTTTGGTTTTTTGGGTTTTTTTTTTTAATGTCTAGCCATGGTATTCTTTGCATTTTCTTAATAAACCACATTTCCACTGCCAATAGATGTTTCTCAGCTTGTCTGTTTATTGACCATGTTTCACATGCATACATCAATATGTTCTATGCAGCAATTCAACACACATTTTTCTTATTGCAACTGTCAGCTTTTTAACAAAGGCATTAACATTGGCCTAAGCTGTGGTAAAGAGATTGCGAACAAAATTTGCAATCCCGCATACCGCGTTCAAATAACAGTTGGTGGTGATTTGGACGCAGACCGCCTCGCGCTCATTTTTACACAATGGTATGAGTACTGATCATTCAAAAAGCAAACTACTGAACGTAAACTTGCCAAGAAATCACAAACAGCCAAACAAATCCTTAGGCTGACAGCGCCATCCTATTAAGTGTATGCAACTAACTTTTTTTAACAATAAACTGATTAATAAAAGATTAGCTAGTACACAAGTGTGAGTAATTATTTCTCTTTGTATAAGAATAACAGCCAAGATAATCCGTCAGGCATCATGTAGGCTGGCACTTATCCCAGTAGTGACAAGTGATAACAGCACACTGATATAAAACATATGCTGCGTTCCCTACCTCTGCTGTTTCATAAAACGGGTCCTGGAGCTCTTTAGGGATACTGCTGCCATAAACCTTGGACAGCAGCCAAGATAGTGATGCTCTCAGCTTGGCCTGTGAACAACAACAACGCACATGTTTTAATACACCAATTAACTGCTTCTGGTAATAAACTGCTTGTGTTTAGAGGCGAGAAATATTAACAATCTAATTTGTAGCCAATATCTGGGTAGAAGAAATAAAGTTAGGTATGCTAAAGGTAAGAACTAGCAGGATATGGTAAAGGTGAGAAGAAGTTAGGTATGGTAAAGGTGAGAAGAAGGATACAGTAAAGGTAAGAAGAAGAAGGATATGGTAAAGGTAAGAAGAAGAAGTTATGTGTGATAAAAGTCAGAAGGAGTTAGGTGTGGTAAAGGTGAGAAGGATTGGTAAAGATGAGAAGAAAAATATGGTGTTGACCGACCACCAAAAAGAGGAAAGCATGGGATGGTGTTTGAACCACTTGCTGCGTTACAGAGTGGAGGGTGATGCATTTCTCTTCTGCATAGTGGCAGGCGATGAATCATTGTGTCACCACTTTGAGCCGAGCAGCAACAGAGAGAGCATGCAATGGAAGCATGCTGTATCACCAAAAGCCAAAAAATTCAAGTTACAGTTTCCGCTGGTAAGGTTATGCTGAGCGCATTTTTTTACAATGAAGGGCTATTGTTGGTCAACTTTAAAGAACCTGGTGTCAACATCAACTCTAACCACTACTTGTAAACACTAGACAAGCTGCAAAAAGCCATCAAGAATAAATGACCCGGCATGCTTTCTCGCGGTGTGGTTTTGTTGCATGATAATGCTCCTCCGCAGGTCGCAAAGATTGTGCAGGAAGCCTTAGCAAGGAAGAAGTGGGAAATTCTGCAATATCAAGCCTATAGTCCTGATTTGTCACCATGTGATTTTCATTTGTTCTGACCTCTTTAAAAAAAAAAAGCTCTCAAGGGGCAACGATTTCACACTGATGCAGACGTAATGAACGCGGTAAACACTTGGTTCAGTGAGCAACCACAATCCTGTTTTGCAGACTGCATTCGCCGCCTCCTAAGCAATGGGATGCTTGCCTGAATGCCTACGGCAACTTCTTCTGACCAACACATGGCGCATGATTCATTCAAAATGAATGCTTTGTTTAATTCTACCACACCTTTTAATGTTTCTTTCATGCTTTTGTAATAAAGCCATTGAAACGGGTTTCAAATGAACATCCCTAATAGTAAAGGTGAGATGAAGGATATGGTAACGGTAAGAAGACGTTAGGTTTGGTAAAGGTAAGAAGAAGTTACGTTTGGTAAAGGTAATAAGAAGTTAGGTATAGTAAAGGTAAGAAGAAGTTATGTATAATGAAAGTGAGAAGGATATGGCAATGGTAAAAAGAAGTTAGGTTTGATAAAGATGAAAAGAAATAATGTTAGGTATCCTAAAGGTGAGAAGAAATAATGTTATGTATGGTAAAGGTAAGAGGTTGGTGTGGCTGAGAGGTTTAATGTGCTCCCAGTGAATTCATCTGTGTGCTGATGGAGAGTAAGTGGGTTCATTCCACACATCAGTCAGTTGGGCTTAAATGTTGATATCTCATTCAGAAAGTAGGGACAAACTACTGATCGTAAAATTGCCTAGTAAATTACTAACAGGCAATAGGGGTTGGGTGCGTTGCAAAATCTTGCAGAAGAAAAGCTTTTTTTAATCGTACAGAAAAGAAGTTTGGTATGGTAAAGGTAAGAAGTTTGGTATGGTAACTATAGGAAGAAATAAAGTTAAATTTGGTAAAGGTAAGAAGAAATACAGTTAGGTATGGTAAAGGTAAAAAGTTAGGTAAGGTAACTATAGGAAGAAATAAACTTAGATACGGTAAAGGTCAGAAGAAATAAAGTTAGATATGGTAAAGACACTGCCACAGAGTTGTAGTGTTAGATCCTCAAATATACAAGGTCATGGCATGAGGCTGTGGCGACCAGTTTATTGCCTCACCATGTTTCCTTTCCAGATAATATCCAGAAGTCACCACTTTACCTTCCCAGATAATGTCCATACAAATTAATGAAATAAATTATTTGGCCATAATGATAATTATTCCGCCATAATGAAAAGAATTATTCAACCACATTGAAAAACCTATATCATGATAATAAAATAATCTATTCAGTCATGATGAAATAAACTGAATGTCAGCTACATTTCAAAAACAGGCCTATGCTGCTCCACGGCTCAGTAATGAAACAATCTTCCACAACAAATCAAAGACACCATCCAGCCCTGTACATACAACTGCAAGGTACTTTCACAGTACAGACTATAAGCTCCCTTTAAATGCAAAAATAATTTAAAAAGACAAATTAGTATAATAAATATTCTCCTAACTGTGGCATGGTTTATCTACCTTAGTTTAAAAATATCAGTATTAATTTAATAAGTCATTTATTAATTATTATTACATGTTATAATGGTTATATTTTTATTGCTGCTGTTGAAGAATTGCATCATGATTGATGTATGAATGAAATAATATATGATAGCAAAGAGATAAGAAGGACAAAATGCATGCTTAATTCTTAACTCTTTGAAATTAAAGTTTGTTCGTTCATTTGTTCTCTCAGGCACACGCATACTGAGTTAACAGGCCAGAACCCTCCTACACATATATGATGGAACAAACACTGAGCTTTCATAATCAACTTATCATGAGAGACTTGGTATAAAATGAGTGGAGAAACAAAAGAAAATAACACAAACCTTATGTTTATCAATGTCTTTTGGCTTTTCTTCCAAACGAGTAAGCACATTAGTGCAAGCATTTAGAACATTCTCATCATTGTCTTCATCTAAACTATCACTGAGATTTGTATCCGAACCAGCAGGGCTAGCTGCATCACCAAATACTGGGTCTACGCTGGAAGTGTTGGCACCGCACACTTCCCCTAAACTATCCTCACTGACATTATCTTCCTCACTATCTGTGTTTTGATGATCACTGTAGATTTTACTGGGCAGTCCTGAAGTGTTGGTATTCCAAAGCTGATCATCAACATTACCACCTACACTCAAGGCCAAGCTGGTTAGGTTTGTATGTGGACTCTGTGACATGACACGTGGCTGTTGATTGTGAGGCAAACCTGGTGGTGATATTTTTTGTGTTGAAGTGGATAACTGCCTTAATGTAGTACCTGGCAAATACTTGGATATTACTGGTACAGTGTTACAATGAACACCTGCACTGGCTGTCAAGTTTTGTCTTGTTGCTGTACCACCAGTGAGTTCCACTTGTGGCCTTTTATCAGGTGACTGCTGATGCTGAATGTCATTTCTTGTTGTTTCTGTGCAAACTTTATTGATAATATCATTAACTGAAGCTGGTGAATTTGCAGTCTGCAAAGCAGATGCAGACTCTTCCAATGGACCAGAAGAACATGTTTGAATTATGTGTGAACATGAAATAGAATCAAGCTCAGGTGGGCCTACTACATGAGGACTTTCTTGCAATGTTTCATCAAGCTGGTTTAATACTGAGCAAGAAGAGTTAAGAGATGTTGGATCCTCACTGTTTATGATAGGCAAGTCGGAAAGTTCTTGATTAGCAACAGCCTGTGAACAATTGCCTTCCTTGGTTGCCAAACAAGTACCAGAAATCAGGACATCTGTGCTGGATGGTGTCTGGACTGTACCTGAATTTTCTAAGTCTACCTCTGACATTTCAAATGCTGCATCTGGTCTCACTGTTTTGGCCACTGAAAGTGACTTACTAGATGCAGTTTTCAACATTCCTGATGTCTTCAAACATTCCAACTCTTTATCTGGTGCAGCTACTAAATTTGACTGCACAGATGATGCCTGTAAATGATCTGTATGCCCTTTTGTGGCATCTGAAGAAATCACATATGTCTGTCTTTTCTTTGTAACCTCTGAAGATTCTGAACAGACTGGCAGCAATGCTGCTGGTGAGCAATCTGATAACAGTTTGGTATTTTCCATGTCATGTTTAAGTTGTGCTGATGACTTAATCAGCACATCAATCACTTGTCCAGTTGAAAGGGCTGCAGGAACACTTGTTTCAGCATGAAGGCACTCTGAACAATTACTTAAACCTGAAGCTGCAACCAAATCCATGTGTCCTGATAACATTGATGTTTGTTGACCTCTAACTTCTGACTCTATGTTTGCTGATAACAATGAAGTTGGTTGACCTCTAACTTCAGGTTCTATGTTTGCTGATAACAATGATGTTTGTTGACCTATAACTTCTGACTCTATGTTTGCTGATAACAAAGATGTTGGTTGACCTCTAACTTCAGGTTCTATGTTTGCTGATAACAATGATGTTTGTTGACCTATAACTTCTGGCTCTATGTTTGCTGATAACAATGATGTTGGTTGATTTCTAACTTCTGGCTCTATGTTTGCTGATAACATTGATGTTGTTTGACCTCTAATTTCTTGTTCTATGTTTGCTGATAATAATGAAGTTGGTTGACTTCTAACTTCTGGCTCTATGTTTGCTGATAACATTGATGTTGTTTGACCTCTAATTTCTTGTTCTATGTTTGCTGATAACAATGATGTTGGTTGACCTCTAACTTCTGACTCTATGTTTGCTGATAACAATGAAGTTGGTTGACCTCTAACTTCAGGTTCTATGTTTGCTGATAACAATGATGTTTGTTGACCTATAACTTCTGGCTCCTTGTTTGCTGATAACAATGATGTTGTTTGACCTCTAACTTCTGGCGCTATGTTTGCTGATAACAATGAAGTTGGTTGACCTCTAACTTCAGGTTCTATGTTTGCTGATAACAATGATGTTGGTTGACTTCTAACTTCTGGCTCTATGTTTGCTGATAACATTGATGTTGTTTGACCTCTAATTTCTTGTTCTATGTTTGCTGATAACAATGATGTTGGTTGACCTCTAACTTCTGGCTCTATGTTTGCTGATAACAATGAAGTTGGTTGACCTCTAACTTCAGGTTCTATGTTTGCTGATAACAATGATGTTTGTTGACCTATAACTTCTGGCTCCTTGTTTGCTGATAACAATGATGTTGTTTGACCTCTAACTTCTGGCGCTATGTTTGCTGATAACAATGAAGTTGGTTGACCTCTAACTTCAGGTTCTATGTTTGCTGATAACAATGATGTTGGTTGACTTCTAACTTCTGGCTCTATGTTTGCTGATAACATTGATGTTGTTTGACCTCTAATTTCTTGTTCTATGTTTGCTGATAACAATGATGTTGGTTGACCTCTAACTTCTGGCTCTATGTTTGCTGATAACAATGAAGTTGGTTGACCTCTAACTTCAGGTTCTATGTTTGCTGATAACAATGATGTTGGTTGACCTCTAACTTCTGGCTCTATGTTTGCTGATAACAATGAAGTTGGTTGACCTCTAACTTCAGGTTCTATGTTTGCTGATAACAATGAAGTTGGTTGACCTCTAACTTCAGGTTCTATGTTTGCTGATAACAATGATGTTTGTTGACCTATAACTTCTGGCTCCTTGTTTGCTGATAACAATGATGTTGTTTGACCTCTAACTTCTGGCTCTATGTTTGCTGATAACAATGAAGTTGGTTGACCTCTAACTTCAGGTTCTATGTTTGCTGATAACAATGATGTTGGTTGACTTCTAACTTCTGGCTCTATGTTTGCTGATGACATTGATGTTGTTTGACCTCTAATTTCTTGTTCTATGTTTGCTGATAACAATGATGTTGGTTGACCTCTAACTTCTGGCTCTATGTTTGCTGATAACAATGAAGTTGGTTGACCTCTAACTTCAGGTTCTATGTTTGCTGATAACAATGATGTTGGTTGACCTCTAACTTCTGGCTCTATGTTTGCTGATAACAATGAAGTTGGTTGACCTCTAACTTCAAGTTCTATGTTTGCTGATAACAATGATGTTTGTTGACCTATAACTTCTGGCTCCTTGTTTGCTGATAACAATGATGTTGTTTGACCTCTAATTTCTTGTTCTATGTTTGCTGATAACAATGATGTTGGTTGACCTCTAACTTCTGGCTCTATGTTTGCTGATAACAATGAAGTTGGTTGACCTCTAACTTCAGGTTCTATGTTTGCTGATAACAATGATGTTGGTTGACCTCTAACTTCTGGCTCTATGTTTGCTGATAACAATGAAGTTGATTGACCTCTAACTTCAGGTTCTATGTTTGCTGATAACAATGATGTTTGTTGGCCTATAACTTCTGGCTCCTTGTTTGCTGATAACATTGATGTTGTTTGACCTCTAATTTCTTGTTCTATGTTTGCTGATAACAATGATGTTGGTTGACCTCTAACTTCTGGCTCTATGTTTGCTGATAACAATGATGTTGGTTGACCTCTAACTTTTGGCTCCTTGTTTGCTGATAACAATGATGTTGGTTGACCTCTAACTTCAGGTTCTATGTTTGCTGATAACAATGATGTTGGTTGACCTCTAACTTCTGGCTCTATGTTTGCTGATAACAATGATGTTGGTTGACCTCTAACTTTTGGCTCCTTGTTTGCTGATAACAATGATGTTGGTTGACCTCTAACTTCAGGTTCTATGTTTGCTGATAACAATGATGTTGGTTGACCTCTAACTTCTGGCTCTATGTTTGCTGATAACAATGATGTTGGTTGACCTCTAACTTTTGGCTCCGTGTTTGCTGATAACAATGATGTTGGTTGACCTCTAACTTTTGGCTCCTTTTTTGCTGATAAAAATGATGTTGGTTGACCTCTAACTTTTGGCTCCTTGTTTGCTGATAACAATGATGTTGGTTGACCTCTAACTTTTGGCTCCTTGTTTGTTGATAACAATGATGTTGGTTGACATCTAACTTTTGGCTCCTTGTTTGCTGATAACAATGATGTTGGTTGACCTCTAACTTTTGGCTCCTTGTTTGCTGATAACAATGATGTTGGTTGACCTCTAACTTTTGGCTCCTTGTTTGCTGATAACAATGATGTTGGTTGACCTCTAACTTTTGGCTCCTTGTTTGCTGATAACAATGATGTTGGTTGACCTCTAACTTTTGGCTCCTTGTTTGCTGATAACAATGATGTTGGTTGACCTCTAACTTCTGGCTCTATGTTTGCTGATAACAATGATGTTGGTTGACCTCTAACTTTTGGCTCCTTGTTTGCTGATAACAATGATGTTGGTTGACCTCTAACTTTTGGCTCCTTGTTTGCTGATAACAATGATGTTGTTTGACCTCTAATTTCTGGTTCTATGTTTGCTGATAACAATGATGTTGGTTGACTTCCAACTTCTGGCTCTATGTTTGCTGATAATAATGATGTTGGTTGATCTCTAACTTCTGGCTCTATGTTTGCTGATAATAATGATGTTGGTTGATCTCTAACTTCTGGTTCTATGTTTGCTGATAACAATGATGTTGGTTGATTTCTAACTTTTGGCTCCTTGTTTGCTGATAACAATGATGTTGGTTGACCTATAGCTTCTGGCTCTATGTTTGCTGATAACAATGATGATGGTTGTTCTCTAACTTCTGGCTCTATGTTTGCTGACAATAATGATGATGGTTGTTCTCTAACTTCTGGCTCTATGTTTGCTGATAACAATGATGTTGGTTGGTCTCTAACTTCTGGCTCTATGTTTGCTGATAACAATGATGTTGGTTGACCTCCAACTTCTGGCTCTGCAAGTGTTGGCTTAAAAGATGTACTGGAACCGGACCCTTGCACCTCGGGGATCACCCGCAGATCTAAAGTTTGTGAAGATAATGAAGCAGCCGGCTGCACATCTACCACAGATACACCAGCTGGAATCTCGGCGTTGGCAGTTAGATCATTCTGAAAAGCTGTATGCTCTAATTCTGATGTTGTTACACTTGAAATGTAATGATCTTTCTTATCTCCAGGTGTGAATGATGTAATGGTGTCACTGGTTTTCACAAAGTGCATCACTTGATCTACTTCAGTGATATCTGATTTAACACGTCCATTGTTTGTGCTATCTAAATTGTTCATAGCATCAACTTCAGTGATGGCTGATTTCTTCACACTGTCAACTTCAGCAATATCTGAATCCTTGACTTTTTCTTCTGAAGTTTGAAACTGTAAAAACTGATCACCAAATTCTTTGTCAGGACTTCTCTTCTTGGAATGTCTCTGTAATGCTTCAAACATACTACTGTGCCCCTCATCCAATGACTGTATTCTAGAAATACTGCTTCTTGAGTCAAAGAACTCATAATCATCATCACTCTCCTCTTCTGTATCCTCCTCTTCTTCATCAAGACTCCACAGTTTCCCCCCATCAGTTCTCTTGGAGACTCTGTCATAAGCCTGAGACAGAGACCTCACTCTGCTCCAATCTACAGATGCTTGTGTATCAAGACTGGTCATGCAGTTGAATCCTGTGCCGATCTCTCTAATCTCTTCAAGAGGTAAGTTGGTACGCAGTGAATTTCTGCCATCACCTGTATCCAGCAATGTAACAGCATTATTATCAAATTTCACCACACTGTCTTTATCATGACTCTTGTCCTCTCCTTGGACAGCATCAAGGCAGGGAATAAAACAAACATTTCCTGCTCCTGCAGTCCCAAATATATCTTCACACGTTGCTGAAAACTTTGGGAGATCTTCCTCATCTCCTTCATCACATGACATAAATTCCTCATCCTCCTCACCATCAAAAAGGGCAATGCGAAAATCATTAACTTCCATGTTCATAGACAGTTCCTTGTTACTTTCAGCTATGTATCAACAGCAGTTTCTATCCAGAATACCATGTACCATATAGCTTTTATTTTTGGCATGTAGATCAGAAGCAATCACATAATGAACAGCTTGCATGTGTTCTGAAGTCCCTGCAACAATTACAGGACGGGCACAGTCAAAATTTTTAACTTCCTTGTTCAATGACTTTATTACTGGTTTTATTTAGTTACACATGAAAATCCATTTATAACTGGAGAACATATAAATGGATAGATTATGGTGTATCTGTTGTTTTATTAATGTTGATCAGGAACACTCAACATAATGAACTTCTTGATTTAGTGATGAACTCAACATAATGAACTTCTTGAGTGTGTGTTGAAGTCCAGGCTGTTATTTCAGAGTAGAAATAAGGAAGGTCAGTCAATTCAACTCCATCCCACTGCATCTATAAGATTCTTAGAAGCTAACTGTAATTTATCTGGTGACTTCATGTCCGTAGCTACACTGAGCTTCGTCTGGAGATTGAAGCCACAAGTCCACAGACGTTTTCACTCGTAGAATATTAGCAGACAACAATGTACGCGTCAGCACACTGTCTGTGGAACTAATCCTTGGCTCTTTTAACATTTCAAAGATGAAGTCCAAAACGATCAATAGAACTCAAGAACACATGTGCAACTATGATGATAAATCAAGGTCCCAGTATTCACAACACTTCAGCATGCAATCACTTGCTTCAATAAAGCAACCATCAGGAATAACCTATATCACACAGATTACTTCATAAGCAACACGCCCGTGTGACTAAAATATAAAGAACGCGTTATAGCTGAGCTAAATAGCAAATCAATATATTACTACATATGAGCTATCGTCAATACAAATAACTGGTGGAATGTGGAAGCAGTAACTGCACGCTTGTAAAAAGATAAGACAAATTATTCCTGCAAGCGCTGAAACTTAGAAATGAATATGTACAAAAATCCACAACAAAGGAATGGACAAGTAAGTATATAAATCCACGTATCTCCTCATCTAACCAAACTGCAGAAATGAAACATATTCTGTCAGATGGATTAGCTGCAACGTTTCGCACGCGGGCAGCTGTCCAAGGCTGATAAATATGTTATGATTGGTTATAGGTTCGATGTGGTATGCGCACACATTCTGTGCGTAAGGGGATCACGACAAAAGATCAGCACATGTATGTCAACTGTATGTTGATGTGTGATTGGTATGTAGGAAAGATGAAGGCAGTGGAACACAATGGGTGTCCATATGAGAGTAAGGCAGGCAGGTAGGCGGGTAAGTAAGTAGGCAGGCAGACAGACAGAGATCGACAAACAGGCAGGCAGACATATAGGTGGGTAGACAGACATGCAGAGATTGACAGACAAACAGGCAGGCTGGCAAGCAGGCAGATAGGCAGGCAGGTAGAGATTGACGGACAGGCAAGTAGGCAGGCAGGTAGAGATCGACAGGCAGGCAGGTGGGCAGGCAGGTAGAGATCGCCAGACAAGCAGGCAGGCGGGTAGGCATACAAGCAGACAGACCGGTCTATAGATAGACAGACATGTTGGCAGACAAACAGGCTGAGAGATATGCACAGACAGAGAGACAGACAGACAAGCAGAGACAAAAAGAAAAGCAGACAGGCAGAGACAGACACGTAAAGACAGATAGATAAATCTCTTAGTATGCCAGGAGTCACTTGTACATCAAATCAACTGTACGGGAAGTCCATTCCACGAAACACTACAACTCACTCCAATCGTGGAAAATGTTCTCCAACTCTCCCTCGTATACCGCCCAATATGTTTTTTTTTAAATTATAGAACTGGTGTCAATAAGAGGAAACAAAATTAAGAAACAAAGAGACAGTAAGAAATACAAAGAGTGGACACTAGCTAGTTAAGAGTAAGTATCTCGTGAATATGATTTACATACATTTAGAATGAAAATATGCGAGACTGATAGAACCAGACAGAAAGAGTAACAATGTAGAAAGAGTAACAATTTACAGAATGTGTCGTGGGCAGAAAGGTCATAAAACGGCAAGAAAGAAAATGACACTGAATGAATGATAACAAGCATGTTTACAACTTTAAAGAGGGTTACACAAGACAACAGTTACTCTGTATTAACAACAGTGGGAGTAAAATGTGACAAAATCAAACAGGAATCATAAGTATCAAATCGAATGCCCCATATGAAGACAGCTGTTGCCGTCTGTAACGGCCGGCCCACAGGAAGCCATCATCCAGGAGAGTAAGAGTTGAGAAGCAATCAATGCACGTTGTGAGGTGACATTGACATACCAATGTTGGGGTCTCTCTCTTTCTCTCTCTCTCTCTCTCTCTCTCTCTCTGTATGTGTGTGTATGCGCGCGCGCGTGTGTGTGTGTGAGAGAGAGAGAGAGAGAGAGAGAGACCGCTGGATTTTAACTTTCCTATACTTAAGCAGGGTCAGCACGCTAATTTGGCGGCAAAAACAAGCAAGTAAACAAGTAACAAGTAAAGCTACGACACTGTCCCTGTGCCGGGATGTCCAGAGTTGGAGCACTCATGAACAATGGAGAATCGCCAGATATCTGATGCTGCCCTTAACACGGATCTGCGAAGACCTACCATCCCCCCCCCCTCCCCACAACCCCCTTGCAGTATGTTTTGTACCGCTAGATGGAAAACAGAGATTGCCTATAGTTTATCACATTGTGGTAACTGTTGCACTAGAAATACGTCTTCAATCTCGGCTGGTCATACATGCGTTCCAACCACAGGTTGTTGTTGTTTTCAACTTTTACTTCGTACAAAACTGTGTATTTACAAGGTGCCTTGTGTGTGTCTGTGTACGTGAGTGAGTGAGTGAGTGAGTGAGTGAGTGAGTGAGTGAGTAAGTGTGAGTGTATGTTTTACATTTGCGAATACAACGAATACATTCATAAACACATGATAATATTACATCCATGGCAAGGTGCAATTTCCTACACATTACTTGATGATGATGGCGGTGGAGTAATAATCTGCTCTCATGCCCACTAAAATCTGTCATACCCCAAGTAGTCTCATTGACACTCTAATTTTATTTAAACAAGTTTAACGGAATCACTGAATGGATTCCACATTAAACATCGCAACAAGCGTCCCATTTTACAAAGTAAATAAAGAAAACAGGCACGTGTGGCGTTTGTGGGACACCTAGGCCAGCTAAGTATCTGCTAGCGACAGAAATGAACTGACTTTCCCGCAGCAGAGCCGGGTATCTTGACACTGTAACCTTTAAACTTTAAACTGAGGTCACCCAATCCTCCTCCTGTTATTTTTCAACACTACTGCCTCCCTTTCGAGGCTGGCTATTTATTTATTTTTTTTAATTGACCCGAACTCCTATGTCAGTTAGCTAGTTAGTCGACAGATCATCCTCATTGCACATCGAACAATTCACCCCATAAGTGTTCGGACCCCTCCTCAGCAAGTCCTGCAGAGTGCAGAGGCTAACGTCACCAGTTCTGTGTTGGTTTATTAATCTTTGGCTTCCTGCGTAGTATTCTTGTTTGGCCACACCTCTTTTAACTTGCTGTCCGTGCAGCCTGGCCATGGTTGTAGATTCAGTCATCACTTGGTTCTCGCAAACGACTTCTCATAAAGCATTCATAATGTCAGCCTGGTCCATGGCTCGCCCGCCTTCCACAGTAGCCTTACCTGCAAACCTAACTCCTATGTCGACCAAGCTTAAAATCTGTACCAGAAACTGTCCTGGAAAGTAAAGATGGCCGGAGTGACATTGACAACATTGCCCATCGAGTGCCGACTGTCTACAAATATGGGCCTAGAACCACAAACTAAATGTGCGTCATGGCGTGAATTGGAGTCCCTTACTTTGCTTTCAATATTAAGAACGAGATGTGTATTTGTTTGTAGGTAAAAAGGAAGATGAAGAAAGAATAAACGCGACAAATAAGTGGCACTGATCTACTACGAGTCGGACATCCCTATAAAAATACCATCAGTTTCTTTCTGGGCCCTGGGTTGGATCTGTAATCAATCAATCAATCATGTGCCGTGCCGGAAAGCGTGGGCGGTCATGACTCGCAAATTATACTCGATCAGCAGAGTCGTGGATCAGCTCAGTGTTCCTGTCTCGACCATGCCATGTTGCCAAGCCATCCAGGTATTTACTCCTCGGTCTTCCCCTTGGTCTGTTCCCTTCGATCTTGCCAGATGTCACTAAGTTCTCCAATCCATTTCTTCTCATAACATGTCCAAAACAGTTTGACTTCTACGTCTAATGTCTCTCATCAATTTACGATTTTCATTTGTCTCCTGTAGTCTGGGTCTGTAAACAGAATGAAATATCTGAAACCCGTGGGAGAAACATTACCAATCTCTCCTGGCCCTGGGCTGGGCCTGTAGACAGACAATGACATATCTGAAACAGGTGGGCGAAACAATACCAATCTCTCCGGCCCCGAGTTGTGTCTAAAGACAAGACAATTAAATATCTTTAAACCGTGGGGGAAACATAACATAACCAATCTCTCTGAGCCCTGGGTTATGACTGTAGACCAGTGGTTCTCAACCGGTAGGATCTCCAGGGGGAGAGGGGAATCAAGATTATTTCATGATCGCGTTAATACAAGAACCGATCACTTGATATTGTTTTTCCCTCTATACTTTACGGTTCTGTACTTCTCACCCTTCTGAAATTCGTTTTATAACGCAAGCAGACCCGCAAATCACGTTTTATGTAAACGTCTAGACTTGTTCTAGTATGGTTATTAAATTTAGCTTCCATTTTTACGTATACTGTGTAGGGGTGGGGGAGGGATTTATAGGGAGGGATTTATAGGGAGGAAATATGAAAGGGGACTGCCATTCTGAACATATGGTGAAGGGGCAAAAAAAAAGGTTGAGAACCACTGCTGTAGACAGACAATAAAATATCTGAAACAGTTGGGGGAAACATAACCAATCTCTCCGGGCCCTGGGTTGTGTCTGTAGACAGACAATGAAATATATGAAACCGATTCTTTTTTTTTTGGGGGGGGGGGGGGGGGGGGGGAAGAGAGAGAGACAGACAGACAGACAGAGACAGAGACAGAGACAGCGAGAGAGACAGACAGAGAGAAAGAAAGAGACGTTATCAGTCCCTCTGGAAAAATTTACCGACATTATCAGTCCCTCTGGCCGGCTGCCTGGCCGAGGGGTTAGCAGCTTTCTCCGTTAATCCCGAATACTCTCGTAGTCAACGTGAGCGGACGAGAATTAGAAGTGGGTCGAGTCACGCTAGTGACTTAACGAGAGTATGGAGCCGGTCGATCAGAAAATCGTGGCGTGCTGATGAGCGTAATCTAGCCTAGGAATCAACATACAGCTGAAAGATGCTGGTGTTGACCGCAATATCCTGAAACAGGATGGAAACGCGGGGGGGGGGGGGGGAGAGAGAGAGATCAGTCCCTCTGGGAAAATGTACTATCAGATTGAATAGTCAAAACAAGTAGTGCACAGACTTCGTGATTCATACATGTATGAACATGAGACGTAACAGCAAGACAAGCAGGCGATGTTGTTGTCAACACAAGTTACAACATGAGATGTCACAGAAAAAAAAAAAAAACTGGCGAAGACGTGAAGCCAAGATTTCCACAAACATGCCCCGGGTCTCTTCTGCATTACTCCAAAGACTGTCAGTGCCCTTTATGTGGCCGCACGCTGGTGTTGACGCTTGGCTGGCAATAACACAAGGCCGCACGACACGAGTTGATGACGTCAGTTGCATGAATGCGCCTGCACGCGTGTGCTGAAGTTCTTCTATACAGTGGCGGACTGGGTCTAAAAATATGGGTTGCCAGGAGACAATGATATTAACAGATCATTAATGTTTTCAACATGTTGTCTAACGTTTAAGGGGACCCACTTCATCAGGGGCCCACTTGTCATCGGGCCAGCTGACACCCTGACACGTCCGCCGCTGATTAAATGCCATGGGATGACTAATCGTCTTAAGCGACTTCCCGTATCTGCCATGGGTTTATATATTGTAGTTTTCCTTATGCAACACCCTTAATCTGATATATAATACAACATGTCGGCTACCATATTATCAACTTTTAGGTCATAACTGTGACACACACCAACTTCCCATTTTCCGTCATCCATTTTTCTTTGGTCCAAACCTACTTTTTGTTGGGCGCTGAACCCGTTAATGTTGTATACAAGTTCTCCCTGTTGCGGAGGGCGTGCCATCCGTGGTGAATTGGTCAGCACGTCTGCCTTGGGCTATGAAGATCGTAGGTTTGTTTTCGAGCTGCGGTATTCAGACCACGACTGCAGGAGACCCGGGGAAGGGGGAGGGGGGGGAGAGAGAGAGAGAGAAGGCCGACAGATGCGAGACAGAAGGGGTACGGAGTCCGTACTGTGTGCGGTGCTCTCGGCAGGAGGCGTGCCGTTCTGCGACCAGAAACCGAGTCAGATGCGATAACACCCAGTGCCATGAAATCTCCTGGCCTTTAACCTTCCTCCCAGATCACGTGTTAATATTGCATGCATGTTCACCGTTCACCCAGGCGATGTACATGGCTGTGCTGTGTACTAATGTCATATGCACATTTAAATTATCATAGTTCGTATACTCATCGTTAAAACCGAATGCATAAAATCGTATGCAAATACTCATAGGTCATGTCCTCAGCCTTAATTCATTCATTCATTCAGCAGCATGTCCTTTGCAGAACCTCGCTCCCATAACAACCTTCTGGAAAAACTTCTCGATCGTAAGCAAGATTTCCCCGTCGGATACACCATCTGGAGATCATCCGCTACATCCTGCGCCCATCTTCTCTTTGGCCTTCCTCTTCCTCTCTTCCCAGGCATATACCTCTCCATTATTGTTCTCTCCAAACATTCGTGGCGTTTCAAGTGACCAAAATATTTCAATTTTCTCTGTTTTATCGTCTTTAATAGCCAACCTTCTTCAATATTCAGCACTTGAAGTATGTAAGCATTTGTTCTTTTCTTTATCCGAGATATTCTTAGAAATCGTCTATAACATTTATATTAAAAGGCATGTATGCACTGTTCAGCTTGTTTAGTAAAGTGTCCAGGTCTCACAGGCGTTTGTTGCAATGGGAAAGATGCATGCTCTTAAAAACCTAATTTCTGTAGTTCTATCTGTCCCACTCCACAATTGATTCAGTTGTTTTAGTCTTTGAAGAGCAAAAGATATTCGTCTTTTAATTTCTTCCATTGTCTCCAGTGTTGATAATCAATGGTCTAAGATATTCGAAATATTCCACCACCTCGAATTTTTCCTCATTAACATATATTTCTTTCTCCATAGTACTTTTATCTGTATGCATTATTTTTTTTTTCCCAGCCTTAATACTGCATGCAAATTATCATAGGTCACGCAGCTTACTGAGTCTCAGGCTCTACTGACCAACCACACCCGTGTCCGGGGCACCATACATTCTTCTAGCGACGCTTCGACATTTAGAATCTTAGATTAACTGTTTTGAACAGAAGAGTTTTGGAATAATTTGGTTAAATGTAATGCTAAAAAAACTACAATTGGACAATCTGTATAAAAACTTTATATACAAGAAAATAAATATACAAGGCGTGCTTTGAAAAACCATAATGTACTAAAGAAAATGGCAGCGATAATGTGGTTTTAATTTTACAGCGGGAGGGGGGAGGAGGAAATCAACACCCACTCTCGGAGCACCTAGCCGTCAGTTATGGCTCCACAAGCCGACATGGCGCAGGGGTTGGGAAAACCGCTGCAGCAATGTACCTTGACACTTCAGATTTGAAAGAAAGCACGTAAATAAAGGACAAAATAAAATGCACATTCGCCACTTTCATGATGCACCCGTGGTAGCCCAAGGACTAGGACTGGTTCACAAGTCCGTTGCCCATTGACTCTGGGCTGAAACACGGGTAGGATTTCATTTCGGCGGTGACCACGTGGCCCCGGGATCGACCAATACTCGTAGAGTTAGGGGGAAGGGGGGGGGGGGGGAAGGGGGGAACCCTTCTGACAATCTGAAGCTTCATGTTGTGCTTCCATTCTACCATGACGCCTACCACGTTCAACCTGAGAAGAGAAGTTATATTAGGGACCATCACAAGGCCGAGTCAGCCACAAATCGGTTGTTACTGTGAAGAGGACTGTGACCAAAGACGGTACTGATTTGTGTTGTTCCTGCCCCACGGTGGAGTTTATACTACTAGAGACCACGTGGCCTCGCGTGTATATTACTAGATACCACGCGGCCTCGCGTTTATACTACTAGAGATCACGCAAACCCCGCTGATTACTGGGTTTAGACAGGGACAGGAGAGGTCTGCGAAACAGAACCCGTGGAGCTGGTACAGGGTGTTTGTAAAGTCTCACTACACTTCGAATATCTTAGACCATTGATTATCAACACTGGAGACAATGGAAGAAATTAAAAGACGAATATCTTTTGCTCTTCAAAGACTAAAACAACTGAATCAATTGTGGAGTGGGACAGATAGAACTACAGAAATTAGGTTTTTAAGAGCATGCATCTTTCCCATTCACACTCACTATACAGATCCACCAGCTAATAGAGCTATGCTGGCGTGAAGGACAAGTCCCACAGGATTTCAAAGATTCAAGCATCATAACACTGTACAAGAACAAGGGCGATCGGAGCGACTGCAACAACTATAGGGGTATCTCACTTCTGTGTATTGTTGGAAAAGTATTTGCCAGAATTGTTCTGCGCAGACTTCAAGTCCTAGGAGATCAAGTCTACCCCGAATCACAGTGTGGCTTTCGACAGAACCGGTCTACCACTGATATGATATTCTCATTGCGACAAATGCAAGAAAAATGCCGTGAACAGAATCAACCACTGTTTATTGCCTTCATCGACCTCACAAAGGCATTTGATTTGGTCAGTCGTGAGGGTCTGTTCAAGGCACTAAAGAAGATTGGCTGCCCACCAACTCTTCTGTCTATTGTGGAATCGTTCCACACAGGCATGAAGGGTATAATCAAGTTTGATGGTGCAACTTCTGAAGAATTTGAAATCAAGAGTGGAGTTAAGCAAGGTTGTGTACTAGCTCCCACCCTCTTTGGAATATACTTTTCACTTCTACTGAAATATGCATTTCGTGATCAGGATGGTGGTATATACATTCACTCACGCTCAGATGGCGGCCTCTACAATGCTCAGAGATTGAAGGCTAAGACCAAAATTAGGAGGGTACTGATCAGAGAGTTGCTTTTTGCAGATGATGCTGCAGTTACGACCCACTCTGAGGAAGAATTGCAATGTCTACTATCTGCATTCTCCAATGCTTGTTCTGAATTTGGTTTAACAATTAGCAAAAAGAAGACACAGATTATGTCACAAGGTGCACATGGGGTACCATCAATCTTTATTGACGACGCCGAACTAGAGATAGTAGATCATTTTACATATCTAGGATCGGTGGTAAATAGCAAATTATCCCTAGATCAGGAAATCAACATCCGGATTGGTAAGGCAGCAACAACAATGAACAGGTTAAGAAAAAGAGTCTGGGAGAACAGGAAGCTTACTGCCAAAACAAAAGTCCTTGTCTATCAAGCCTGTGTCCTTAGTACTCTTCTCTATGGCAGTGAAACCTGGACAACTTACTCACACCAAGAGAACAATTTAAACAGCTTTCATATGCGGTGTCTGCGAAGAATTCTTGGTATTAAGTGGCAAGACAAAATCACAAATACTGAAGTATTGGAAAGATCAGGTTGTGTGACAGTTTATTCCATGCTCAGTCTTCGTAGACTTAGATGGATAGGACATCTTAGGCGGATGGATGATGGTAGAATACCAAAGGATATCTTTTTTGGTGAATTACAGATGGGTAAGAGATCTCAGGGTCGGCCTCTACTACGATACAAAGATGTGTGTAAGCGGGACATGATTGATACAGGCATTGATAATGCACATTGGGAGCAAGTCGCCACTGAACGTGTTGCATGGAGGGCAAATATCAGAAATGGAATAAAGTCAAAGGAGAAAATTATTGCAGAAAAGTCACACACCAAGCGTTTGAGACGTAAGATGGTGCATGATGGTGGAAATGACCACGTGTTCACATGCACCCACTGTGAACGGACATTTACAGCGCAAATTGGCCTTATCAGTCACACTCGCTACCGCCATAGTTAAAAGTTATTATGCCTTTTTAAAGCACAAACTATCGTCTGTCAAGACGGCAAGGTGCCAATGTACTACACTTCGTATGTAGAACAAATTTGAAGAAAAAAAAAAACTCTTTCTTCCGTTTATAACCCATTATGTTTGGGGTGCAAAGAATTACTCCAGCAGACGACAGCTGTGGAGCACATATTTTTAAAACGCCATGTAATTCATTTTTTTATGTGTCCTACGTATAAAGTGTAATGAGACTTAACAAACACCGTGTACTTCGGCGACGAGTAGGGAGACAAGCCTAGTTGATGGATCACGTGACTAGAACGTCAGTGTATGGGACTCTGCAGTTACAACCTCGCGAGTTTGAACTCAAGTCTTCCGATCAACCAACCAACAACACCCTGCTATTAATTACCAAGACACTTTATGGAGGCACGGATCAACTAAACAACGCGTGCATATTCCGCTACTTTCGACCCAGTCTCAATAGGGAATAAGGAAATTTCCTGGGAAGTAAAGGCGACCCGTTTGATAATGAACACAACACCCATCATGTTCCGTTAAGCCTATAAATATCAGCGTATATCAAATTGACCTGGTGGCGCCGTGCGGGATCCCGTACTTTGCATTCCGCAACTCAAAACAAGGGCGAAGAGTGTGAGAACTAATGAATCGGAAATCAACCCGAAAACAATTCCACAATAAGACTTGTAGTTGAGCTATGTACTTTTCGTTGTACAGAAATCATCCACCAAATGCATGGAAGACAGTATCAAAACCCAATTACTATGCCCCGACTTCGATATGTCACAAAATGCAAGGTCAGCACACAAATTAATCTAACGTTTCTTCCTATCCACATGTGACGAAACCGATGCAAACATTCTTACTAAAGCAGCGAACACGAAGAAAAGACACGGACATCAAGCAAGTAGTTCTCCTGCTGCGCCTTGCCCCAGACATACCGACGGCCTGTACAGCACAATGATGTGTGGATATTGATTATTTGCAAACAAGCGTACGAGGAAAGAAACACACCGGGTGCGGATCCATAAAGTGTAATAAATTACTGCTGCCTATTGATGTATTCTCGTGCATGACGGCGTTTTTGTTTCGTTTTGCTTATTACAAATGCAACACGGAGATAAGTTGTAGAATCATCCAAGCACAGGCATATTCCGTTGGGCGACGGACATTCTCCGTTAACAGATCCCTATTCTTGGAAGTCAGAAAACGAGTTTTGGGATCTTATATACTAACCGTCTAAACTGTATAGGATGTTCGAAAAGGTTGTGAAAATATAGGGTGTGCGAGGGGGTTGTGACAATATAGGGTTTGCGATGGGGTTGTGACAACATATGGCATGTGTGAACGTTGTGACAACATATAGTGTGTGTGTGTGTGTGTGTGTGTGTGTGTGTGTGTGTGTACACGTTGTGACAACATATGGTGTGTGTGAACGTTATGACAACATTTAGTGTGTGTGAACGTTGTGACAACATAGAGTGTGTGTATGTGAACGTTGTAACATATGGTGTGTGGGTATGTGTGTGTGTATTTGTGTGTGAACGTTGTGATAACATAGAGTGTGTATGAGCATTGTGACAACATATGGTGTGTGTGAACGTTGTGACAACATAGGGTGTGTGTGAACGTTGTGACAACATATGTGTGTGAACGTTGTGACAACATGGAGTGCGTGAGAGCGTTGTGACAACATAGGGTTGTGTGAATGCTGCGGCAACATATTGTGTGTGTGTGTGTGTGTGAGAGAGAGAGAGAGAGAGAGAGAGAGAGAGAGAGAGAGAGAGAGAGAGAGAGAGAGAGAGAGAGAGAGAGAACGTTGTAATAACATAGGTGTGTGTAAGAACGCTGTGACAACACAGGGTCTGAAGAACCTGTTTCAACCAGTCTGGTTTATGGTATTAAATTCAGGAATGGGAGAGGAATAACATGTGGGATGGGTTGACAGAAACACACAGAAGACGTCCAGCAGCCGAACTTATAGAGATCTCAGAAGAAGACAGACAGGTAAGGATCATGGTCGCCTGGCAGTCCGGCACGGCACGAGGAGATGACATTTCAGGTTTATTAAGATGTCTTCGAAGGTAGGCCGGCTCTGTGGCAAAGGTGTTCCGGACGCACTTCATAATCCGCACTGGGAACACAGCTACGAGTGATTTGGCAGCAGACCACCTTGCGTTGATTTTCATACAATGGTATGAGTGCCGGTCGATCAGAAAGCAATGGCAAACTACTAAACGCAAACGTGCCAAGAAATCACAAAACAGCCCAAACATGCTTGGGTTGACTGTGACGTCCTGTAAAGGATATGCAACTAACTGTTTCTAAGATAGATGATAGGATGAGAGCACTTTACATCCATTAAGTGTAGAAGTAGTGAGGGATATCATCAAAATTAACGCGCATATGGGATATGTACTAGTTAATAACCAAAAAAAAAAAAAAATAATATGAACATAATTGTACAAACAACTTATAAAACTCATGGCATGGACGAGACAGGAACACTGAGCTGATCCACGACTCTGGTGATCGAGTGAAATGGCGAATCATGACCGCCCACGCTTTCCGGCATGGCACATGATTGATTGACACAGATATTATCCAAAGAATATGGGACGCAGAGGTGTTTCCAAGGCACCAGGGCCGGGTTATATACTGGCCAAGACCTATTGACGCGTCCTCGCCGAGCGTCCTGGGCAACAGGTCCCTTCGGGGTCCTGGCTGAAGTCAATAGGATCGCCGATTCCTCCGAAGTCGGAGAGTGTCTGCCTGTATGGCGAGGAACCACCAGTCTGCACACCAATAAGCCAGACATGGGACAACGGATACTCACGCAAACCTCAGGTCCTGTATGACATCACACTGATGTTGGACAACAGGATGCCTTCATCCGACATACAGGACTTTGCGTTGGAGCTCAAGCCAACGAACACAAGCAAGCAAGCAATCCAAAGAATATGATATGCCATTAGTGGTCCCGTGTGCACATAAGGTTACTGTTTTATTTTAAGTCCGAGACCCAAATCATGAAGTTATCCTCTACCCCAGCTTGTCATCTCCCAATAGAGTCCATGCCCTAAACCAGTTCAAGCCAAACCGGTTGAACGCTTGCTCATGATTGTGCAAGTTTTCTACACAATGAGGTGGGGTGCCCAGTTCACTTTCTCGTGGCCTGTCCTTTCCAGATGTTAAGACAATTGTAAAAATTTCATGTCAGCCAGCTTTATTAGGTTGAGTCGACCCCTGAAGCCGCACTGATCGGAAAATATTCCACCTCAGCTGGGGATTGATCCGGATCACCGCGGTGTGAGGCAAGCGCACAAAGTGCTATGTCACCAACCACTTAACTAAACAAGGAGTGAAACATCCACTTAATCTAACGTCAGCAGACTTCACATTGCCAAAATAGCCTTAACAGATACAACTTGTGAGAAACATTCACTTACTTGAATCCC
The DNA here is from genome assembly GCA_963921405.1 of Cepaea hortensis. Lineage (NCBI taxonomy): Eukaryota > Metazoa > Mollusca > Gastropoda > Stylommatophora > Helicidae > Cepaea > Cepaea hortensis. The sequence continues at coordinate 48,048,074 of OY992895.1, read as the reverse complement.
AAAGTTAACAAAAGTGACGAAATAATATGGCCCCGTCAGCACAACCATGATGGACGAAAAAATGCCGGATACAGGACACCAAAACTTTCTGCAGACTTTCCGAAATAGACAAACAAAAGAGCCCCTTTCTGTTTCAACCAAAATGAATTTGACAACATGGGATTCAGCTAGTCCAAATGTTTTATATTGTATCGTGGGAATATATTAACCCTCCGCCCGTTGGGTAGAGAGAGGGAGAGAGAGAAAGAGGGAATTCACCGAAGTTTTGCAACACATAATTATGCATACGGTTGGTGAGTAACCGTATATTAAATGCTGTAGGGGACAGGGAAGGAGGGAGGGATCTTCTAGCGAGCACTGATGTATATTTATCACAGCCATCTAGTCAGAGGTGGGAGGCAGATGGCAGTGTGGTGAGTTCTCCGTTGCTATTTTTAACCCGACAGCGCCAGGTGTGGAGACCAGTAAGCTGGGTTTCCCCTCACACTGACTCACGCGACGAAGGCGCAATATCCAGGTGCAGCGCGCGCGCGTGCTCGTGCACGCACTGGCTGGCAGAGAGACGACTGCGGTGAAGGTGAGTAGCGCGTGTAGCGTCTGGCACACGGGTGTAACTGGCAATCCAGGAGGCTGGGGAAAACCTGCGAGCGTCAACCTACCAGCTACTGGACGCATCACTTACTCTTGCTTTGCCAAGTCGTTGTGACTTAAAGTGATAGTCTGGATCGTGGGAGTTTAAGCAATAAGTGTGTGGCGGTGGAGTAATTGTCTGAAGCTGGAGTAATTGTCTGAAGCTGGAGTAATTGTCTGAAGCTGCAGTAATTGTTTGGGGCTGGAGTAATTGCCTGGGGCTGGTGGAGCTGACGTAACAAAAAGGACAGTAACATATACAGTTGCAAACAGGATAAAGTGGATCACATCTGGACAAAGGTGCCAAGCTGGGATTCTAAAAAGAATCGCCATGGTAACAGTAACATGTTGCATAATGGGTTTTTTTTTTAAAAGCACACCAATGAATAAAGTCGACTGCAGTGAGAGAGAATGCCAAAGTGTTATATAGAATCTATACTGCTTAAAATTCAAAGAATAACGAACAGAGACAGAAAGTCACATGAAGTAGTCCAAAAAGCAAGTGAAACCCGTAGACGATTTTCCCTATAATGGCTTAATACGGACACACAGCATGAATCAGAAATATGGGCAATGACTAAAATAAGTAATAAATTACAAACATCCATTAATTTTTGTCTGTTTAGATAGCATTCGGGCCACTTTATTGTGGGGTAATTTTCCAACTTATGACCTAATAACAGCACGGTTTCATTTGTGCTTAGAAACTTTTTGCCAGCTCCGTTCCACCTCCCTTCGCTTAATCCCATATAATAATAATAATAATAATAATAATAATAATAATAATAATAATAATAATAATAATAATAATAATTTATGTGCTTTCTTTGCCAGTTCATACACAGTTCGAACATTCTAGGAACCAATTCGAGAATGTCCTTAGATGACAAAAAGTACAACTACGACCGGAACTCCTTGTGGCTTTCTCCACATCGCGTCATGCCCAGGACTCCTCTAGAAGAGTTCCACCTTTCATTTTGGTTGGCTTAGTTATTTTTTTTTTTCATCATATCTTTACACTTTTGCAGCTACATTTTTTTTTTTTTTGAGAATGGGGAAGACGGCCGAAACCGAGCCCTACATTCTCACCTATCAGGACAAAAATGTGAGGTTATAATGAATTACTTTTTGTAACACTCGGGCGGAAACCTCCTTAGTCGCCACTCAGGACATGCATGGTAGTTTACATTGTTACTATTCTTTGCTTCCATTAAGGGTATAGCAGGTAACACGCTCGGCGCGCTTAATTCTACTTTATTTACCTCTCTCTCTCTCTTTCTCTCTTTCTCTCTCTCTCTCTCTCTCTCTCTCTCTCTCTCTCTCTCTTCTCCCCCCCCCCCCCAACTCCGCGAAGTTATATTAGACTTAGATAGAGGTTAAAGCTAACTTGTTTACCAAACACAATCTGATGGAGATTTCCCCCTCTTTGTGATATAAATAAAACTGGGGAGGGGATTTCCTACGGGAAATCACCGTGACTCACAAAGGGGTGATGATCACAGCGCGAATTGCTATAGGCCCACGCGCTGTGCAGATACGGTTAATCGTGCAAGATCTCCTTCGCTGCGCGTCCTTTGAACACAGTTTTGTTCCCTACCAGAATGTTTGTAACTTGAGGGATGTAAAACGCAGCGGTTCTCAACGTGAATGATTAGGCGTGACGGGGGACTATATGTCTGCAAAAGGCATGAATTACATTTCTTAACTGCTTTTGTTAGCATGAAATAAACAGAAATTAGCAGACACTGATCGACACACGCTGAAGCAATCATCATCATGTGTTTATGCCGATATGTGTGGGTGTTTATGCCGATATGTGTGGGTGTTTATGCCGATATGTGTGGGTGTTTATGCCGATATGTGTGGGTGTTTATGCCGATATGTGTGGGTGTTTATGCCGATATGTGTGGGTGTTTATGCCGATATGTGTGGGTGTTTATGCCGACATGTGTGGGTGTTTATGCCGATATGTGTGGGTGTTTATGCCGATATGTGTGGGTGTTTATGCCGATATGTGTGGGTGTTTATGCCGATATGTGTGGGTGTTTATGCCGATATGTGTGGGTGTTTATGCCGATATGTGTGGGTGTTTATGCCGACATGTGTGGGTGTTTATGCCGACATGTGTGGGTGTTTATGCCGATATGTGTGGGTGTTTATGCCGATATGTGTGGGTGTTTATGCCGATATGTGTGGGTGTTTATGCCGACATGTGTGGGTGTTTATGCCGACATGTGTGGGTGTTTATGCCGATATGTGTGGGTGTTTATGCCGATATGTGTGGGTGTTTATGCCGATATGTGTGGGTGTTTATGCCGACATGTGTGGGTGTTTATGCCGACATGTGTGGGTGTTTATGCCGATATGTGTGGGTGTTTATGCCGATATGTGTGGGTATTTATGCCGATATGTGTGGGTGTTTATGCCGATATGTGTGGGTGTTTATGCCGATATGTGTGGGTGTTTATGCCGATATGTGTGGGTATTTATGCCGATATGTGTGGGTGTTTATGCAGATATGTGTGGGTGTTTATGCCGATATGTGTGGGTATTTATGCCGATATGTGTGGGTGTTTATGTCGATATGTGTGGGTGTTTATGCCGATATGTGTGGGTGTTTATGCCGATATGTGTGGGTGTTTATGCCGATATGTGTGGGTGTTTATGCCGACATGTGTGGGTGTTTATGCCGACATGTGTGGGTGTTTATGCCGATATGTGTGGGTGTTTATGCCGATATGTGTGGGTGTTTATGCCGATATGTGTGGGTGTTTATGCCGATATGTGTGGGTGTTTATGCCGACATGTGTGGGTGTTTATGCCGACATGTGTGGGTGTTTATGCCGATATGTGTGGGTGTTTATGCCGACATGTGTGGGTGTTTATGCCGACATGTGTGGGTGTTTATGCCGATATGTGTGGGTGTTTATGCCGATATGTGTGGGTGTTTATGCCGACATGTGTGGGTGTTTATGCCGACATGTGTGGGTGTTTATGCCGATATGTGTGGGTGTTTATGCCGATATGTGTGGGTGTTTATGCCGATATGTGTGGGTGTTTATGCCGACATGTGTGGGTGTTTATGCCGACATGTGTGGGTGTTTATGCCGATATGTGTGGGTGTTTATGCCGATATGTGTGGGTGTTTATGCCGATATGTGTGGGTGTTTATGCCGACATGTGTGGGTGTTTATGCCGACATGTGTGGGTGTTTATGCCGATATGTGTGGGTGTTTATGCCGATATGTGTGGGTATTTATGCCGATATGTGTGGGTGTTTATGCCGATATGTGTGGGTGTTTATGCCGATATGTGTGGGTGTTTATGCCGATATGTGTGGGTGTTTATGCCGATATGTGTGGGTATTTATGCCGATATGTGTGGGTGTTTATGCAGATATGTGTGGGTGTTTATGCCGATATGTGTGGGTATTTATGCCGATATGTGTGGGTGTTTATGCCGATATGTGTGGGTGTTTATGCCGATATGTGTGGGTGTTTATGCCGATATGTGTGGGTATTTATGCCGATATGTGTGGGTGTTTATGCAGATATGTGTGGGTGTTTATGCCGATATGTGTGGGTGTTTATGCAGATATGTGTGGGTGTTTATGCCGATATGTGTGGGTATTTATGCCGATATGTGTGGGTGTTTATGTCAATATGTGTGGGTGTTTATGCAGATATGTGTGGGTGTTTATGCCGATATGTGTGGGTATTTATGCCGATATGTGTGGGTGTTTATGCAGATATGTGTGGGTGTTTATGCAGATATGTGTGGGTGTTTATGCAGATATGTGTGGGTGTTTATGCCGATATGTGTGGGTGTTTATGCAGATATGTGTGGGTGTTTATGCCGATATGTGTGGGTGTTTATGCCGATATGTGTGGGTGTTTATGCCGATATGTGTGGGTGTTTATGTCAATATGTGTGGGTGGTCATGGCTTGCCATCTCACAACATCACTAGTCTTGAATAAGATGTTTTCCTCTCCCGATTATGCCTCGTGGCCAAGCCTCGTTCGAGCATTTAACTCTTTGCCTTCCCCTCCCCCCTCCCCCGTAAATTTTTCCAGCTATCACAAAATTTTCAAGTTTATTTCTCGTCATAACGTGCTTAAAAGACCTTCCCTGTCTACGTATAATTTCTCTTATCAATTTTACGACTTTTAAAATTTTCTTGAAGGGATTACCAAAATAACAATGACCAAGTCCTATAAGAAAGAAACGAAAACCGTTAAGTGATTAGAGAAATTAGACATAGACAGTCACAATTTTTGGCCAGGTTATGAGAAGAAATAAATTGGAGAACCTGGTGACAACTGGCAAAATCGAGGGGAAGAGAACAAGGGGAAGGCAGAGAAGTAACAACCTGGATGGCTAGGCCAAGTGGTGTGGTCGAGACAAGAACACTGAGCTGATCCACGACTCTGGTGATCACGTGAGATGGCGAAATATGGCACCCGCGCTTATCTGCATGGCACATGATGATGATGATAATGATGATGAAGTATTGTGGCTTTCGTTTTTCTGCCCGTCCATAGTAGTCTTTGCATCTCCTCCAGAACCAACATTTTCATCGTCATTAGATATGTTCCGCAGCTTTGCTTGTCCATGTTTTTCACATGTATACGACAGTTTAGGTTATATACAACACTTTAACGCCTTTTTTCTCACTCCTATTTACATCTTTGTTATTGATGAGTACCTTTTCCACCTAGTAACAGGTAACTTTTGATATGGCGAATCATGTTCTAATCTCTACAAGATATCTTCGCAGAAATCAAAGAAAAGAACCGAAGCAATAGAATAATTGAAAGCTATAGACACACTGTGGCGAAGATGTTGCAAATGAAATTCGTAATCCCGCATACCGGGTTCGAATCTCAGCTGCTGGCGATTTGGAAGCAGAAGTCTTGAGCTGGTTCCATACAAAGGTATGAGTGTCGATCGTTCAGAAGGCAATGGCAAACTACTGTAATGGAACGTAAACTTGCCAAGAAACCACAAACAGACCAAACATGCTAGGGTTGATAGCGACGACAGTAAAAGATATGCAACTAACTAACTTATAGGCACACTAAAAATCCAACCCGTCGACTCCAATCCACATGACGACGGCGCACGCTGAAGCAAACCCAAATGAGTCAACTTGTTTCAGTTCTTAAGATGTCTAGTCTAGTGTGTCCTCTGATCTATACTTATTTTCTTTACCTCCATGAGTGCTAGGTAATACCTCAGAATTACCACTATTTATCATGAAGTGAACTGCGTTGCACTATTTCGTCAAACGTGTGGCTCAGTGCATCCGAATTCGACAAGCATTCTTTCGAATTCGACAAGCATTCTTTCGGTTTGCTTTCGTTACAAGGCGGCGACTGGTCCATATCCCTTGACATGTCCGACATGGGAGACACTACCAGTCGCTGCGCTGCCGTCGGCATAGCACTTCAACCACTGGAATACGCAAGCTGATATACCGCTACAAGGTGAACGAACACATGACTGGGTAGATAGGTACCCGTGAATTAGTTTTTCATGCTATTTCAATGACCTCAAGGTTTCCTCGGCAAGTCACGTGCGTTTCTATGAGTGTCCAAGGTCGAATAAAGAACAGTGGTGGCATAATGGTTAATCAGCCAGTATGGTAACCCGGATTCAATCCTCGCCGGTGACGGAATCTGTTTTCCTAACAATCCAGCTGTGGGTCGAACCATCACCATCATGTTCCCTGTCAACTGGCGTCGACGTTCATGTCTCTCCACATATCTCGGGCCCTGGTGTTATGGATCAACTCTACTGATGATATTCCTGTATGCCACCGTCTCAGTCGATCCAGGAACAATTTTCTCGGTCTGCCTCGATCTCTTTTCCCACTGGTGTTTTCGGTCGTCACGATGGTTTCCAATGCCTTTCTTCTCATCACATGTGCAAAGAAAGCTTTTTGTCTCCTTTCATATAGCTGTATATAAAATTCCACTTGCATTAACCTCTTCCCGGTAACCGTTATTAGTTACTCTGACAGTCCACGGTGTTCCCAACATTCGTCTCAGGAACCACATCTCCAGGTCGACCCAACAACGCAAAGTGAGCACTGGGCGCTTTTCATAATTTTCTGAAAACTCACTGGGTAGGATGGTGATGAGGATGGGAACTGGTCACTCACCGTCTCAAACCGTCATGGCCTAGCATCCATGAAGACCTCACATTGTACGCCCCAACGGCAGACATGAGTTCTCCTTTACCCTTCACAGTTGAATAGCAACACCTGTACAGGCGCGCGCCTACGGGCGATAAATTACATACATACCGGTGTGGGAAAACAAGGTCGCGCGCCGACGTTGGTCACGAAGAGCGGTTCTCAACCTGGCTGAACCGTGCACTAGTGTAATGGTAGTCCCATAGCTGATACAGTCGTTAGGGTGTAAAGTGCGGAAGTATCACATATTTTAGGCCGCAACATATGAGGTGGGGGTAGCAATTCCCTTCCTCGTCGCCTCTCTGTCCCAGATAACTCCCAGAAAATTCCGCTAATTGTTGGGACCCATGTATATTGGGCTGAGTCGACCTCCGGGACATACTGGTTGGAAAAAGTAATCCTGGCTCTGTTGGGAATTAAAACCGGACCACTGTCTTGGTAGACAAACAAACTAGTCTTACTGAGTCTTATGCCACCGTGTCACACTTTATTATTTCTAAACTCGTCTTGGAAAGGCACGTTCGAAGAATGTCCACATAACACCACACATCTTGTATTACCTTCATATTTGTACGTGTCGGTGTCGGTAATTTAATGAACGCATCTTAATGAACGCAGTTTCATAATTTCCCGACATACCGGGCCGTATGGTTTGAAATCAGCCGCAAGCGACTCGGAAGCTGGCCACTTTGCGTTGATTTCGATTACATGAACGCCGATCGTCAGACAATAATGACAAACTAATGAGCCTAAAATTGCCTAGTAAATGACAAACAGCCAATAAATATTGGGGTTCTGTAAAGTACACACAACTGTCAAAACTGTTTAAATATTACATATTTATAGCGATTATTTTACCGCGAGTTCTGTATATTTAATATGTTATCGAAAATGGGGGGGGGGGGGGGGGTGAATGCAATCGAGGGTGATATCCAAAATAAATAAACACAAAGTATAACTAGGAAGATCAAAGAAAGGAAAGACATGCAAATGAACGTTTCGAACAAAGTCTTCATCGCGGAACAACAGAGACAAAGCGGGCTCGTTGGTGGAACCGTTAGGAGATAACGATGATAAATGTCATCAGCGCCGTCGGCTGAGGATTTGACGCCTACGTTCGTCGTCCGCTAAGAGAGGGAAAGACCAGCCACCTATTCCTCCGCGCATTCACGCCTGCAAAAATATGAAGATTCTAACACTTTACATACCTATTACAGTTTCCTGTGACGGGGCCTCTCTCTCTCTCTCTCTCTCTCTCTCTCTCTCTCTCTCACACACACACACACACACACACACATATTGCGCGCGCGTGTGTGTGCATTTGTTTTATTAAAAGAGAAGAAAAGAAAAGAAAAACAAAACAACAAGCATACTTGATACTGAGTAATTTCTACTGAACCTTTTGTCTGGGCCCAGCTTCCTGTAACTTGCCCCGTGCAGAAATGTTCCCCTCATAACAGTCTGTTCACATTTCTCTATACCCATAATTTCTTATGGCTATAGTTTTCTCGTCATTTGTAAAGGCTGGTTGGCTACTATCTTTCTCGGCAGTGACCATACTGGAGGGAGATCGTCTCTATGAATTTATCCCCCGCCTACCGTCGCGAATTTGATACTTCTTCTTCTTCTTCTTCTTCGTTCATCCGGAGTTTTTTTTTCGGATGTGATTGCGTTGTGCCTGTTTACAGCAGAGCTGCGTTCTTGCGCCGTTAGGCCGACACATCCGACTTCTGCGGGCATTTGTTGACCGGGTTAACCTTCCCGGGGGTTTCTTAGGACGTTTGACTCTCACTGTTGTGGTGTTATCTCCCATCCTAGCTGGCCCATATAGAACAGCCTAAGAGATCCTGGTCAGCCCTCAAGGGAAGGCAGGGGCAGACCATGGGCATTCCCCGCCATCCAAGGAGGCTTCCATACTTGCAGAGCCAACACACAGCGCTCTGGTACTGGGCTCACCCAAGGAATCGTCACGTCCTGCACATGGCTGCTTAGCCTCACTTCCGTATATTGGGCCTTCCGTTCACCATAGGCTGTTCTACCGGAAACCAGAAGAATGCAGTGTGCAGATGACATCCACACAGTGAGCTTTCGATTCGGACTTTCCGCACAATGGATTTGCTATCCGAGCAATATTCCATTTCGTGCCACTAGGACACTTTTCCACCTTTTTTGAAAGCCCACACAGTGAGCTTTTGATTCGGACTTTCCACATAATGGATTTGCTATCCAAGCAATATTCCATTTCGTGCCACTAGGACACTTTTTCCACCTTTTTTGAAAGCCCACACAGTGAGCTTTTGGTTCGGACTTTCCACGTAATGGATCTCCTATCCAGCAATATTCCATTTCATGCCTCTGGGAGGCTTTTGTAACCGACATACCTGTGGTATGAAGTGTGGCAGTCTGAATACTTCTTCATACACCTTTAAATGTCAACCTGTATGTAGTTAAAGTAAGCTACGGTCAACTTGAGCTTGTTGATATCTCCATAGAGCTTGTCCTCAAATGAAGCAGGTGTGGGCCAAAATATCTTTCTGTTCTGCATACGTTGGGCAATCCTGCAGCAAATGTTTTGCTGTCATTTTTCCAGTTCTACAATTACATTCATCGGTATCTCCTATCTTTAGTTTATTGAACAAGTGGTATTTCAGCCTGTTATGTCCTGTGCGGAGTCTGAAGATTGCTACTTGTTCTCTTCGGTCGAGTTTGCAATATGCATCATCCTTCTGATGGCCTGGATGCTCTGATTCCCATTTGGTTCTATAAGTGCTTTTTATCAACCTCTTTGCCTCATTATAGGTTATGTCTATGTCAGGCTGTGGTAGTCGTCCGCCCTCTTTTGCCAGTCTGTCAGCCTCTTCGTTTCCAGGTATACTGCAATGTGATGGGATCCACTGTATTACAACTTTTTTGGATTTCTGGCATAGACCATGGAGTGCTGCTCTTAGGTCAGTTAGTTCTGTGCTGTTATTGCTCTTCAGTATTGAGACAGCTGACTTTGCATCTGTGAAGATAGCTATTTGCTTCTCTTTATTTTCCTCCATCAGGAGCATTTCTGCTGCAGTTTTCAAAGCCTCTACCTCCGCTTTGAAGTTACTTGAAAATTTTCCAGTTGCCATTGAATGTGTTTTTTTCACTCCATTTTTTAAATTTAGGAGAATTCCTCCTCCTCCATTCTCTATTGAATTTTTGGCTGATCCATCTGTATATGCATGGGTCCAATTCCTGCTTGGGTAACGTTCTTTTATGTAGTTTAGGGTTATTTCTCTTCTTTCGGTTTCATGCTGAGTGTTCTTTTTCTCAATACCAGGAATGTTTTCTATCATCTCAGGCAGTTGCTGCTGTCTCCAAGCTTGGAACTTGTGTGCATTGTGTATGGGCTTGACTGTTGATATGTTAAGTATAGGATCTGCCCTAATCCTTCGTTTTGCAGTTTCTACAAAGTTGCTACGCTTCAGTCTTCCCTTTCCAAAACCATTAAATCTGTTGTACATAGGGTGGTCTGTCAATCTTCTAAATTTTTCTGCTTGTTGCTGGGCTCTGCTATCTCTTCTATCCTGCATTGGTTGTAAACAAGTGATCTTTTCTAGTTCATTAATAGGCGTTGTCTTCAGGCTTCCAGCTATGATTCGCATTCCTTGGTTTTGGACTCTACTTATTTTGTTAAAGTTTGACTTAGCTGCTGTTGCCCAAGCTGCAATGCCATATTCCAGTACTGGCCTCACCCGTCCAGTATATAACTTCTTGAGAACTTTCTCATCTGCTCCCCACGTTGTACCAGCAAGCTTTTTCATGATTGCCATTCTCTGCCTTGCTCTTGTTCGATTTTTCTCAACCTGTGTCTTCCATGTCAGGCGACGATCAAAGGTGACTCCTAGATAGTTTGGATTTTCTTCATGGCGCAATATTTTTCCATTCAATACCAGCTTAGGTTGCTGAGTTTTATTTGAGAGGGAGAACACTGTGCATGTTGTTTTCTCCTCACTTATCTTCACTAGCCATGATTTTGACCAGTCCTCTAGCGCTAATAAGGCTTGCTGTATTCTGCTGTTAGCTGTACTAATATATTCTTCAGATGTCCATATGGCTAGGTCATCTGCAAAGGAGGATGTGTGTACTCTGGCTGGAAAATTTTCTGTGATGTCATTTATATATGCTAGGAATAATGTTGGTGAAAGAACTCCTCCTTGGGGGACACCTTGCTCCAACAGCATCATTTTGCTTGTTTGTCCTTGTACTTTTGTCCTGGCAGTTCTGTTCTCAAGGTAGTGGCTGATCCATTTATACATTTTTCCACAAACATGCATGTTTTGCAGTTTTACTTTCAGTCCTTCCTTCCATACTTTATCAAATGCTTTTTCTAAATCTATCCAGACTGCTAGTGTGTGCTTTTTCTCTTGGAAGGCATCCTCTATTTCCTGAGCTATATAGGTTATTTGATCTTCAGTGGATCTGTACTTTCTGAATCCTGCTTGGTGTGGTGTTAAGAGTTTGTTTTCTTCCAGATGCCATGTTAGCCTGCCATTGATAATGCGTTCCATTAATTTTCCTACACAGCTAAGTAGACTGATAGGTCGATAGCCATTTGGTTCTTCCAGGTCTTTTCCTTTCTTTGGGACTGGTATTAGTATAGCTTCCTTCCATGCCTGTGGGACTATTCCTCTCTTCCAGCTGTTATTTAGGACTGCTAGTAGTTTCTTCTTTGCCTTGTTGCCTAGTCCTATTAGCATTTCATTTGTGATTCCATCCTTTCCTGGTGATTTCTTCTTTTTTAGGGTATTCATTGCCTGTTCCATTTCTTCCATTGTTAGATTTGCCATCATATATTCTGCTGCTGTCTCTGTATTTCTATGATGTATCTGTTTGTCTTTGATTGCTTTCTTCTGTTCGGTTGTAATATCAATGTGGTTTGCATTTGCATAGTGTTCCATTAGTGCATTTGCAGCCTTTTTTCCTGTAAGCAAGGCATTTCCTTGTTTAATTGTTATTTGTTTGTTTCTAGGTCCTTCATTGTTCATGGCTTTCACTAGTTTCCATAGTTTGTTTCCATCCCTGTCAAAATTCAGGTTTTCTGTTTTTTCCCTCCAACAATCTCTTGTTGTTTGATTTACTGTTCTTTTATATTTTGCTGAGATGGCTTTGAGAGAGATATTCGCTTCAATTGTTTGTTCTCTCTCTGCTGTCTTCCTGGCATCTTCAACTTTGTCCTCCAAACTTTGTAGTTCTTCAGTCCAGTATGGTTTGTAATTTTTCCTCGCTCCTCTAGGAATGGACTCAGTGGCTGCCTGTATTATCGCTCTGTTTAGACTTTCCACCATTTGCTTTATGTTGCCATATCGTGTATTTATGTTTTCACAATATTTGTCTGTTAGTATGGCAAATCTGTCCCAATCTGCTCGTTTGTAATTCCAGCGGGGCAAGGGCTTTTGCTCCTGTGGAACATATTCCATATTCATTACAAGCTTGATTGGTCTGTGGTCACTACCTGCTAATTGGTCCAGCACATGGCGATCGATTTTGTGGAGGATGTCTCCTGTGCAGAAAGCTAAGTCTGGAGTAGAAGTGGTAAGCCATCTTCTGGAGTAGAAGCTCGGTGTGTCATCCGCTTTGTTGAGTAGATGGAGATTTGAGTCTATTTCCCAGTCCTCCAATTCATCTCCTCTTTTGTCAGTATCTGGGTATCCCCATCTTTCTGAACGGCTATTAAAGTCTCCGACAATAATGCAGTTTGTGTCAGTTATTTTCATGTTTGAGAGTGTAAGGTCCTTATCTGCTGGGCTATACAGATTGTAGATTCTTATTTTCACGTCCTTTATCATTATATCAACACCTATAATTTCTGTTTGGTTGTCAGAGATCACAGATACTTTGCTGCAAGGTATTGTATTTTGTGTAAGTATTAGAACTCCTCCTTTATGTCCTTCGCGGTCGAAACGTGTGGCCTGATATCCTCTGACTGAAAATTTGCGATTGGCATTGAGGTGTGTCTCTTGAATGCATGCCACATCTATTCTATCTTTATGAAGACGCTGTGTCAGGGATTCTTTCTTGTTATAAACTCCTTCGGCATTCCACTGTAGTATGTTGAGTGTCCTTGGTATTTGGTCAATAGCTCTTAACCTACTCCTCTGTGCCTTGACTCCACAGCACAGGGGAAGGTGACCACCAGTAGTCATGGGTGGACCCCCTCGAGGCAGGGGGCCCGGCACTATCACCGCCTGATGGGACTTCACGGGATTAGCACCATAACGATTAATTTTCATCTGTGGCATCATGAAATGATAAAGTTACGTTGCACTTCTTTGTCAAGCTTGTGGCTCAGTACATCCGATTTCGACAAGCACTTTTCGGGATGCTTTCCCTAGCCTTTGACTGTCCCCAGTCTACCTACAAGGCAGCAGGTTTGTGCGTCACTTCGTCTGGTCCCTCTCCCTTGACCTGTCCGACATGGGTGACCCTACCAGTAGCAGTGCTACCGTCGGCATAGCTCTTGGGGTCATTGGAACGCGCAAGCCCCTCTACCTCGTCAAGGTGGACGCACGGCAGAGGGGGAATTTGATACCATAACCAACAACTACATGCAGGCTGTTCTCCAGCTCAATCCGCCACCTGCTCTCAGTTCTGCGTTGCTCTTGGGGTAGGGAGAACTAAATGGAAAAAGCCCCCTCCCCCCTTCCCCGTTTGCAGAACGGTTCCCCGTTGGCAAGCTGAAGGAAGGCGGAACCTTACTTCATCTTTGAAAAGGGGTACCCCCTACCCTGCCATCATTGCTTACATATTTTAAACACCCCCCTATATTGCGACGTAAAATGCCAATATAAGTCTGAAAACCGTGGAAATAATAACCGCCTATTCTTTAACAGTAATTGAATTTCTTCTTCTTCTTCTGCGTTCATCCGGATTTTTTTTTCCGGATGTGACTGCGTTGTGCCTGTTTACAGCAGAGCTGCGTTCTTGCGCCGTTAGGCCGACACATCCGACTTCTGCGGGCATTTGTTGACCGGGTTAACCTTCCCGGGTAATTGTATTTAAAATTCAGACATAAAATTCTGTATCAAACCACCATGCCCTTTAAGAGTTAACTAAACTGAAGAAATATAAACAAAGCCCGACAGTGATAGCAATGGCTGATCGTGAATAACGCGGAAAGACAGTTTTGACTCTGTGTTAAAACACCCTCTTCCTGTGTTGTGTTGTTTGTCCATCAAGAATGGTGATGACCACTCATTTCATCCAGTGGGGTTGAAAGTATGGAGCCGTGGGTTCTAAGATGGCTGATAAGGCCAATTTTGGCTCGAAATGTTCTTTGACAATGTGGACAAAGAATGCTTGACGTTTCTGGAGGAGGATTTCCTGCAGTGGTGTTTCTGCCCTGCCTTTTCTTCACAGTTCTTGTAGTCCTGGTTGTCTCACACGTGACTGCACCCTTGCGTAATGATGCACGCCACGAATTTCGGTCTCTGGCTGCAGTCTCCCAGGTGTCATAATGAATTCCAAAAGCATTCAGTGAGCTTTTCAGAGTGTCTTTAAAGCGTTTTCTCTGGCCGCCTTGGGAGCGTTTACCACAACGCAACTCGCCGTAAAAAAATTCGTTTAGGGAGCCTGTGATCTGGCATGCGAGTCAAATTACCAGCCCAGCTAATCTGATTCTTCATTAGTATGTATAGTGTGGATACTGGGCATGTACGCTCTTTCTAGGACTTCAGTTTCTTGGATCGTGTCTTGCCATTTAATCTTCAGTAGCTTCCTAAGGCAGACTGTGTGGAAGTGGTTTAATTTCCTAGCGTGTCGCTGATAAACAGTCCAGGTTTCAGAAGCATATAGCAGTGTGGATAATACAACTGCTTTATAGACTTTCAGCTTTGTTTGCAGGCTTATTCCATTTCTGTCCCATACATTCTTGTACAGTCTGACAAAGGCCGCGCTGGCCTTGGGGATTTTTGCATTCACTTCATCATCAATTGTGGCAGCTAAAAGTGTTCCTAAAAGCCTTAACGTTCCCCTTTATCCGGGGGATATTTCTCCCTGTTTGAGGACCACTGGTCTAGAATGTAGTTCCGCTAGTCGCCAATGTCAGGATGCCTGCTGGCGAGCCTGTAGTTACCACTGAGCCTGTAGTTACCGCTGTTAGAATCACTTGCAGTTACAGACTGGTTGGCTGGCCAATCCTCAGGAAGACGGGTTTTAACTCTTTAAGTCCAGTGCATTGGCGTTCGGGTTTGTTTGCGCCCTGAAAAAAAATCTTGCAAATATAGGACACGGCTGGCGCAGCGGTTTTACTCCCCACCGTGTAACAAGGTACATCCCTACAGAGACTGTGATGCGGGGCTCTCCTTCGCCTCCCCAAGTCCAGATGCCAGTGGGGTGTGCAACGTTGGAACTTCACAATTTTTTACGCGACGTTGGAACTTCACATCTGCGGAGATGCGTCTTAGGATGTAGCCGTGTCGTGGATGCGTACAGCACATACAAACTGTTTGAGGTTAGGCCTAGGCTGGTAATTAATCCTCCACGGGCTTTCGTTATTTCGTTGCCAACAGACTCGAAACCCGATGCCCGGAAGGGAGACCAGTTGCATGATAAGAAAGACCTAAGAAGGGACAGTGTATAGTGCACTCACTTTGTAAGAGGTTAGAGTGAGATAAATCTTCGTAGAAAATAAAAACAAAAAAATTTAATAAAAAGGGAGGGGGCGCTCTTACCAGACTGCATAGCCTTCGAAAACTTACAACTAATATTACATGGCAGAGAAGAACGAAGCGCGGAATGGTAAACTGTTTCGGATCCACTCGGAACCAGATTCCTAGATTGCACTTCCGACGATGCAGAGACTATATGTAAATTGCTGTGACAGCAAACAAACCATATTGTGAGGTGCGACGGAGTAGTGAAGCAGCCACAGGAATAAATATCACCATTGGAAACGATACAACTCTAAGACAAGATAGAACAACTGAAGGATAGAATGAGCAAGATCCTGGACGTAGACACGCCAGCTAATAAAAACCAAGCACTAGGCACCTGCTGACAAGACTCCAAGCATGCTGAAAGAGATGAAAGAAATACATCACATCATCCAGCAAGAAGTAGCCCGTATTGTACAAATCAAAGAACAAGGTGGATACAGCCCAAACATTCACAAACAGAAGCCAACAATATGCCACAAAAGCAAAGACAGAACCAAAACGTATCATATACTACCGAGAAACTTGAAGTTGAACCAAAGGGAATCTATAAAGAAAACATAGGGCATGTCTGCCAGTTATTTAAACGCAACTACGAGAAACCAATAACAAGCAAGTCAGAATGATGGAGGAAGAACGCAAGAGACTGGGTAAACTAAGGACTACACACAAGGAGCACGGCACACACACAAGACGGCGGCAGGTTACTCACTAACGGAAAGCAACGAGATGTACAACCGCATCGGTCATACCTACAGCTGACGACAACGGCAGTAAATCTGCAGCGACAGAGAAATGATCACATGCAAAGAGAGATAAACTCATATAAAGAAAATCGCACAAGCAACTGGTCTTAGCTATAACCAAATCAGGGCAAGGACAGCACGTTCCACGAGATCCGGGCTTAGTGTGTTTTTGTCGAGTCTATTTAACTATTAGACTGCCTGGTTTAGGAGTCGTTGCTGAGCTGAACACGTATGAAAGCTGCGCTAGCCTAGTGGTTAGTGCACTCACCCAGTGGCCCTGGGTTTAATTCACTGTCGGGGCGGGATATGTTTGTGACACATGGCCTGGGATCATGTCGGTGTGATACTGACCACATACCCATCGAGTATTCATCTTGACATAGCGTGAATGAAAGGCACACTCAGCATGTGGGGATAGTACGTTTCAACTGAAATAAATGCGACAGCGCGTAAACTTGTGTTTGGTTAAGGATCACTTCTATATAACACAGACATCTCGCTGCGTGCTCCAGTCTATTCCCATAGATTCCACAACGATAATCTCAAGCCTAGTGCACGGCGAAAAATGAAATTTGTGTGTGTACCAGAATCAACCATGCTGTAAATATTTTGGGCAGCTTTTTCTCATTGCGAAATTTAGCCCGGTCGGCGGACTATTCTACCAACCCATTTGGATTTCGAACCGCCGCAACTGAGTATTTCACCCGTTACCGTCAAAGCGAATCCTTTCGTGCCTGACAGTTCTGCATCCCTGGAATATGTTAAAAAGCCAATTGCATTACTTATACAGGACGTCGCAATCAACCCCTGCATTTGCTTGTTATTGATTTTTTAAAGGCAATTTCACGTTCAGCAGCCTGTCGTCACTTTCTGAACGACCAACGCCAATATCATTATGCGTTCACTATCCCTAAGTCACAGACGTCGGCCCCTGGCATGAGGCGCGCGGTGAATATTCGCCAGTGGTTGGGCCAGACAACGCCATGACGACTTGGCAGTTGTTAAGTAGAGGGCCCTTTTGTACGGCTTTGGGCTATTAGGCATAAATGCAGCTAGCCCCATATTTGTAGGTCAAACAGTCACATAGTTGGTCTTGTGGACAATGTAAACCCGACCGCGTTTACTTCCCATAACATTTCCCCGTAACAATTTTAGACTGAGTCGACCTGGGAGACCGAGCCAATTTTAAAAATCGGTATCGATGCGAATTTGAACCCATATACCCACAGGGCCAGCAAGAAAGTGTATGAGGCAATGCGCTACCATGGCATGAATGAGTTACTTAGGGGGCGTGTGTTCCAATGGAGAGAAAGAGAGGAGGATGAGGGGCGAGGAGCAGCAGCAGCAGCAGCAGAAGAAGAAGAAGAAGAAGAAGAAGAAGAAGAAGAAGAAGAAGAAGAAGAAGAAGAAGAAGAAGAAGAAGAAGAAGAAGAAGAAGAAGAAGAAGAAGAAGAAGACTTTCATCACCACTATCCTGTTAGTAGTCCTATGACAGATGCTGAAATCGTCGGATCATACCACCCCATTTCCTTCTGATATGTCTCCACCTCACTCTGATATGTCTCCACCTCACTCTGATGTGTCTCCACCTCACTCTGATATGTCTCCACCTCACTCTGATATGTCTCCACCTCACTCTGATATGTCTCCACCTCACTCTGATATGTCTCCACCTCACTCTGATGTGTCTCCACCTCACTCTGATGTGTCTCCACCTCACTCTGATGTGTCTCCACCTCACTCTGATATGTCTCCACCTCACTCTGATATGTCTCCACCTCACTCTGATATGTCTCCACCTCACTCTGATATGTCTCCACCTCACTCTGATATGTCTCCACCTCACTCTGATATGTCTCCACCTCACTCTGATATGTCTCCACCTCACTCTGATATGTCTCCACCTCACTCTGATGTGTCTCCACCTCACTCTGATGTGTCTCCACCTCACTCTGATATGTCTCCACCTCACTCTGATATGTCTCCACCTCACTCTGATGTGTCTCCACCTCACTCTGATATGTCTCCACCTCACTCTGATATGTCTCCACCTCACTCTGATATGTCTCCACCTCACTCTGATATGTCTCCACCTCACTCTGATATGTCTCCACCTCACTCTGATATGTCTCCACCTCACTCTGATATGTCTCCACCTCACTCTGATATGTCTCCACCTCACTCTGATATGTCTCCACCTCACTCTGATATGTCTCCACCTCACTCTGATATGTCTCCACCTCACTCTGATATGTCTCCACCTCACTCTGATATGTCTCCACCTCACTCTGATATGTCTCCACCTCACTCTGATATGTCTCCACCTCACTCTGATGTGTCTCCACCTCACTCTGATGTGTCTCCACCTCACTCTGATGTGTCTCCACCTCACTCTGATATGTCTCCACCTCACTCTGATGTGTCTCCACCTCACTCTGATGTGTCTCCACCTCACTCTGATATGTCTCCACCTCACTCTGATATGTCTCCACCTCACTCTGATGTGTCTCCACCTCACTCTGATATGTCTCCACCTCACTCTGATATGTCTCCACCTCACTCTGATGTGTCTCCACCTCACTCTGATGTGTCTCCACCTCACTCTGATATGTCTCCACCTCACTCTGATGTGTCTCCACCTCACTCTGATGTGTCTCCACCTCACTCTGATGTGTCTCCACCTCACTCTGATATGTCTCCACCTCACTCTGATATGTCTCCACCTCACTCTGATATGTCTCCACCTCACTCTGATATGTCTCCACTTCACTCTGATATGTCTCCACCTCACTCTGATATGTCTCCACCTCACTCTGATGTGTCTCCACCTCACTCTGATATGTCTCCACCTCACTCTGATATGTCTCCACCTCACTCTGATGTGTCTCCACCTCACTCTGATATGTCTCCACCTCACTCTGATATGTCTCCACCTCACTCTGATGTGTCTCCACCTCACTCTGATATGTCTCCACCTCACTCTGATGTGTCTCCACCTCACTCTGATATGTCTCCACCTCACTCTGATGTGTCTCCACCTCACTCTGATATGTCTCCACCTCACTCTGATGTGTCTTCACCTCACTCTGATATGTCTCCACCTCACTCTGATGTGTCTCCACCTCACTCTGATATGTCTCCACCTCACTCTGATGTGTCTCCACCTCACTCTGATATGTCTCCACCTCACTCTGATGTGTCTTCACCTCACTCTGATATGTCTCCACCTCACTCTGATGTGTCTCCACCTTGTTGATGTAGAGGGGCCTGTTTTTTCAATGACCCCAAGAGCTGTGCTGACGGTACAGCAGCTACTAGTGAAGCCTTCACTCCCATGTCGGACAAGTCAGGGGACTGTAACCAGACGAAGAGAGCAACGCCTACGGAAAGCAAATCGGAAAATATGTTTATCTAAGCCGGATGAGCTTAGCCACAGGCTTGACGAAACATTGCAACGAAATGAATGTCATATCACCCCATCGGCCCTTAGCATATCTCTTCAGACCTGCCTACACAAGTCTGAACCCCAACACCAATAACTTGCCTGATAATTCAGCACTCCTGGCATAAGTCAGTCAGTCGTACGGTAAATAATCGAAACTTTTCAATCTTCATTCCAAAGATGTCTTTATTTTGTAATAAATTGCGCTTTCATTGTAAACACACTCTGCCCACGAAAGCGTAATCTGGTGAAACGAAGGTCTCGTGTTCTCGTCACTAGAGCACATCTGCTATGAATGACAACACAGAAGTATAATTAAACCCCACCGTGAATACCAGGCTAAGATAAACATTGGATTCTGTCAAGCCACAAACCGTGTGGCCATAACTGGCAATCGTAGTTGTATACAAATATAGACCAGAGTTCAATAGTAGCCTTACAACAGCTGTCATAAAAAATACACACAACTGCGTCCAAATAGGCAGCTAGGTATGTGTAGCTTTGACTGTCTGCCAATCCCTGCTAGTGGATTTCTATGCGTGCCGCTCTTTTTACAATGCCACTATTTTTTTTTTTTTCATTTGCATTCCGAACACATTCCAAATATGTTCCAATCTCTGAGAGATCCTTTGCGCAATTGACATTAGAAATCAAGTTGAGTTTAGTTGAGCCAAGAACCGACATCACTGCATTCAGGACATTCCCATACGCGCTCCGTCCCCTCGTTCAACGGTCAGCGAAGAGACACACTACTTCTTCGGGTCTTTCCTCGTTTTGAGATTCTTGCAGAAACCCTGCCGATACCCCGCAATCGCATTCTATTCACATACGAGTTCTCAATCTGTTCCCCCGCCTTCTCCACCTAGTCCCACAGGCGATCGATCACCTCTCCCTTGTCCATACGTAATCTACCACCAAGAGGCGCATTCCCTGCCAGCCTATCAGCCTTTTCATTACTCCTCGCTCCCGCATGGCCAGGGCATAGAAATCAAGTGTCCGGCTGTGATTGGTACTCGCGGGAGACAGCAAGAGCCTGTAATGAGGTTACATCATTATTATCATCATCATGTGCCCTACCAAAAGGCGCAGGCGTTCATGCATCTTCACAGATTTCAATCTGTGGTTTCTGGGTTAGTACTATTGGCGATATTACCGGCAATATCCCTCCAGCATCCGCAGACAACTTTTACCTTCAATCAAACAGTATCCACTATGGCAGCGACGACAGTAAACAAAACATAATATGTCAAAAAGAACGCCAATTCCACATATATGGACCATGCGATTTACGCAGCAACGGAATTTAGCGACCAAATTATCAAACTATTGGATGCCAATTAAAAACATACAGAGCGACTAAAACGATTACTAATAAACTACAAATATTAATCACCTGGAACGTGCAGAAGAGGACGACTACAGTTGATATCACAGAATCATATATGTTACGGGCAGTCAACGAACTAAAGAAATCCCTGTAAATAAACAAGTGAAGTAAAGACACTGACGCTTGATAGGACACACACTGAGACAACCTGCTAATAGCATAATTAGAAAACCCTTTTAAAAAAAGGTCGCTAAAAGTCGACTTCATTGCACCGGGTTTTATCCCATATGACTCAGTCTCTCTCCGCAGCGCGGAAAGCTTCGCACAAAGCACGAACCCCGTAGCTCTAGCGACGACCCACAGGAGTCTCCGAAAAATTTCACTCAACCGAAGGACGCGGCCCGGACTCGAACCCACAACCTTTCGGAGCCGGAGTCAAACAGCTTGACAACTTCGCCACGGAGACTCGGATTTGAGATTCTTCCAGAACCCCTGCCGATACCCCGCAATCTCATTCTTTTCACATAGGGTTCTCAGTATGTTCCCCCGCCTTCTCCACCCGGTCCCACAGGCGATCTACCACCCCTCCGTTGTCCATAGGTAATCTACCACAAAAGTCGACTGTAATGAATCTCCAGAAAACCCTTCCCCTGGAACCCACAGGTCAAAATAAATAGACGAAGACCTAAACCACAGGAAGAAGAGAATTAAATACTATGAGAACGACATGGAAAGAGCTGAAGGAGACGAAAATATTTAGAGCGGACGGGTGGGGGATTGGCACTGGTTGATTGCTTTTGCGCTGGGAGATAAAGGCAGACGAAGAAGAAATAATGCAGTGACAGAAGCACTTAAAGACACAGATATTAAATGCAGGGTGGTAAATTTAAGTGGACTCCTTCCCATGGTAACATATTTCACAACAAACAGAACAAATTACCCAAGCCACAAAGGTTTCACACACCAATCAGTGTTTACGTCAGGCGTTTCCGATGTCTTTACTTGTCTGTCTTTACTTCCAAGTTCATTTCCATGTACCCAATTTATGTTGGGTGGATATTGCAGCTAAGGTCAATTTATTTATTTTTTTAAACCTGCCTCGATGGGAATTCGAACACATGACTACAAGGCCGGTAAGCAAGCATGCTAGCCACTGGGCTACCGCGGCTCCGTCACTTCATGTACTGTAGCAACATAAAAACTAAGTTATTGCACTTATGCGAGGATGTCTTCTACGTGGCTCGTGCGCCGACCACATTTTATTCACTGCCACACACATCATGTGGATATAATCTTGACAAGTGTGTTTTCCCGGCGCACGGGCTGAAAGCTGAGGCCCGGTTATTCGCACTTATATTTGTATTATGGTTATTTCATACACGGCCCAAAATGAGACCTGGAAGTCAGGAGCGACAGAAATTAAAAGTTGTTACAAGCGGGCGCGTTGGAGTAATGGCTAGGACGTTACGCTTAGAGTGACAGGAGCGCGGTCGGGCGATGGTTCGAAACCTGCACTCGCCGAACGCTACACAAAAGATGTTTTTTTTTTAGTTTAGTCGACGGATCAACATCACGGCACACGGGTGTTACCCATAAGTGCTCCGTTCTACTCCTAACTCAAGCCTGAGTCCGGAGAATCTCAGCTCAGTGTACGAACTCCGTAACACCGGCGAGGATCCTGAAATATTTTTGGTAGATTTTTAACTCGAAACTGTGTCCGGGTAGCGCCGTTAGGCTACTCTTTTTCGATTTCCAACTGCCAATGGATTTTTTACGTGCGCAACAATACACACGGGCGTCCGATCTCACTACCCAGAGACCAGGGGAAATTGTTACTAAAAGTCCACGCAACAAAAATCCCGGCCCTCACCGGGGCTTGAACCCGGGACCCCCAGCACTCGAGAAAGACTGGCCACCTATCCCTCCGCGCAAGCCGAGAAAATAATGTGACGGTCTTAGCACAGGATATACCCACAGTAGGTTCCCGCCAGCAGGTTCAGTGACAAACAAGAGTTAGGTTTCGACCAAATAAAAATGGATGGCGGAAAATTGGAAGTAGGGGTGTGTTACATTTATGACTTAAAAGTTGTTAATATGGTAGCTGACATGTGTTATTTATAAAATTAAAGGGAATTATAAAGGGAGTCTCCATGGCGAAAGGCTTACGGGCACTGTTCTTAATCCCGTATACCCGCGTTCTAAACACAGCTGTGGGCGATTTGGCAGCAGATCGCGTTACGTTAGTATCGGTGCTGGTTGTTCAGAAAGCAATGACAAATTACTGAATGTAAACTTGCCAAGAGATAACAGAGGCAGAAATGCTGGTGTTGACTGCTATGTCATGTAAAAAAAAGATATGCAAATAAAGGGAAAACTACTGTATTAATATTTTAACTATAATAGATTTATAAGCCCATGGCAGTTACATGGAAGTTTGAATAAGACTATTTACCATCCCGTGGCAATTAATCAGTTAATACCCCCATCTCTCTCTCTCTCTCTCTCTCTCTCTCTCTCTCTCTCTCTCTCTCTCTACTAGACCAAGCAGGCAGGCAGGTAGGTAAACTTGTTAATACCTCCCTGAATGTCTAATTAGGTGGAGGGGTAGACAGGGAACACTCGAGAGTCGTGACAAAGGTTAGACAGCTCTCCATCTCTCTTCTCTCTGATTTATTTATTCATACAGTACCATCTTCGCAATAAAAGTCGACTGTAATGAATCTCCAATCATTTACCGTCGGTTGCCTGCAAGATGTGTTTGAATCTGCTCACTAAGTTCCATGTCTCGAAGATAAACTAGCGCGAACAAGATTTTACAAATATCCAACTGGTCCAAACTTTAGAGGTGGGGAAACATCAGCCAGGAAACACTGGAGGACTGTGTGGCGTTGAGTTTAATCAGCTACCTAAACCAGCAAACAATCAGTGTGTCTAATTTGTTAGAGTGCAGCTGATCGTCTGTCACCAGAAACGGTCGGCAGCCGAAGGTCAAGGATAACGGGAAGTCTGGGAGAGGAAATAACGTGTTTTGGTGAAATCCTGAAGAAAACAAGAATGTTAGACAAGGCCTTCCGGAGAACTAACATTGCGCGCGGTCATAGACGACAGCAGTCCGTTTTAGAGGACGGGGCGAACATACCAGGGGAAAGTCGGGTTAAACGGCCGAAGGTTTTTAAAAGAAAATATATTGTATAATTATTCTGGTGTCGCCGGTCTCTCTGGCTGTGGGGTTACAACACTTTCTCTCTGTAATCCCGTTTATCACGCAGAGTCTCGCAGCGGAGCGAGAACTGAGGTGGTTCGACCCCCGCTCGTGACTTGCGGATACTGAGCCGGCCGCTCAGAAAGCAATGGCAAACTACTGAGCGTAATCTTGCCAAGAGATCAACAGACAGCTGAAAGATGCTGCTGTTGACAGCTAAGTCCTGTAAAAGGATACGCAAACAACATTCTGGTGTCGGAGAAAGGGGAGTGGGTGAAGATAGAGATAGACAGAGACAGAGAAAGAGCTGCAGGAGAGACAGCAAAATGTAGGATCGTCTTAGTGTGGTTCAGGGCCTAGTTCTCAATGGGGGTTTAATGGGTGAAGAGGTTATACCTGCCTTCCTGGTCTAGTCTAGTCTATCTACCTACCTACCTCTATATCCATCTATCTATCTGCCCACCCACCTATCTATAAGATCCAACATATGCTAATGAAAGTGGCCACATGCTATTTATTATCACTTTACAAGGTCAAAAGTATCGTTTAGTTCTCCAAAGTGTCAGAACCCACAGCAGTACGCTATCAACCCCGCCAGCGCGCCCACCACTGACACTATACACACTTCCAAAAGTCGGTCTATAAAAAGACTAGGTGGAACGAATATCTTCTATCTTTTGTGTCTCTGTGGTAGGACGCCACTATTAAATGCCAAATATACACCTAGGGAGCCGTGTGGCATGGTGATTGATATGCTGTCTTACCTGGTGGCATACCCCTATGGTTTGTCCCCTGACAAGTACGGTCCTGAGATCGACCCAATTTCTGAGACTGGTTTTCAGATAGGGATGGACCTGACAGACAGGAATGGCAACTGGTTTCCCACATACTATCTCATAAGACTAGGGTTGCCATTCTGTGTCACTGAGAAACCGGGACAATTGTCTAAGCATCAAAAGAATCAAGGATGTTACACAAATTAATATTATCACACATTATTTGGCGTCTTCTAGTACTTTCTGAACTGTTACCCCTACGTGCCGGCTCTCTAGTGAAAGAGTTACGAATGCAATTTGGAAGAGACCGCCTGGCATTGGTTCCATACAATGGTATGAGAGGCGGTCGATCAGAAAGCAATTGCAACCTACTGAACGTAAACTTGCCCAGGAATCACACACAGCAAAGAATGCTGGAATTGGCTGTTACGTCCTGAAAAGGATATGCAACTATCTAACGTAACTATTTAACGTGCCTCACATTCTGCGTTTGCAAGCGATGACATTTCAAGCTTTCAAATTAAACAGTTCCAACAACCAAAAGTCGAGACAAGAGTTCGATTTACTTAAATCTATAATATAACACGGGGTGTGTGTGTGGGGGGGGGGGGGTGGAGAAGAGAAAGAGAGAGAGGTGGTGTTAAGGGGGGGGGGGGTGTATGGGAACAAACGGGCGTTCCTTCAAAAGCATTTGTTGGGACAGTGAATTATGCCATTAAAAGATCGGGACTGCCCGGAAAGGTCTGACAACCCTACATATAACAGGTGATGACCGGATAGTCCACAGCCCTATGACAATAGCTGCCAACCCTTACTCCTAATGCAGACAATTAATTTATAATCATCACCAACACACAACAGCACAGATTTTGTAAAACGAAGTTATTATTCGATGGATGCAATAAATATTTCTGGGCCCGGAGGACCCTCACCGGCGTCGGGGTGTATATCCATATTATTCATCTCAATATTATTAGCAGCGCGTTGTGTATAATAAGAAATAAATGGGGAGAACCGTTGAGGCCACTAAGACGATTAAACAAATAAACACACATGGTATTATTTGGCGCTCACAGAAGAAGAAGAAGGAAATAGAGATTAGAAGACGCACTAGACAACGTAAAATTTGAAAGCTATAATAGTTACTGACCGGGATCGAACAAGCGCTGCGAATAACGCTCAGCATTATTCGAAGCGCGCTGCGAATAACGCTTCCCTTTGTAAAAACCGCCATTGGGAGAAATGAAGCCGAACCACTACCGAATCCCGAACACTTGAATAAACAGAAGTCCGCCATAATTACCACGTGTTAACCAAATCTACAGGTGTTCTCTGTTTTAATTCCTCGGCATAGAATAACTGTATTTCCCATCTGTCGCCGTGCGGGGCCGTGAGCACAGCTTTCGCCTGACTCGTGTACATGATGGTAATATATATGACTAAGGCCGAGAAAGCTGCAACATTTAGACTATATCTCTGTCACACACCCTTGCCACTCTGTATCTTTCTCTCTCAATCACACTCTTTCCTTACCACACACACTCGCACTCTCTCCCTCCCTCTCTCTTTCTCTTCCTCCCCCTCCTCTCTCACACTTTCCCTCCCTCTCCCTCACTCTTTCCCTTCCTTTTTCCCTCACTCTTTCCCTTCCTTTTTCTCTCACACTTTTCCCTCCCCTCTCTCTTACTCACTCTTTCTCCCTATCTCCTCCACACTCCTAATATATACATGCATACAGATTCAGGCAATCATGCCGGATATAAATCGACAACTCCTAGCGTCATCTCTATTATTGTTCAATAATTTCCGCCCGAATGTTGCCAGGACCTTGATGGTCAACCAAGAATAGTGAAACTGTAACCTACCATGATGCCGTATGGGGCGACAACGGAAGAATGGCGTGAGACTGACCACCTTGCTATCATTATATCATCCTATCCGAACATACTTCATCTGAAATGCAAACAATTTTGAACATATAGGAGGCCAAGTCGCGAATCGGCTGATGGTCTATGCTCCACCGAGAGATAAAATATAGAGGAAAACAATATTTCAAAAGAATCCAAGGACATAACAACAACAACACAAACTTAGATCTCTCGGTAGTGGCTCGGATGTCTACTGGTCTCAGATACCTGAAAACAACAGGGCGTGACTAATATCTTGACGTCGAATCTTTCTAATTAGTTTACGATATTTATGTGTTTCTTGTAGGACTTTCTCGTTCGCTTTTCTGCAGTCCGTGTTATTCTTTGCGTTTTCACCAGAAACTACATGTCCAATGCCATTAGATGTTTCTCAGCATGTTTGTCTATTGTCATTTCATATGCAATACTAGTATAGGTTATAGAGGAACTTCAACACTCATTTTGCTTACAGCTTTTTATTGGTGAGTACGTTTTCTATGTTGCAAAAGGCCACCTTCGCCATAGCGATTATTATTCTAATGTCTATATAGGCATAAGCAGATCACATACTCCAAGTCTGCCCCGAAAACGACATATCGAGGCACGTCTTCTGGCTTAAGAAACAACAGTGGAAGAGAAAACTGTATGGACCACTGAGTGAACTTTAAAAAAGGCGAAGTTTACACATGAGACAACACTGCAGATATAGACAATCAATTGCATGCAAAGAAAAAGACAAGGAGAAGAAATCTCTACAAGACATCGTCCATCAGATGTTATGACTGTCCCGAGATAGTTACACCGATTCATTTATTTAAGAACGTTCTCATTTACTTGGATATTATAGTGTGGTCTTACTTTCTTCTTGGAGACGACCAGAATCTGTTATTTGACAATCTAATTCTAACCATAGTTTCTCACTGTGCACAATAACTGCATCTACTAAATGCTGCAGATTCTGTCACTGTCTGCAATCAATACCGTATCATATGTAGCTAAAGGAACATTGTTAAAAAGTATAACCAGTTGAAAAACGAAACAAAGAGTTTATGAAAGTTGCCAGCCATGATTACTGACTGAACATTTTTTTTTTAAGTTAAAGTTAATTGCATGTCCTTCACAGAACGCTGCAATAAACCCAGGCATTTATTGGCTGATTATGATTTACAAGCCAATTTGAGTCCAGTGGGCTGGCACTGCTTTCTTAACGTCGACACATCATACATCGAAATCAACGCTAAGCGATATGCTTCCAAATCGCCCGCAGCTGATTACGAACCTTCGGCTCGGTGTGATAGAGAATTATGAAAATGCGTGTTTCACTACACCCTAAGTTCGCAGATTCTGGTTGACTTACCATTACCGACTCCAAATATTCCTGTTCTTTGAGAGCAATCACTCGCACGCACAACATACATACATATACATGGCAGAGACATGCTGGTACATATCAAACCATGCAATCTAACTCTAATGAAATCGGTACACTCCAGCTTTGATCTGAAACCAATCATAATAAGTTCCCCGCGCTCCGGTGCAAATTTTAATTGCACTTCTTTACTGAAATATGCAGTCTCTGGGGTCATAAAAGGCGCATTCACACTGCTGTGTATTGTACAGGGACATTTTGGTGGCGGGAAATAAACAAGCAATTATAAATGCTAGTTAAACGTGTGGAGAAGCTTTTTGGCTGTTCTTTGTCGTTCGGAAATTCAAAGGATTCAAAAGCAAACAGTGGCAGGTTGTTTCACTGTTAATGAAAATAAAATTACTATTACAAAAGACTCCAAGCTGTATAGAACCAAAGGGGAGCGTCAGAATACGATAGAGTCCTTCACGAGAACTCGCCTGAATTGGGTGATCACCAAAGACGCTATCCGCAGAAGTAGACGGAAGTAATTTTATTCCCATTAAATGATTAATTAATGGGTATAAATTCCCGTATGTTTTCATGGTCCATAAAGGAATCAGAATCACCAGTGTGGAGCTCATGGAGAGAACTAGACAAATACCAGTGAACCAAGAGTTTCTCAACCTTTTTTGGCCCATGCACCCCTTCACCATATGTTCAGAATGTCATTTCCCCCCCCCCCCTTCTTATTTCCTCCCTAAAAATTCCCCCGCCCCTTATACAGTACACATAAAAATGAAAGCTAAATTTAATAACATATACTAGAACAAGTCTAGACGTCTACACAAAACGTGATTTGAGGGTCTACTTACGTTATAAAACGAATTTCAGAAGGGCGAGAAGTACAGAACCGTAAAGTATGTAGGGAAAACCAACAAAAAGTAATCGATTCCTGTTTTAACGTGATCTTGAAATAATCTCCCCCCCCCCCCCCCCAACAAACCCTAAAATTCCCCGGGAGGAGGGGGAATATTCCCCACCGGTTGAGAACCACTGCAGTAAGGACTAATTTGGGTTGGTTAAGGAACTGTGCTGCATTGGAAGATGACAGACAGAAGATACAGAGGAACTAGTATCACGGCAGACGATAGGTTTATTTCAATCTGAAGATTAACTATATGAGTAGTTCACTAGACTATCTCAAAGAGAGCTTTAAGAGCCATAACCGACTTAAGGACGTTACTAAATACACATAGACAGTTCACGGAGAAACGGATATGTGCAAGAATTACAACACTACTAGCGGCATACTACATAAGATGCAGGCTTCTTCCATATAAACAAACCCATAGAATAGTGAGCAAGATGCAGAAAAGAGACAGGACAAGTAGTAAGGTCGGTGGCGGAAGAAGAAGAAGAAGAAGAAGAAGAAGAAGAAGAAGAAGAAGAAGAAGAAGAAGAAGAAGAAGAAGAAGAAGAAGAAGAAGAAGTAGTAGTAGTAGTCTGCAATACAGAAGTCACAACTTAAGACTCCCAATTCATAAGCATAAGGAAACTATTGATCTCAATGCTGTTACAGATTACAACCCAGACAACGGAAGAATGTAAACAGAACATAATGCGCACATAGCCAAGAATACAGAAAGTATCATTTAAAACATCATTAAAGATTTAGATTCAGCGATAGATAAGATCTTAAATAGGCCTGGGGTTTTAAGACGCGCCCCTGAAGAGGAAATAAAATACCCCGAGCTGTCTTGTCTCTGCGCCAATGAGACGCAATCGGATTACACTCATCATCGACAAAAAAAAGCGATTTAAAACCTTCACAGATTAACCTATACGTTTTTCAGTGTCACATTACATATTATATTCTTTAAAATAAAACATGGAAATGTTTTTTATTCGCCTTAGAAAATGCATTTATAATTCTAAATCATGTCGCGGATTTATTTATGCATTTAACTGCACATTTTTTGTCAATATCTCAAGCCATAAAAAAAAATTCAATCTTCCTGGCTTTGAATTAGTGCTGGAGTTTGAATAAATATAATATCTGATAAGTCACAGCATCTCACTTCACGGAGGGGGGGGGGGGGGGGGGGGAACGAACAGCCAACTGCATCACAGAGTAGTGTACTAAAGCCAAGACCAACGAAGATCCAAGCTGATAATTCCAATACCAATAAGTATGAAATATAACTTGATCCACGCTGATCATTCCACAGTTGTGGCTACTGCTGAAGTATTATTACTAGAACAAGACTGATCCTTCCACAGCTGTGGCTATTGCTGAAGTATTACTAGAACAATACCGATCATTCCACAGTTGTCGGTGTTTCCTATTGAAAGCTAGATTTACACTGATCGTTCCACTGTTATTATATTACTAGAACAAGACCGATTATTCCACAGTTGTATCATTAACAAACAGCTAGATACAAACAGATCAGTCCACCGTTGTGGCTTTGCCCAAATTTTTACACAATCAATGCTAATCAGTCCACATCTATCTCTTTTACCGAAGTATGACTATATCAAGACTGGTCATTCACAGCTGTTTCTATTACCGAAATATTACTAGCACAAAATCGATCATTCCACAGTTGTGTCGTCCACGAACGGCTATATCCAAACTGATTAACCTACAGCTGTCAGTAATACATTCACAGTTCTACGACCCTGGTGAACACAGCTTCGGGGATTCAAATCTCGCAAGGCAGCTACCAACAGTAACGGTTCTGCTCTACGCGTAGTTCAATATCACCAGTGTCCCTATGAAAAGACGCCCGTGTCTTGCACAGAGGACAATCAAAAGCAAACACAACCAGCTGAGAGACCCTTCTCGACTTCCCCCAATAAATCCTGCCTTTCTACGGCGTGCGTTTTTCAAAGGGCTGAAGCCACTATATACGAAGATAAAAATACCAACACTTGAGAAAAACAAGTGTAATAAAAAAAAAATATCAGTGTAACGGTAGGATCATATGCTACAAAAACGACACTGCCAGACAGGCAGTGCGTCCGGCTTACAATTTGATAAGAATCTAATATATGTACATATGTATGTAATATGTACCCTTATCGTCATCATCAAGACTTGCCGACTGGCGTGAGTGGCAATGATTCCCACATCCTGATATCTCCAACAGTATGTTTTAATTTCATGCCATGACACACAACCGTCAAGAATCGTCTCCCGCTATCCTCCTCTATCTCTTTCCATAAATATATTATGATGTCACATGTTCCAGTTTTTCCATTCCATAAAGTGGCAAATAAACTGTCGGCTGCCTCAGTGTTTGAGATAAGCTGTCTAATCAGGTACTGGGACAACTATGGTGCGTTTTTAAATGTTTGCCCTAATTCACGTTCACACATTTTTTTTTTTAATGCTGCATAGTTGTGAACTTCATGCCATGTTATATTTACTCCCACCCAAGGAATATGTCTTTGATAGGTGCAAAAGGAACTGAAATCATGAAAAGCGGAGAAATTTCTTTGATGTTTTGGCGAAAATGTACTGAATTCACGCTAACAAACTTGTTTTACAGTATCCTCTGAACACTTCCGTTCCACTGTGCAGTGCTTCTCATACATAAATAACCGTGTACCACGGAGAATATTCATTATCGAACACTGATGTTTCAATGTAAAGTGGTAATACATTTAATAATTTACACTCCATCTCTGATCCGTAAATTATATACTGCATATAAACAAACATTGAGATCTGCTGTACAATCTCCAGAAGAAACATCTTTTTGTTGGGTGTACATAATAATAAGGTTATATGCTAAATCTCATCATTTTCCCCTCAGTTTGTTACTGAGTTATGGATTTTTATAAGAGGGGAAACATTTGTCAACGCACTATAGCACCACTTCTGGCACATGGAAAGATGCCCTTACCAAAGCAAATCTCACGAGAACTATTGTTTTGTCGACATTATGCCACCAATGTCAAACATGGATGCTTATTGCAACTTTTAGTTACTTAGTTGCATGTCCTTAACATGATTTACTGGGCAAGTTTACGTTCAGAGGTTAGCCATTGCTTTTTGAACGACAGGCGTTCATACCACTGTACGAAAAACAGCGCAAGGCGGTCTGCATCCAAATAGCCAGCAGCTGTGTTTCGAAAGCAGTATGCTGGATTGCGACTCGCGTTCGTAACACCTTCGCCGCAGTACCACGTTAATGTAACAAACGAGCGCAAAATCATAATATCAGACATGAGGCTTTGTTGAGCTGCCAGAGTAACTGTGAGAGCAGAATTAAAATTTAAATTTTTGTTGCGTATCCCTTACGGGATGCTGAAGTACTAGGCAAGTTTACGTTCAGTAGTTTGCCATTGCTTTCTGAACGACCGGCCCCTATACCTTTTTCGAAAAAACCAGCATCGCTGTGTTTCGAACCCGGGTATACGGGCTCACAAACCGCGTTCGCAAGCCCTTAGCCCAGAATTGGGGATGATGACATTTGAAGACTAGGTCTGAAACCAGAAATGCAATTCATTAAAGAACAACAGATGAAATGGTCTGGACATTTCACAAGAATGCCCTGGAGCCATCTGCTACAAATAGCCTGAATGGAGAAATATAATGGATATAGAGCAATGGGAAGATCACGTATATGATGGAGTGGTGGTATCAAGAACAAACTTAGAGAATAAAGACAACCTGCAAAGCCAACTGAACATCTCCTTACATCTCATCTCTTCTCTTTTATCAACCCCCCCCCCCCCCCCCCCCCAAACACTTCATTTGGGTAAATTAAGGAAGAGAATAGGAAAATAATAAGTTGTCTTTGTGTCTTAACCTCTTCTAAAACATTTAGATCACCCATTTTGGCCGTCTGTGGTTTCGAGGATTTGTTTTGTCTCCAACTTGTTTACTAACCGTCCAGAATTAACCACCACCTGTTAAAATCTAACATGCCAAACATTTTAACCTCCGATTACAGGAGTTTATTGCATAAGATATCATTTTATAAAATGGTGTTTGTGCTTGCCCCTATGCTATTATTTATCTATGTGAATCAGTTTTCATCTTATGTTAGCCACGTCCATAGATGCTCGAATGTTCGTATTAGTCACAAATTAATACCACTGACTTGTGTTCCCTTATATATGACCAAACTTGAAAGCACAGCAAGTGATTGCTATAGTATGTCCACATTTGTTAGCCTTCATTCACGATCAATTATTTTGAAAACTGTCTGTTGCATCGTTATGAAATTTTTCCAGCCGTCTTATATTTACCCCCACCCAAGGAATATGTCTTTGATAGGTCCAAAAACAATTTAAATCATTGAAAGCGGCGACATTCCTTTGATGTTTTGCTGAACACTAGTGATTTCTCGCTAACAAAGTTATTTTTACGGTAATGTGAGACCTGCCAATTCTGATGACACACAAAGGCGCATCCGGATTCCTTTGGGAGTGGGTGCAATGAAAGAACTAGCTTAAAATCGACAGGGTCGGCTGCATTGCACCGGGTTTTTATCCCATATGGCTCAGTTTCTTTGCGCAGCGCGGAAAGCGTCGCACAAAGCACGAAATTCGTAGCTCCAGCGACGACCCTCGGGAGTCTCCGAAAAAATGCACTCGTGAAATGAAGGACGCGGCCCGGAATCGAACATACAACCTTCGGAGCCCGAGTCAGACGGCTTGACCACTTCACCACGGAGAATCCCGAGAGGGGTGCAATGTGTAATATTAGTAAAGACAGAGAATTTACAGAGGCACGGGGTAAATAATTTGTAAATTAACAGGAAAGTAGAAGGAATATATTTCTTACCTTATTTTTCATTTCCTTCTTGTTTCTTCAACTGATGCTGATGCTGTAATGTTTAGGGCCTGCAATTCGTCTGAATAGTTGGAGCAAAATATCCCAGTAAGTGTGTACGTAGATTAAGGTCTGCGATCTGCTCAGACCTTAATCTGTGTCGGACGATTCCAGTAGGTTGATGATTGCTCTCGGTTGCATAAAATCCAATCCATCCTTTCTCCAATAGTCCTCTTCCTCTTTCAACACATGGTCCTGACGTTTTTTCCAGTAACTTTTATCAATATTTAATAGTGCGGACAGACAGACAGACAGACAGAAAGGTAGGTAGGTAGGTAGGCAGAAAGGTAGGTGGGTGGGTGGCTGGCTGGCTGACTGGGTCGGTCGGTCAGTGGGTCGGTCGGTCGGTGGGTCAGTCGGTCGGTCGGTGGGTGGGTGGTCCGGCCGGCAGGCAGACAGGCAGATAGATAGATAGATAGATAGATAGATAGATAGATAGATAGATAGATAGATAGATAGATAGATAGATAGATAGGTAGATCCCCGCCAGGAGCCGGGCCGAGCCAGCTAGTTTATTTATATAATCACGTTTCATGAAAGAACCCACAGTTTGACGACACCTCTGAACTACCCCATATAAATTCCCTCAGTCTGCCAAAAGCGAAAACCGCGCAGACAAAATTCAAACACAGCGGGGGTGTGTCTTGCTGAAGCGGTAATACTCTTAAAATGATGGAATGAATGCGGGGGGGGGGGGGGCCATAAAATATATACCGCATATAAACAAACATTGAAATCTGCTGTACAATCTCCAGAACAAAAATTTTTTTGTTGGGTGGACATAATTATAAGGTTATATGCTAAATCTCATCATTTTCCCTCAGTTGGTTACTGAGATATTGAATTTTATATTGAGGCAACCCAAAAAAAAAAAACACTATAAAGACCAGGCACATAATCCAATCACAGAAACCTAACCACAAATAAAATGCACCTAGTTCTTCTTTTGTGACCCTTTGAAAATAAAGTTCGTTCGTTCGTTCCTCTTCAGAGGGAAGTGGGTCACACCTAGTTCATCATCATGTGCCATGCTGATAAGCGTGGTCGGTCATGTTTTGCCATCTCACTCATCACCAGAGTCGAAGATCAGCTCTGTGTTCCTGTCTCGACCATGCCGAGTTGCCAAGCCATCAAGATATTTACTTCTATGCCTTCCCCTTGCTCTCTTTCCCTCGATCTTGCCTGTTGTAATCACGTTCTCCACATTATTTCTTCTCATAACGTGTCCACAAAATTTTTACTGTCTACGTATAATTTCTCTAATCAGTTTACGATTTTCATTTGTTTCTTGTTGGACTTAGTCCTTGGTTTTTCTGTCTGTCCGTGGTATTTGTTGCATTTTCCTCAGAAACCATATCTCCACAGCCATCGGATGTTTTTCAGCCCGTTTTCTCGTTGTCCACGCTTCACATCCATAGAAAAGCACAGGTTATGCACCTCAAAAGTCAGTATTTCCGACTTCGTCGTGAGACAGATTCCATTCAAGGTAACGAACTCGTATCTACCCGTGAGTAGGTTTTCTTTCCTAAAAAGTTTGCCAGGGCAACGGCCTTAGGGCCTACTCTTTATGATTTCCAACTGTCATAGATTTTTTAAGTGCTTAGCTTGCACAGGGACCGCTCTTGTCCGAGAAGGATAGGTATATGATCTCACTGCCCAGAAGATCAGCGTGGTACGGTAGTTCTCCTAGCAATACATCAACACTAATAGTCAAATAGTTGCCCTCTTGATTCAGAATCTGCACTAATAGTCGAATAGTTACCCTCTTAACATAGCATCAACATTATAGTACAATAACCCACCTGTCAATACAGCATTAACACTAATAATACAATAGTTCTCTCAATACATCATCAACTCTTGTAGTACAATAGTTTTCATAGCACTAGTTTCGGCACTAATATTAAGACAGTTCTCCTAGCAATACCGAATCAACAACAAAACTAGTAGTACATTAGTTCTAGCGGTACAGCTTCAACACTGATAGTCAAATCAAATAATTATCCTCTCTAGGCAGCATCAACATTAGTAGTACAATGCACCTAGTTCGTCAACAAACGATTCAATGATCGACTATAAACTAATTCCATATAAGTCATCGCTTTAACAATTCACCAACTGTTTAATTCTGTTGACAGAAAGTGGCGATATATCTAACCCATTGTTTACAGCGTTCATGGCGGACTGTACTAAATTAGTGTTTACTAATATCTGGATTAAATATCAGCGATGACTTTAGTGGATCTTCAAGAGCATGGTTTAAAGTTACACGGCGGATGCGAGTCAGCCATTAAATATCACGCGACAATATATTCTAAACTGGATTTGATATATGAATACCTTAGGGTGATATAGAAGTTCGAGGGGGAATGAGTATACGCGTATGTGTTTGAGACAATGCTGGTAAAACATAGACCAAAGTTGTAAGCTCGAAACACAGACAGGCAGAGAAAAAAACATTTCACACTGACAGACAATCAGATAGACAGACAATCAGATAGACAGACAATGCTTGTCCACATCATAGTGTCTGATCGCTGCATTTATAGGGACTCCAACTCCGAGATTCTCTGCCAAATTTGTGATGATCATTTATCCGTAGTATACGATGAAGATGCACTGCAGAAGTCTCTCATGTGGTTTCGTAAAGCAAGCACAAATCCTCTTAGCGTCCAATGTGAGATACTGGTTGTTACTTTATACGCATCACGACGATGTCAACCACCCACCCCAACAACCCATTTCCTCCAACACGCTTCCAACAGTATATAGGGAGGTGTTGTAACGCCTTCGAGTTCTTCATTGTGTAAAAATAGGCCATCATCATATCAAAAACGGCGCAAGCGTTCTAGTTTCCCCACAGATCTCGGCCCTTTGTGCTCTAAGTCAAATCTACTGATGATATTCATCCATGCCACCGTATCAGGCCAACAAGCCCTATTTTTCTCGGTCTGCCTCTAACCTCTACTCCAGCTGATCTTTCCAGTGGCCACGATTTTCTCCAATACCTCCATTTTCGTTACATGACCGAAGATCACCATCACATACATGAATACGGTATGTCGAGGAATTGTAAAACTGCGTTCATTTACCAATAAGCCACGGACACTGACAGGATACAATAACTATTGAATATTTTCCACACCGGATACAGTTCTCTGAAATCTAGGAATAACACAGCGTATTTACTGAGTCTTCCTCCGGTTTGGGCCATGGCACGGAAGGGAGTTAACACACGAACTGCTCTATGCCGACGGAGATTGTAATTTGTGGAAAAGCAGGATTCCCCACGCCATCCGGCAAGGCACTGGATGATGATGATGATGATGATGATGATGATGATGATGATGATGATGATGATGATGATCCAGAATATCAAGTAAAGACATGGACGCGCATGCTATTTTGAAAGGCACGTGATGACGATATACCACAACAAGCAATGATGTACAGACCAAACGAAACCAGAGGAAGAGGCCGACCATGTAAACGATCGACAGAGGGAATAACAGAGTCCATGGGAATAATCACGATATATGAAGCCCAAACACAGGCGCCCTCCCGTTGTTTATGCTTCACCCCGACACCGCATGGTACAAGAGGAACAAGATGAGATGAGATAATGACGATACAGTTATGGAATAGTCAGGGAGAAATCGTTTTAACATTTCACACCCCCCCCCCCCCCTGGTTATAAACAGAGAAAAAAGGGTGGCCCTGCGATAACAACGCCATCTTCAGGCTTTAAAAAACCGGGTACGAATCACCGCTGATGAACTGTCATTTATTTAACAAAGAAGCCTGATGCATACCCCTTCCCTCCTCCTCCCTGTAGGTGTGCACTGGACAAGGGGAAGAAAAACGAGACTCGCGAGCACGTGAATAATTTACAGGCAGTTTGAAACAGTAGGTCGAATATGCCGCTGCCCGGGGTAACTTTCAAAATTACAAAACCTGCTCACAAAACAGGCTTGTGTGCTTCTAGTTTACACACACGAGGATCCTCGCCGGTGCACTGTGCTTATATTTTCCAAGTGTGGTATATGGAAGAGGTACAGCAGCACTTACAGGGGTTTCCGTATACAAACAGTGTGATTCTCTCCAAGCACACACCATGGTTACTAACTTATAAGTAAGAGTGTCTGAAACTTACCTTCCACTCTACTATTCCAGAATCCATGCTAAATTATCCCCACTATTCCATCAGGGCTCCGGAGATCGAGTCGTATAAAAAGTACATAACTGATCCGCGTGGGTGCAAATCACAGAGAAAGGCTGTTATAAAAAAAAATTATAGTCACGTCATATCATACACAAGCGACATGGCGCGAATGAAATATCGAAAAACTTGGCACTCTTGACGACGACGACAAGTGTCATTTTACGGAAGTATATATTTAGGGTAGCTGAAAGTCACCACTGCTGTCATTACGTAAAAAGTGCATTAAGATGATCTTATCAGCATTCAGATACACATTCTCAACATTCCACTGTCTTTACAAATTCCTCGAGGGCAATAATAGAAACATAATAAGCATAACCTATGCTATTGAATACAAATGAAGTTTTTAAAGGGGAGAGGAGGGAATCTTCACGAGACGTGTTCGTCATACCGACGAACAGAAAACACAGACAGTAATAATCACATTACAAATCGTATACAGTAGTTCCCGTGATTGCCAAGCGTATTCAAACAGCAAACGTGAACATTTACTTTATGTGCTATTTCATAAATGGCGTGCCGGTACTAAAACCCATAGCTCCACCGCGAACGATTACTAATAGCCTACGTATTTTATTTTATTTTATTTTTTTTATGCAAGGCGACAGTACTTTTCTTTTATTAATAACTGTACTTTGACGACGATTCCCGATTCTTTTATTACCCATATAATGAAGATACGCTATCTAGAATAATTATCAGAGAACTCCCAACTGTCAACTCTTTCTGTGTCAGTTACTATTTACTTCTGTGAACTGGACTGATGTTTACGTGTGAATTAGCTTTCTCTATTACCAGTGTCCCTCGCCATCACGCGAAACCACTACGACTTCTGGGGTAGTTTAACTAAAATTTAAGAATAATGTGTTCAGAATCTAACGTGTTGCAAGACATATTATTTGCATTAGTTTCTTTTTATATTAAAATATTGAATCTACAGAGAATGAAATATGCCTTTAATGCATGGGCAGCATATTAATATAACATAATGTCTTTCAATGGTAGTTGTATATAAAATATGGCGGACTAAGGTTGGCACGATAGGTGACTACCCCAAGCAGTTGCTACATAAAGTAAAATATACCTGGAAATGAAGAAGTTAAAATAATAACATCGAGTTATAAAGTAGGTAAGAGATAAAGTAACAACAATGTGGACTGAGCTTGTTCATGTTACATCAAACAGGGATAGAAGGAGTTAAGTAAAGTCTCTCATTTATGGAGTAACCAATGGTGTGTTATTTGGTACAGAATAAATCAATGCAAGCATTTCAAGGTGTTCCCAAATGTAATCTTCACATTAACTGACAACTTATGTTCTAGTGCTTCGATTCATGCCTAGTTCCTTCCCTTCCACTGAACTGCTAAAACTGTTACTATTCATTTTACTTCCTCTTTTGAAATAACTTTGATATTAAACTTTTGATATTTAAATTCGATCTTGAGAAATGGAATTTATTCATGACAGTATTAGCTTCCTCATCGCCAGGTGTGTTAACATTTGCATTCAAACTAAACATGGCTCTGTGACATTCTACATAGAGCAATAAACGCCATAACGCATTGACCTACCGTGGTCACATCGTTCATAAAACCATATCTCATTGACCTACTGTGGTCAAATTGTCAACAAAACCATATCTATATGCCCCATTTGATTATTTAGCACAATGAATCCCATTATGTGCAACACAACAAGATGAAAGATGTGTCAACAAAGCTAAACAGCAAAGATTTACTTTTAAAAATGTTCATAGAAGGCAAGAGTACAGTAAATGCTTAAAACATTAATTGAACGTTCTGTAGAAGTAAACAAAGATCTACACCTTTGCGTTATTGACTACACAAAGGCTTTCGATAAAGTAAGACATGTCAACATGATAGAGATGCTTGCAGATCTACAAATTGATGGGAAAGACCTTTTTTTTTTAAAGTAGCATATCCTTACAAGACTTGGCAGTCAATACTAGCATTTTTCAGCTGTTGTTGGTTGCTTTCTAAGCGACCAGCTCACATACCCCGTAAGTAACCAACGTGACGCGAATCGCTGCCGAATCTCACGCAGCTGTGTTCCCCGCGTGGATACATGGGATTACTGAGAAAGTCATTAACCCCTTCGCAAGGGAGACCCGCGAAACGACTTTAGACTTGTAAAGAACATATATTGGAAACAACAAGCTGCCATAAGAAATGATAGTGAAGTAGGTCAATATCAGCCCATTAAGAGAGGTGTGAGACAGGGATGTGTAATGTCTCCAGGTCTTTTTTCCCTGTACAGTGAAAATATTTTCATAAATGTTGAAGAAACGAATGGAATCATCATTGGAGGAAGAAACATCAATAACATTAGATATGCAGATGATACAGTATTGATTGCAGACAATGAACAGGACCTGCAACATTTGGTAGATGCAGTTGTTGCACACAGTGAACAACGAGGGTTAGAATTAAACTGTAAGAAGATACAGATTATGGTCGTCACTAGGAAGAACAAAATACCACAATGTAATATTTAAGTAAATTGGAATATTCTTAAGCAAGTGAATCGGCACAATTATCTTGGAATACCTATAACATCTGATGGGAGATGCCTTGAAGAGATTAGAACAAGAATCGCCATGGCAAAGGTAGCCTTTTGCAAGATGGAAAATATACAGACCAATAAAAAGATGTCATTTACAACAAGAAAAAGAGTGTTGAGGTGCTACATAGAACCTGTGCTTTTGTATGAATGTGAAGCGTGGACAATGAGCAAACAGGCTGAAAAACACCTGATGGCTATGGAAATGTGGTTTCTGAGGAAAATGCAAAGAATACCATGGACAGACAAAAATACCAATGACAAAGTCTTACAAGAAACAAATGAAAATCGTTATGAGAAGAAATAAATTGGAGAACTTGGTGACAACTGGCAAGATTGAGGGGGAAAGAGCAAGAGGAAGACAGAGAGGTAAATACCTGGATGGCTTGACCATGTGGAACACTGAGCTGATCCACGACTCTGTTTATCAAGTGAGATGGTGAGTCATGACCACCAGCGCTCACCGGCATGGCACATCATCATGATCATATGACAAAATTAAACAACAATAATTTTTTCACGTAATTTATGTTTTGTTATATATCTGTATAACCAAGCCACTAGCAAAGTTGACTGGCAGTTGAGCTGACATCATGAGCGTGGTTGGATGAGGGAACAACGCCTGTGCTTATTGTCTCGCTAAGTGAGGGGAAAAAATTGGTCATCTATTCCTCCGTGCATTTTATATAAAATAACACAAAGTAATGCGGTTTTACAGAACACAATTATGTTTCCCATAATTCTGTTCTGTAAAGCTTCATTACTTTGTGTAAC
Source organism: Cepaea hortensis (assembly GCA_963921405.1). Lineage (NCBI taxonomy): Eukaryota > Metazoa > Mollusca > Gastropoda > Stylommatophora > Helicidae > Cepaea > Cepaea hortensis. The sequence continues at coordinate 48,006,388 of OY992895.1, read as the reverse complement.
TTTATATTGTTTGCATTTCCAAAGCGTGACCACAGTTCCACTAATTGTATTCATATTCCGTGTATTCAAACCTACAACATGTGATGATTCTATCACACCATAAACCCCTAGCAATAAACTGCTTTGGAGAAAACTTTTAATATAAATATATATGTATGCCTTCGGGGTGCACACAGTGAAAACAGTTTGAGAATCATTGAGTTAAATTTTCTCTAATTCTGTTATTTACTCTGACAAAACAAAGAATCACCACTCTAAGAAACATGTATACGTCTATTGGTACATACTTGCAGTATACAAACAGTATTACTATGATAACACAATAATTGTGCCATGGTAATACACGTTAAAAAAACATTGATCAGTTTAATGACAAACTTTGCTAACATCTTCAACAGAATCAAAAGACCAAGACCTGGACTCAAGTGTCAAACAATGCACGCCTACATATAAATTAGCACTACATAAAGTACAATAAAGGTCCCTTTCATACGCCTTATTGCGCATTGGGCACAATTATGTTTATATTACCTGGACTCAAGTGTCAAACAATGCACGCCTACATATAAATTAGCACTACATAAAGTACAATAAAGGTCCCTTTCATACGCCTTATTGCGCATTGGGCACAATTATGTTTATATTACCTGGACTCAAGTGTCAAACAATGCACGCCTACATATAAATTAGCACTACATAAAGTACAATAAAGGTCCCTTTCATACGCCTTATTGCGCATTGGGCACAATTATGTTTATATTACCTGGACTCAAGTGTCAAACAATGCACGCCTACATATAAATTAGCACTACATAAAGTACAATAAAGGTCCCTTTCATACGCCTTATTGCGCATTGGGCACAATTATGTTTATATTACCTGGACTCAAGTGTCAAACAATGCACGCCTACATATAAATTAGCACTACATAAAGTACAATAAAGGTCTCTTTCATACGCTTGAAGGCACATTGGGCATATGTGGCTACAACCATATCTTATAGACCAATAATCAATGATGGGTGATGTGGTCAGTACTACGCTGGCCTACTTGACTTCCCCAGACATTTCCTTGTACCCATTTAAGGCTGGATGGACCTGGGAGCCCAGCTCCATTTTTAAGATCCATCTGTATGATGATCTGAACACATGACCACTGGGTCATGGGGCAAGCGTGCTAGCCACATTTTTTAAATATCCTTTTTACTTTATCGCTGTCAACACCAGCATTTTACTGCTGTTGTTGTTGTCTTGGCAAGTTTACGTTCAGTAGTTTGCCAGTGCTTTCTGAATGACCGGCTAGCATACCAATTCGACAAAAAACCCAGTGCAATGCGGTCGGCTGCCAAATCATGCACAGCTGTGTTTCGAACGCGGGTAAGCGGAATTACAAACCGCGTCCATAACCCCTTCACCATGGAGGACGGGCCACAACACTACCATGGCTTATAAGTCGTGGCCTTGAATATGTGATGACATACCCCAACAGCAGCATCTGCTATGAAAATGCCTTTAACATATGTATGTGTGTGTTTTTTTTAATGTTGGATCATATGAGAATGGAAAATATTCATAAGCATCATGTGCCATGGAGATAAGCATAGATAATCATGATCTGCCTTCTCACATGATCACCATTCTCAGGTGTGTATTCTTTTCTCAATTATGTCATGTGGCCACGTCAACCAAATATTGATTTCCCCTTGCATTTTTCTCTTCAGACTTGAGCCTGCCAGCTGTCATTAAGTCTTCAGGTTTATTTCTTTATATGCCCAAAATATCTTCACTCGCTATGTCTAATTTCTCTAATCAATGTACAGTTTTCATCCATTTCTTGAAGCACTGGCTTATCTGTTTCAGTCCAATTATGATATTCTTTGTATTTGCCTCAGAAAATACATTTCCGCTGCCTTTAGATGCTTCTCTGCTTATTGTCCTTGCTTCATATGTATACAACTGTTATTCTATGTAGCACTTTAACACTTTTCCCACTGCAATTGACAGCCTTTCTTTGCTATGTTTCTCATCTTACAAAAGGATACTTTTTTTTCATGGTGATACATGCTTTAATCTCTACAAGTCATTTGTTGTTATGACTGTTCCAAGACAGATTTACCTGTTTAAGAATTTTCTTGTTCTTGCATGTTTCACTGTGGTATTTCTTTCTTCTCGGAGATAACCATAATTTCTGCATTCTTACAATGTAATTCTAACTGTAGTTGCCCACTGTGTACAATTACAGCAGGCACTAAATGCTGCAGATCCTGTTCATTGTCTGCAGTCAATACTGCATCATGTGCACATCTTGTATTGTTTATTTTTTTATATCCTCCGATAGCAATTCCCCTCTTGTCTTTGTAATTTTTCATAATATGTTCACTATAGAGAAAGCAGGTCTGGAAAATTACATATTTCTCTCACAAACCTCTCTTGATTTACAGATACTGACCTACTTCACTATCAGTTTTTATGCATCATATTTCTAGTATAAAAAGTCTTAAAAGTTGAAAGGGTTGACTTCATTGCACCGGGTTGTATCCCATATGGCTCGGTCTGTCCGCAGGGCGGCCTGCTGAAAGCATCGCACAAAGTACGAACTCTAGCTCCAGCGATAATCCCCAGGAGTCTCTGAGAAAAGTGTACTCTTGAACCAAAAGATATAGCCTGGAATCGAACCCTCAACATTTGGAGCACGAGGCAGAAAGTTTGACCACTTCGCCAAGAAGACTCCCTAATACTGTTTCCAGTATATGTTCTACATATAAAGTCTAAGATTTTTCCCATTAATTTGGAGGTCTGCTGGCATTTTTTATTATGGCAATGTGTTTTACTCTACTGAAGAATGTCTTTGTGTAGGAAATGAAGCAAAAATGTGGGTCTTTGTTTCCTTCTACTGAATGCTTTATTAATGTTCTGAGCAAATACACACTATTTGTTGCACATTTGCCTGCTATAAATCCACATTGTTCTTCACCTAGTTCTGGTTGTATTTTCTTCCTAACCTACTGCATGATGATTCTTAGCAAAATCTTTGTTACGTGACTCATTACACTAATTGTTCGATACTGATCACATTCTAAGGCTCCCTATTTCTTCCTGATTGCAATAAACATAGATTTGCGCAAATCAGAAGACATCATACACAGTATTCAGCAGCCCTATGCCCTGGTCTATTCTATAGTCTTCTAAGGTACTGATCATTTCACTTCTTCTAAGATACTGATGATACTGATCACTTCACTTTCCATGCTATCTAGACCCTGTCAGGTTTAATTTAGTTGTAGACATTCTGCAACTTCATCTTCAAACATGTTGGTGCTTTACTGTTATTGGGAATATCAAACTGTTCCTTAAATTAAATTTGCAAAGGTTTTTCACATATTCTGGTATGAACCTAAGGCCTATCCACGTCAATATGGAAACCTTAGGTTCATACCAGAATACGATCAGCGTTGCCAGTAGTGGGTTGTGCTCAATATTTATAATTCAAATCCCAAAATAACCAAATTAATCAGTTTTTCACATACTCTGATCATTTGTCTAAAATATCCTTGGCCCTTATGATTTTAGAAATATGTCACATATACATATATGCTGGTGAATATTTGTGATTTTACTATTATTAGATAAAATATTAATCCTGTAGCCTATGAAAATAGAAACTATATTCAGCTGTTGGTAGTAATGGATACTGATGATGATAATGATTCAAAGTTTTAAATTCTGAAGCATTAAATAAAAATCCAGGCACACAACCTTTGACCCTGTAGCTACACCATATGAACAGTCTCAGCATAGGGCAGCTTCACTACGTGATTATGTGCGATTGAATTACAGACAATCAATGCTTCCTCAGTTGGAGACATGCAGAAATTAACTATTCATTAAAATTGAGAATATTTTAAAGGCAAGTTTTGCCATTTCCCTACCCCTTCTTTATATATATATGTTGTCATTATATTTCTGAATTATCACCACAACCAAGGCCCACCATATCTGCCCCCTTCATCCAAATCAAATAACAGAAAAATAAACAAATAACATAGCTCTTCTTCCTTTCATCTCCAAACTACATAAGCTACGCCATTTTATAGACTAGTTTATGACTGATTGGCTTTGGCAGCTAAAGTTCTCTACAGGATGAAATAGCCAGTCCCATGCCAACACTCCCTAGTTGCCTCTTACGACATGCATGGTAGGTTACAGTGTTACTAGTCTTTGCTTTCCTATGACTAACTGTTCTTTGCTTTCCTATGACTGTCACTATTCTTTGCTTTCCTATGACTGTAACTATTCTTTGCTTTCCTATGACTGTAACTATTCTTTGCTTTCCTATGACTGTCACGATTCTTTGCTTTCTTATGACTGTAACTAGTCTTTGCTTTCCTATGACTGTCACTATTCTTTGCTTTCTTATGACTGTAACTAGTCTTTGCTTTCCTATGACTGTCACTATTCTTTGCCTTCCTATGACTGTCACTATTCTTTGCTTTCCTATGACTGTCACTATTCTTTGCTTTCCTATGACTGTGACTATTCTTTGCTTTCCTATGACTGTAACTGTTTTCTTTCCTATGACTAACTATTCTTTGCTTCCCTATGACTCAACTATTATTTTCTTTTCTCTGACTAACTATTCTTTGCTTTCCTTATGGACCCCGATAACATACGGCACATAAATAGTCACAGGTAAACAGTTGATTCAATTATTGGGATCAGCATAGGTTTCATTAGCATGAGAGAAAGCCAAGGTCATTCATACCTCACTTTTATGGATGCATATTACATAATGGTTAAATTTAGCATCTATGTTTTGTCCTCATGTAAGTACAGACATGAGCATGATAACACCAACATGCGAGGCAGAACTGGGCAGACTAGATCTTCATAATGAGAACAGGACATTGGATTCACAGAACAACTTCACTGAATGGGTCTGCCACATGCAAACCATCATGATGTGCCCTGCCAGCTGGCATCACCACGGATCTCAGCCACTGATGTTCTGAATGAATTCTATTAATGATATTCCTCCATCCCAGTTTATCAAGCACCATTTCTCTCATTCTGTCGCTACCTATTCTACCTCTGATCTTTCCGGTCATCACCATGTTTTCCAAAGCTTCTCTTCTCGTGACATGACCAAAGATGATTTCGACTCCTTATATTTCTACTGTCACTGTCATCTACTGCCTGTAGTACCTTGTGGTGTAGGACAGGGAGATCTTGAGCCTGAGGAATTAAGGCCACCTGGCTAGTGCAGTCGCTGCGAACTATGCAGGTTAGGATTTTCTTTTTGCCCCCGACAGAAAAAAAAAATCACATCTTACAGAGGATATGAAACCGGGTTTCCTGAAGGAGAACCCTGCATTCTTGCCACTCAGCCAACCGCTTCTCCTATATGTCTACATAAGGTTCTATTTTCATTAGCCTTTTCTAGTCATTCGTTGTTAGTTACTCTAGCAGTCCAAAATATTTGCAACATCTCAGAACCACATCTTCGCTGCTTCCAAGCACTTCCTAATTAATTTGTAAATGTTTCACGATCCATTGCCATATAGCAGAACAGGTTCGATACAACATTTCAGCACTCTGTGTGATAGTAACTTATTGCATAAGATACTTTTCAGTTTCTGAAATTAAGCTTTTGCTTGGCATCTTCTTCTTTTAATCTCTGTCAATATTTTACATCGGATTTCATACATACAATTGCTGAGCACAAAAGAAAACACCCAACAGATTCTACAGAACTGCTCAGAATTTGTCAGACATAGCAGAATGGAAATCTGGCCCACAGATGCAACCAAATAATACTTTTACGGAGAATTGGTGAAGATATCAGGAAAAACATGTTCATGATCCATGCTGGACCAGGCACATCACACACATCCATCACTGAAGAATAGCAAGATGTTAACTGACAAAAGAATTAATATCTCGACTTATAACTGATTATAATATTCAGAAACTTGAATGTAGCACAGTTGGATTTCATTTCGCTGGCTCTATCAGCCTCAACACAATGTGATCTATTAAAATTAGACAAAATATATTCTTCTTCTTCTCTTGCCCTTTATCCCCCATTCGTGTACAGGACCTCAACCAACTGACAACTCACTCTTAGCGGTCCTATCCTTAACTAGCTATCCCATGCAGCACCGTCGATGCCCTCCTCACTCATGCCTCTCAATCAAACAGGTGCCGTCTCCACAATGAAGATTGGCTGCAATGGATCTCCAACACTGTCTGTCTCTCTCCCTGACTGTACATTCTGTCAGATTGCTGTTCGTCCATCTCTTGATATTATCTTCCCACTTGTATCATTATCTACCTCTTGCTCGCTTTGACTTCAGCATACCCTCTAGTATGGTTTCTATATAACTGTGTTATGTCTTTTAACATGGCTGAAATATTTCACTTGCCTCTTTTTTATTTCTGTCATCTCTTTTTATTCCTAGTTTTTCTAGAACCTCTGTATTTGACTGTTTTTGTTTCCATGAAATACTACATACTACATATTCTTTATGCCTCTACTCTCTACTAATCTTCTTCATGTGTTTTTGGATCTTCCTAGGTTTTTTTTTTCCTTGTAAATTTCAGACAAAGCCCTTTCTGGTTAAACATATGAACTTAAAATTAATCATAAGAATAATGAAAATAAAGAAGTATATTACATTAATTTAACTAAATTACTAAAAAAAATATGAGATTCTCTAAGACCCTGAGGACAGAGACAGCACTTGAAGTACTGAGTAGTGGTAACATAATTTATTCTTTGATTGAAAAACGTAGCAAATATGTAGTTAATATACTCACCCTGTGTGAATCATACTCCTCGCGTGGAACAATTTCTACGACCTCACACACCCCGCTTGCATGTCGTGTTGTATAGGATGCCATTTTCTTGTAAAACACGATATCCAATTGCAGACTACTTTTTCATCTGAAGACAATGAACACACACGGCAATAATTCCTAATTCACGAAGCTTCGCTGTCACGGAGTATCTCAACTGCCTAATTGTTTTCCTTGTAGTTCCTAGTAGAAAATGCTTCTGTTATTTACTTTTACAATAGCAATTCAGTTCATCAATTCCACGATCCCAAACAAAATATTTTTTTTTTTATTTATTATTACGGTAGATTTGGCTCCAAATGTAATTAATAATAATTGTATGCAGGATTCTCGGATGGGAAATTGTGTACTACCTGCCGATGCCTAGTCTCTCTGTTGGTGAAAGGATTTAGTAATAACTTAAACTTTCCATGACAGATGTCGAAGAACAAATCCATCATTCACTTTCAGGCAGTGATTTGCCTCCAGAACGGTTTACCTTCCGAACATCGACAATTTCAAGCAGATCTAAAGAGTTCACAGGAAGACTTCCGTCGAGTGATCGCGCATGCGTGGTAACCTAATTCCAACCTGGAATAACGAAGTATTATTATACATTAGCCTGAATATCTTTAATATAGTTACATTGTTGTTGTTAATCATCTTGAAGTTCTAATTCTGATACATTGATGTTGAAGTCGTCTGAGTCATGAAAAGTTCTGCAGCTGTCGAGTTAGCATGGTGTAGAGACTTCTTCCCAACAGCTCCAAAGTACCATCACTAGAGGACAGTTACAGAGCTGTCCTTCCTCTCAACAATCTTAGTTGAGTTGACTGCACCCAGGACACTCCCATACGCGCTCCGTTCCCTCGTTCAACAGCCAGCGAAGAGTCATACTACTAATCGTTCCCATCGCTATCTGATTGAAAGTTCTTGTCTTCCCTCTCAACAATCTTAGAGATTTGCCGGGTGTGCAGGACCGTTACTAGAGAACTTCACATCTGCTGAGGGGCTTATTAGAATATAACCAGGCCTAGGTTTAGCATGTCACATAGAGACTGGATGGGAATAGGCCCACATTGGTAATGTTTAAAACACAGGTTTAAGGTATTTTATTTTCAACAGACTCAAAGATGCCCAAGGGGAGCACACACACACACACACACACACACACACACACACACACACACACACATATACAGACACATACCCACACACGCGCGCGCGCACGCACACGCACACACACACACCCTACACACAGTGATAGACAGACAGATATCTACATACTCGTAGATACACATGAACTCATACATAAAAACACGGAAGTTGTGACAAAGAAATAAAGAATAGCCTGGAATTAGCGCAAGCCTCGTTTTATAAAATATGCCTGCCTCTTCATGGGCTATCTGGAGCACCAGGTATGGAGTCAGTACACCGGTAGGCTCCCGGAGCTCTACAGGAGGTACATTGACGACTGCTTTGGTGTCTCGGACATGCCCTTGCCTGACCTACAGAACTTCATTGCCTTTTTTTCAGACTTCCATCCCAGCATCAAACTTACCTCCACCATTTCTTCGTCGGCTGTCAATTTCTTAGACCTCACAGTCTCTTTAGGTTCCGCTGGTCTATGCACGACGGTTTATTATAAACCAACTGACTCGCACTCATTCCTTCTCTATACCTCCTCCCACCCTCCCTCGTGCAAACGTTCTATTCCTTTCTCCCAACTGTTACGTCTCCGACGACTTTGCCAGGATAACAACGACTTCCATCAAAAAGCCCACGAGATGCTTGATTTCTTTCGCCTTCGTGGCTATCCTGATAATGTTCTATCTACAGCTCTTCACCGCTGCCAGTCTATCAGTCGCACTGAGGCTCTCTCCTCCAGGCCGAAACCACGAAACAATAGACCTGTCCTCTCACTTACTTATCATCCCCACAATATTGCTGCCAAGAATATCCTTTTAAAACATCTATCCATTCTCCGGGCGGAATCGACCACTCGTGATGTCTTCTCAGAGGCTCCTCTAGTGGCATATAAGCGGGATCGTAACCTCAGAGATGTGCTGGTCCATAGCAGGCTACCCCAACCTCACCAGTCTCCTCCTGGCACGGTGGCGTGTCTTCGATCGGTTTGCAAGACCTGTCCATACGTACTTCAAACCCAGAGTCTGACATTCCCTAAGACGACCTTCCACATCCGTGAGGGTTTCTCATGCATCAGTCGCAACGTCATCTATGCGATTACCTGCACACGTTGCGACATGAGATATGTCGGTGAGACAGGATTACGTCTTGGGGACAGATTTCGACAACATCTTTCTGACATCACCAGCGGCGCCCAGAAACCAGTATCCATACATTTCAACAGTCCTGACCACCATGGCGTAGCCGACATACAGGTCACGGCCATCAAATCATGCGCATCCCACGAACGGGATCGGAAGACATTGGAACACCGTCTCATCTTCCAGTTGGGCACACTCTCCCCTCACGGCCTTAATGTCCAACACAGCTTCATTTAACTTCCCACCCCACCGTCCAACCCCTAGCTTACAGTCCACCATCTGGGTACGTGCAGATCCTTTATATGACATCACAGTCAACTCTCTTGGCGGATTTACGTTCGGTGTTTTGCCATCATTTTCTGAACGACCGCCACTCATGCCTCTCTGTGTGTACTAACACTATATAGGTTTCCACAGCGGTGTTTCGAGCGCTTAACGATAATTGCTAATTGTCATCTGCGTCCGTAACATCTTTGCCGGTCTCTAATTTCACTTTTCCGCACACATGGGCGCGTCTCCACCCCACTCCCTTCCCGCTTGACCTTTGACCCGTGTACCATACATCCGGTCTATTGATCCACTGGCGCCCTACGTGTGTCAGACCTTCCAAGCTAGGACACGGTATTCAGATGAGTACATTCAATTTTAATTAGTTTAATAGTTTAATATTGTCATAGTGTGTTTCATGTAGTTTTGTGTTGGTTTGTATTTGTTTGTCCTGTGCTGACGAAGGCTTTGGCCGCAACGTCCAATTTGTCTCTTGTAGTCGTGTTTCAGTAAAGCTCACAATCTACTTCTCGTTTATTTGGGTGATTCATTCATTGCCTTATAAAATTGAAGAATACCACTGTTATTAAAAGTTGGAAAAAAAAAATTATTGCATGTTACTTGTTAAAAGAAGCGACGTCACGGCACTCAGGACACACCATGCGAGTACAGTCTCTTTCAGCACTTATACAAATATGTGAATGCTAGTTGCCCCTGTCTTACGCCTAATTGAGCACCCTAATACGGGCACGTAATTAACCTGCACCTCTAATTCCAGCCTGCATTTTATATTTATTTACTCTGCTTAGTGAAAGCTGGACTTTCATTCCAATATTGGACATTAGAAACTGGAATATTCCGGATGGAGTGGCTAGCATCGCTTGACCGGACGGAGACTGCCAGCATATCGTCGATTTTCTGCCCATGGCATGCATGGTGTGCGGGGCAACGAAGGTGATGATAGATAAGCTGCTACAACTTGTCTCGGTGCAGAGCTACTTTATAATTCTTCTCTAACAACTCCATTATACTTAAAATTTAAAGCCAATTAATAAACTCTCTGGGTTGCATTTACCCAGCAGGAATCGATACTGTTGTTGATGCCACGGTATAACTATACTATGTTCCCTGTATTTTATTCATAACGGACTGTTTACACACCATTTGGTAACACAAACTGATGTAGCCAGTGTTGCCATCTCTTTTTGATGAAAAAGCACCAAAATCGACCCCAAAAAAGCACCTAAATGCACCAAAATGTTTTGGAAAGCACCAAAACAAAAGCACCAACTGTTTTTATTACAAATGTAACAAGGTTGCATATTATAATTTATTATTATCACTTCATGTTACAATGAAGTTTATTCTAAATCCGCCAAATCCCAATCAGAACTACTCTCGAGCCAAAACAGCACTAAATTACAATATTATGTTTTTGGGAAAGCTCTAAAACAAGCACTGTCGGTATTCATGTTATAAAGTAGCACATTATAATTTATTATTATCACCGAATATTCAATCAATCCATCAGGTGTCGTCTCCGCAATGAAGGTTGGCTGCAATGAATCTCCAACACTGTCTGCCTCTTGCCTTGGCTGTACATTCTGTCAGGCTGATGTTCATCCATCTCTTGATGTTATCCTCCCACTTGTATTGTTGTCTACCTCTTGCTCTCTTGTCCTCAATTTGCCTTCCAGTATGGTTTTTATAAGAGTATCATGTCTTTTAACGGGGCCAAAACATTTCACTTGTCTCCTCTTTATTTCTTTCATCAACTCTCTCTCTCTCTCTCTCTCTCTCTCTCTCTCTCTCTCTCTCTCTCTCTCTCTCTCTCTCTCTTCATTCCCAGTTTTTCTAGGACCTCTGCATTTGATTGTTTTTGTTTCCGTGAAATACGACCTATTCATCTGTATATCCACATCACCAGGGCTTCTATGCGACTTTCTAGTTGCTTGTTCTGAATATTAGAATGAAGTTTATTCCAGATCTGCCAAATCCCAGTCAGACAACTCCTCTTAAGTTTCTGAAGCTATTTCCTGCTGTGTTTGTTCCTTCGATGATGATGATGATGATGATGATGATGATGATGATGATGATGATGATGATGATGATGATGATGATGATGATGATGATGATGATGATTGAAAGAAACATGTATATGCCTCCTGAGGTCCAATTTTTCGTAGAATATCCTTAGGTAGTTTATAATCGTGACAGCATTTGCCATATCTTGTCATTCCATATCTAATAGTCAAAACAGCTGTCAAACTCTTGATGCTCTGTCTGTTCCGCAATTTTGATTTTATAACTCCCATCTGACTGAAAATACGCTACACGTCCTCTTTAGAATGAGGTAAAATGAGCACAGTTAAAGCTAAATCTGTAAGATCTATTTCTGCCCACACAGACCAAGTGTGTCAGAGGTCTGTGTCCACTGCATATGATGAAGTTTTCTCTACTGGAAATCGATGCGGGTGAGAGTAGTTGCATCTTCTACAAACATTTTAGCAAGATCCATTATACAGGGCTTCATTAGCTGTAGACATTCACCTCCACTAAGACATGACATGGACTGCAACACTCGAACGTTATAGGGCAAATGTAAACGCAGCTGTGTCAAAAACTCTATTAAAAACTGGATGCACTTTCCACGAATTTTTTTCTCATCAGGAAACTGGCAGCCTGCTATTTCTTTCTCAAACTCACAGCCTAGATTGGGATTAGGATCTAAATAATCTTGCATAGCATCACTTTCTGTTATTTTGTTTCCCCCAGGAATAGCAATCTTTGAACTGATAGAATGAGTGAGTTGGACAAGATCGCTGAGTAGTTGTGTTGGATCCTGTATATCTGCTTCGAATTTCTTATTCACACTTTGAACTTCTCTGAGAATATTCTTGAGAAATATGAGATACATATAGTTTTTTCATGTCGCTAAACATAGAATTTGTATAACAGCGCTCGTTGGGTCTTGCTATATCAAAATGAGTTCTGAGCTCGACCCACTGCTACAATATTCAGACAATAGCAGATTGAATGGACATCCATCTCGCCTGGCTTAATTGAACAACCTTCAGCGGATGTTGTTCATCATTTATTGAAGCAAAAAGCTCCCTGTACTTTGCTTGAAGAAGACTTGAGTGAGAAAACCAGTTATATGTTTCTCTAATCATGAACTCTATGTTCCTGGGCAGACAAGCAGCTGCAGCCTGTGACACTGCCAGCTGAAGGGAATGACATACACACCTAATTAGTACCAGATGAGGAACTTCGGATTTTAATTTGGTATATACTCCATTGTTTACACTTGTCATTACAGATGCATTGTCAGTGCCGAGTGCAACTAATCTTTGCAACTCAAGTCCATTCTTGTTGAAACAATCTTTTAACGCATTGCATATTGCCTGCGCGTTGCAGTCACTCACTTCAACTAAATCGTATTAAAGGGAGTTAAATTACTTGAATATTGCGTGGTAATGTACTAAGACTGTTTTACTCCTTCGCTTAAGCTCAAATTCGACTTTTTAGTGTTCTCAAAATGATTTTTAAAGTAATTTTTACACACACAAAAAATCACCAAAAAGCACCAAAAAAATTGTGAAGCACCAAATTCGCGCGGCCGCGCTAAATGCAACATGTTGGCACTAAATGGCTGAAAAAGCACTACATTTGGTGCAAAACGCGTCAAAATAGCAACACTTGTTGTAGCCCAAGAGCGCCTTCTAAACCGGTTTAAACCACCATTTCCGTTTCTCTCCTGTCAACAAGAAACTGTGTTTAATTGTATTTTGTGTTGTCCTGTCCTTGACAGCGGTTCGTAGAACCAAAACGTCGGTCGTGCTTTGTTGTCCTATAATACTTATTGTTTTATTTTAATACTTCAGTATTATATATTTATTGATTGTTTGGTTTGTGTTTTTGGATAAGTCACACTTTGTTTTCACCTATGTAAGATGGAGGTCTCTGTAAGGTATGTACATTGTGTCTGTGTCTAGTATATCTCTTCTTTTCGCAGTAGCTAAATATACCTAATTGTTTGCAATTCATACTTTATAATAAAGATGATGTGTTGAATGCTCTCTGGAATCAGGTAGAGTTTGCAGTTGGACTGATGGCGTGTGAACATCTGGAAAGATTGGCTCAGAACGGGGTGAGTAGAGGGTATGGGCGATACTCAAAGCAAAGATTTGCGTAAATATAATCATCATGTCGGAATCATACTCCTCACATGGAAAGGTTCCTACGACCTCACACCCCTCTCTTGCCGGTGGGCCGTTAATGAAGCTGCTAATGGAATAAGAAGCATGGGGACTAACTCTTCAGTGGTTTTTGAAGAGGGAGAGAAGCATGTGTGGGAATGTCCCAAGAGCCGCGATATCGATTCTTACATGCGGTGCTCAGTATTCAGTACTCTGAGTAGTGTCGTTTCGTCACAATCTGTGTGTCATTGCACATGGGTGTTGTGTGGTCAGCCAATGTGACTGCCATTAGGGCAGACTACGGCCACATGACCTGTAAGAAGGGAGCTACGTGATGGTAATTGTGAACGACAACTAACCTCGGGATGGTAGGGGTGGCAGCCAGTACGACCATCTTTGCTGGTAATATGGAACCCCGTGCAAGACTTCTGTCCTATGTCCACGCCGTACAGCATGTGTAATATGAGGCCCCAAAATATGCGGGATCTGAACTAAAGTTGCAGAGGATCTCTGAGAAGGTGGAGCCCCAGAGATGTAGTGCCGGAACTCACTGGCATGTGGTATATGCTCCGGCACTAATTAACCTACTGTCATATCGCTGTTTATATAAATAAGGAAAAGCTTGATCTGTGCTCAAGCAACTAAGGCGCTGAAGACGGAGACAGTCGGACAGAAGGGATATGGCAACAACCAGATTGTCATGATATCTACTCGAATAAATCAATACGCTAACATATGTACAAGAATATGTCAATACTATTTACATAAGCATACTTCGTTTCATGTAATCGGGTGTACATTTGTTAATTTTCATAACTCTCACTAACGATACAGTTTCAGTGTTCTGTTTTCTCTTAGACGCACCCAACCGGGAAAAGAACAGGAGTGCTAACTTTCTATGCATTTGCCTCTCCGGGAATATATCCTCATCTGAAAGAAAACAATACTGTAGATCATTTACGATCTTTACAACAAAGTTTGCCTCTGGATGTTATTGTCGTATTCTATCATTGTTTACCTCTTGATACCTTGTCTTCGACTTTACACTCCAGTATTGTGTAGTAAGAGTTTAATTTTCTGTGGGCAACATTCTCGACTTGTATCTTTGTAATGTCTTGCTTGCTTGCTTGCGTTCGTTGGCTTGAGCTCCAACGCGGAGTCCTGTATGTCGGATGAAGGCATCCTGTTGTCCAACATCAGTGTGATGTCATACAGGACCTGAGGTTTGCGTGAGTATCCGTTGTCCCATGTCTGGCTTATTGGTGTGCAGACTGGTGGTTCGTCGCCGTACAGGCAGATACTCTCCGACTTCGGAGGAATTGGCGATCCTACTGACTTTAGCCAGGACCCCGAAGGGACCTGTTGCCCAGGACGCTCGACGAGGACGCTTCATTAGGTCTTGGCCAGTGTATAACCCGGCCCTGGTGCCTTGGAAACACCTCTGCGTCCCTGTAATGTCTTCAGTCAGCTTTTGTTTCATTCCCTGCTTCTCTGTGACTATATTATTATTATTTTTTATATGCTCTCGCTTGCTTTGAACTAA
Organism: Cepaea hortensis; assembly: GCA_963921405.1. NCBI lineage: Eukaryota > Metazoa > Mollusca > Gastropoda > Stylommatophora > Helicidae > Cepaea > Cepaea hortensis. The sequence continues at coordinate 47,991,258 of OY992895.1, read as the reverse complement.
AGCGTAGTCCATACACCCTATTGCGTGTGGATTAGCTTTCCCTATTAACAGTGTTCATCGCCATCAGGCGAACCCACTCCGACTTCAGAGGTAACTCTGTGACCATATTTATTTGCTTTTGTTTTTTGAAATGTGATCTTTTCTTCTACATATGCACAGCTCTATCACTTCAAACAAAGAAGAGGAGGTCAGCATGGCAGAATGGATAAGAACGCGAGTGGGTTCGCCTGGTGGCGAGACTCACTGTTAATAGAGAAAGCTAATCCACACGTAAAATTCAGTCCAGCACTTTTAGAAGTAGTAAATATGGACTACGCTTGAGTTCACAGCGAGCGAGAGAGCTAAAAAAAAGCCAAACAAACAAACAAAGAAGAAATACAAAATCTTAATTGAGGAATAATGACGTTAAGGTCTCATAGTTACAGTATCTTTGTCAAAAAGAAAGACATACAGCTCCTTTATAAAGGATGTTTTGCAGAAGAAAGTGGAGAGTAGAGTGAGCAAGAGGAAGACATTATGTGTGATTGGGCAACATCTAGAGATAGAGAAGAAGGGCTCTGCATTAAAGCACCATACATGCAAATGTTGCTCATAATGATATGGCCTCTGTTCGATTATGTTATTGCGTGTTCATTTTCCTCCATGCTTCGTCACGGAACATAAGAAGACAAAGTAAAAGATCATATCATATGCCCTGAGACGTACGTGGTATATGGTTAAAGTTAGTTGCATATCATTTACAGAACGTCGCAGTCAGCCCCAACATTTTTGGCTGTTTGTGATTTCTTGGCAAGTTTACGTTCAGTAGTTTGCCATTGTTTTCTGAACGACCGACACACACACACTCACACACCATTATATGAAAACCAACGCAAGGCGGTCTCCTGCCAAATCGTCCGAAGCCGTATTTCGAACTCTGTATGCGGATTACGGATTGCGTCCGCAACCCCTTCGCCACAGATCCGACGGGTATATGGTCAGTAAATAAAACGAAGAACCAACTTTTAAACGCCTTGAGTCATATTTAGTATATGGTGCTGGCGCCATCATTGTATAGACCAATGGGCACTCGATGGCTGATGTGTTCAATTTCATGCCAATCGTCTTTACTTCCCATTACATTTCTCTGTAGAAAATTTAGGCGTGGGTCGACCTTGGTTAATTTGATAATCCAGCTGTATGGGGATTTGGCCGGCTTCGTGGCTAAAGGCTTGCGAGCGTGGTTCGTGAGCCGGGTACCAGGCGTTCGAAGCTCAGCTGCGACCGATTTGTGCAGCAGATCGTGTCGCGTTGTGTTATAACGTGCTGGTATGGGAGCCGGTCGTTCAGAAAGCAATGACAAACTACTGAACGTAACACTTGCCTAGTACATCAACAGCAGCTGGAAAATGCTGGTGTTGACTGCAACGTCCCGTAAGGAATACGTAACAATAAAAAAAAAAAATTGGGGATTTGAGAATATGATGGCCACGGTTCATAAGGTTGAGTGTATGAAAATTTGGCTATCCTAATATCTAATATCCTAATATTCAATGGCTCGGAACGCTGAAGAAGAAGAAGAAGAATATCTAATTGACGTTCTCCGTGGCTAAGGAGTTACAGATGCGGTTCGTGATCCCGTATACCCACGTTTGAAACATCTGCGCGCGATTTGGTAGCACACAGCGTTGTGCAGTTGTTGTTTTTTTACGCTATGATATGGGTGCTGGTCGTCCAGAAAGCAATGGCAAACTACTGAAGGTAAACTTGCCAAGACATTAACAACAGCCAAAAAAAAAAAAAAATGGTGGTGTTGTCTGCAAACGTCAAGTAAAGAATATGTAACTAACTTCTCAACATCTAATTGCATGGAACCATAATTGTCGGTTTAATTTTGTAAAATATAATGTAAAGAGAAGTAACTCTACGAATGACATAAATATTACGTCATACAGTGGTGGCTGCCCTTACTTGAATACCATTTTTTCCCCCTGCAAGTACCAATTCCTTGGGATAGGTGCCTGTCATACAATTTACTACTCGTGTCCACCGGATGTCAGATGGTGGCGTGGCCTCTAGAAATTATTTCTAGAGGTTAGCTGTGAATATGTTGAATAAGCAGTCGTGGACCCAAACATGTTGTGTTCATTGAGAGGAGATGAGTTATAGTATGTCCACATTTGTTTGCCTTCATTCACGATCAATTATTTTGAAAACTGTCTGTTGCATCGTTATGAAATTTTTCCAGCCGTCTTATATTTACCCCCACCCAAGGAATATGTCTTTGATAGGTCCAAAAACAACTTAAATCATTAAAAGCGGCGACATTCCTTTTATGTTTTGCTTAACAACTAGTGATTTCTCGCTAAAAAAGTTATGTTTACGGTAATGGGGACCTGCAAATTCAGATGACAAACAAAGGCGTATCCGGATTCGTATGGGAGTGGGTGCAATGAAAGAAGCAGCTTACAATTGACAGGGTCGGCTGCATTGCACCGGGTTTTTATCCCATATGTTTCTTTCCGCAGCGCGGAAAGCGTCGCACAAAGCACGAACTCCGTAGCTCCAGCGACGACCCTCGGGAGTGTCCGAAAAAATGCACTCTTGAAATGAAGGACGCGGCCCGGAATCGAACATACAACCTTCAATCCATCCTTTCTCCAATAGTCCTCTTCCTCTTTCAACACATGATCCTGACGTTTTTTTCCAGTAACTTTTATCAATATTTAATAGCGCGGACAGACAGACAGGCAGAAAGGTTGGTAGGTAGGTAGACAATAAGGTAGGCAGAAAGGTGGGTGGGTGGGTGGATGGATGGCTGGCTGGCTGTCTGGCTGGCTGACTGGGTGGGTGGATGGGTCCGTCGGTCGGTCAGTCGGCCGGCCGGCAGGCAGGCAGGTAGGCAGATAGATAGATAGATAGATAGATAGATAGATAGATAGATAGATAGATAGATAGATAGATAGATCGATAGATAGTGTCACGGGATACTGCGAGTTTAGTGATTCCCTGATAAACTGGAATAGTAAGATTAATTGCAATGTATGAGGATGGATAACAATCGAGTACTTCAGTCTGAAATGAGGACAAATTGAAGATCATTGACCGAATGGTATAAAAGTAGGATACAGTATGAGGGGTCATTGACTGCCGATTTCACCGGACAAAACAACGCGGAGACATCGGGTTGGGGAACACACGAAGACGTGGATCAAAGCGTTAAAACTGATTGATGTACGAGAGCGGAGAAGACGAGACAGAGTGGCAACTAACGAATACGTGACTTCACAGACTTTTGATGTGAAGGAAACGGCAAAATACGATTGTTGATGTAGTGACATCAAAAGAGAACGGAGAATTGGAACTCGGTATAAATAGTTGTAAACTTGTTTTTGTAGTTAGTGTGTGCTCCCAAACGGGACGGAGAATATCTATGTGTCCTTAATGTGAAAAGAGATATAGTCCCTTATTGTTTAAAGGCGATGGGATATTAGCACATCTGCGTTTGTGTATTTCAATTCATGGACTAACATAGATTATATAAGGTAATCTAGCCTTGGCGTAATAGTCTAGCATAGGGAAATAGGTGTTTGTGCTTGGCTTTTACCATTTCCTTCTTTTAGCTAATCGTTTAGACTTTATTGGACTCATCTGTCTTATGTCAGAGTATCTTTCGGAAGCGTCTGAGTACGGCTGGAGAAAGGCTCTCACATAAGAAGTAGTATGAAGCAGACTCATATCACCTGATTAAATATATCTCCCACGGGTTTCACGAAAACTCCTGACATACTCAGAGAAGATTAAAGAAATTTACTTCACTTGTGCAGAGATACAGCACCTCATCTTAAGAAATAAGATTATAGAACGGTACTTCACTGATGCAAAGATAACCAATCACATATAGGAGAACTCTGTAATTCAAAAGTATCCAGGTTAAGAAAGCGATGTAAAGGACGTTAAGTCTATAACGACCAAGTGACCTACGCTAAATATAGGTGACTGGTTTACTCATATAAAAGAACCAGGGAGAACTTAAGAACAGTTTCCAGGCCTACCACAGTGACTATTAAATAACTGTAGACAGTGGTGATGTGTTTTCCGTGATGGATTTTACTATCTTCCAAGAAAGGGAAATATGCCGAATTCAAACTTATCATAATCGACGGATTTTATAGTGATCAAACATTGAACATTTTCTAAAGATTGGATTATGTCCAGATTTAGGAGGAACGGAGCATCCAGGGTGAGAGCTGTCCATATATGTGTGATGTCTGGTTGCTTGGCCGTATGCAGATGAGAGATGTGATACGGAGCATAGACATTCAGAGTCCTATCTTGCACTCACAATAGAAGACACTACAAATTACATATACACATTCAATACATACAACGGACATAGTTTTCAGCAATAAATATTTTATTAATTGTTGGAGGAAACTGTTGTCAGGGTATGTTATGAAGGAATAAGTGAGAGAGAGAGAGAGAGAGAGAGAGAGAGAGAGAGAGAGAGAGAGAGTAGAAGACAGAATGGAGGAGTGTAGACAAAAGTCTGTCAATAATTCCCAAGTATAAGGAAAGGTGTGCTTGTTGATTCCACTGTTCTCCAGGGACAACAAGCGGCATTAAATGGTGGAGCAGCGGGGTAGTTGAAGCAGGGTACCTGCATATTGGTACATGCATAGCAGGGTACCTGTATATTGGCACAGGCATAGCAGGGTAACTGCCTAGCAGGGTAACTGCCTAGCAGGGTAACTGCCTAGCAGGGTACATGTATAGCAGGGTATATGCATAGCAGGGTATATGCATATTGGTATAATACCTACATATTGGGATATACATATTAGTATACATATTGATGACTTTTAATGGAGGCACGTCCATGGGATATATGGTGACTTTAAAGGAGAGCATGTCCATGGGATATATGGTGCCATTACATTTATGTTAGAGACATTACATTAATGTTGGGGACCTTACAGTGAGAAAGATCCAGACAGGATGAATGTGGATAGGGGGTAAGACACATTACATACCTGGTCACACTTTAAACGTCTACATAAGTCTTTATCCTAAATCTCCTCTGGTGGTTGAGAGATTGTTTGTGGTGTACTGTGTAGTGTCATAGATAATATATACGAATATAGACATAGATTATAAAATATCTATAATATATATTTAATTTAGATAGTGAGTAATTACTTACTGCTTTGAAGTGTCTTTACTCTACCTACTGATTCACCTTCTTTAACTATGGCCACTCCTAAATTAACTACAGCAGAACTAAGGGCAAACGGGGAGGAAATTGGATTATCTGGTTCGGCACTAACCGATTACGTACAAGAGCGGGAAAGGGAACTTCGCCAAGCAGAAAGGGAAGATCGAAAGGCCCAGTTGGAAGCGGAAGAGGCCAACAAGATAAGAGAACATGAATACCGCATGCGAGAGCTAGAACTCAAAACACAAACTACGGGAGAAATAGATGTAGCGGAAGGAGGAGCATCTTCACATGGTTCAACCAGCATGAGTGAACATGGCTACCATGCAATGAAGTTTCCCTTAGCGGTTTATGAGGAATCTACAGAAAAATTTGACCAATACGTAAATCGCGTTGAAGCTATGTCAGTCGCTATGGGGCTGGATAGAAGCCGATGGTCTTTTAAATTATCCCAGGGATTACGAGGTTCGGGTTACGAGGTTTACACACGCCTAACACCAGGACATGAACACAACTACGAAGAACTAAAAGCCGCTTTGATGAAACATTATGAGATCACCGCACAAACATATCGGAAGAAGTTTCGATCGGCAAGAAGAGAGCCGGGAGAGCTATTCGCCGCCTACAGTTTAAGGCTGAAATCATAACTCCAAAAATGGATGGATTTGGCAGAGTTCAAGCGGGACTATGAGAATCTGGAAGAGCTGATGGTAGTAGACCAGATGCGCCAGCAAATGTCAGAACCACTGAAGACATTTTTAGGAGAACAAGGGGCGGAACGGCTTGATGTTGTGAATAAGCTGGCGGAAAGATTCGTAGAAGTCCATGGGGAAGCTAAAGAAACCAATATACCAACCACAAAAGGTCAGGAGAAAAAAAGACCAAAAGAAATCTAAAAACTGGGAAGGAGAAAAAGTGGAACCTTATATGAAGACGTCAATGGAAAGTTCAGAGAAGGTGAAGGAAGGAAACAAGAGCACCTCGAATTCTCCAGCGAAACGACCGTGGTCGGAGAAGTGATGTTCGATATGCAAGTCGCCCTCTCACAACACAAAGGACTGCATATCGAAACCGAAAAGCTATCACTTCGCGGCATGCCAAGTGATTCCTGAGAAGGTGATCACAGACAAGGCTGAGGTCGGCGAAGAAGCTCTGAACAAAGAAAGCACACGGAAAGCTTGGAAGGGAAAATGGTGCACACACTGCAGGTCGAAAGCACATAATACTGCGGACTGCAGATGCAAGGAAAAGGTCGAGGAGGTGGAAGACACTCCAGACCAAGAGAGGCCACCTGTGGTTGAACTGATTAAAGTCAATGGCCAGCAGGTTGCTTGTCTCTACGATTCAGGGTTGGATGGGGAAGCTGTGATAGATGCCAGCCTGGTAAGCCCAGACCAACTTACAGGGGAGACCATTGAGATACAGCCGGCAATGAGGAGTACTGTTACCATGACGCTGCCAATCGCCAAGGTGGAGATTAAGTCCAGGTACGTCACGGGCATTATTCCTGCAGCTGTATTAGCTGATTCCCTATTCCCAATGATCATTGGTACGAAATATGTGTTCTTGGGGGTGCCCAAACAGCCCGCCCACAGGGGAGCATTAGCCAGTGGATCGCAAGGGAAGAAAGAAGAGGCAGAGACACTATGCGACAACTCAGTGATAGGGGAATTGCATACTGCCCAGAGGAAGGATACTACGTTGCGTCCTTGCTACAGGAAGCTGCAAAGAAGCGCTGACTCACCAAAACGGGGACAGTACTTTCTGAGGAATAGGCTGCTTTACAGGAGAGCCGGAAGAGGAGACAACCTGCACGAGCAGTGGGTAGTTCCAGAGACCCACCGTCCTCACATTCTTCAGAGTGGACACACCATAGCCGAGAATCGACATATGGGTGTCAGGGAGACATTGCAGCAAATTTCCGGCCATTATTGCTGGCCAGGAATGACCGGAGATGTACGCCGGTGGGTTAAGTCTTGTTCAGAGTGCCATAAAGCACCACCCAACAAGTGGACTAAGAGTAAAATAGCTCTTAAGGTGGAAGACCAAGTGGAAGTATGGGGTCCAGAAGAGACTAATATACTCCAAGTAGGATGGAAAGGACCTTATCCTGTGGTAAAGGTAGTGTCCAAAAACATCTACAAAATCCGGATCGGGGAAGAACTGAAAAATCTCCCTAGGCATCTCATTAAGAAATATGAGGAGAGATCCGAGAGCAAAGCTTCGCACCTTATGGTGATGGCAGCCATTAAGAAAAAGGTTACAGGTCCAGACGAAGACCAGAGATCGCCAGTACTACATAGGAGGGCATATGGGAAAGTGCGTAATAGGTCAGATTTACCCAACGAAGGGAGGGATAGATAGATAGATAGGTAGGTAGATAGATAGATAGATAAGCAGGCAGGCAGGCGGGTGGGCAGGCAGGTAGGCAGATAGATAGATAGATAGATAGATAGATAGATAGATAAGCAGGCAGGCAGGCGGGCGGGCAGGCAGGCAGGTAGGCAGATAGATAGATAGATAGATAGATAGATTAGATAGATAGATAGATAGATAGATAGATAGATAGATAGATAGATAGATAGATATAGATAGATAGATAGATAGATAGATAGATATAGATAGATAGATAGATAGATAGATAAGCAGGCAGGCAGGCAGACAGGCAGGCGGGCGGGCGGGCGGGCGGGCAGATAGATAGATAGATAGATAGATAGATAGATAGATAGATAGATAGATAGATAGATAGATAGATAGATAGATAGATAGATAGATAGATCCCCGCCAGAAGCCGGGCCTTGTCAGCTAGTTTATTTATATAATCCCGTTTCATGAAAGAACCCCCATTTGGAGACACCTCTGAATCTTCGCGCTGTTTGTTTCAAAACAGAAATCACGTGAAAATTTCAAAAAATGCCCGGACGTCTCTTGGTGAAGCTGTAATACTGTTAAAATCATGGACGTAATCTCTATGTCGTAATTAATATACCGCATATAAACTAACTTTGAAATCTGCTGTAAAATCTCCAGAACAAAATTGTTTTGTTGGGTGGACATAATGATAAGGTTATATACTAAATCTCATCATTTTCCCTCAGTTGGTTAATGAGATATTGAATTTTATATTGAGGCAACAAAATAAAAACACACTATAGTTGGTGGGGCAGCTATCTCTATTAATACCTCAAAACTCTGTGACATGATCATTGCAGGTTAAGAGGCTCAGCACATAACCTCTCCTCCTTGCTACCTTTCAGGGTGTGTCCTTTTCAGCAAAGGCTAGTGGATTCAGCAAACCATCGGAAGTCAAAGGGAAACCACCATTGTATTTATTCATAGTACGTCAAGGTACTCGACACCGCAAGGTACAATAGGAACATGATGAGATGAGATGAGACTTCAAGGTAAATTAATAAACAAGCGAAAACACCCTCAGAGGCTTTGAAGATGTAGTTTTATAGAAGAATGCTGAAAATTCTTTAGACGGTCAAATGTTCAGTCTGGACATTCAAAGTGAGGCTAAGTAACAAATACAATGTTCCGCAAACATCAGAAAGTGTCAGTCTTAATGTTTTTGGCCAGATTATGAGAAGACAAACATTGAGACATGTTGTAACAACTAGACATATTTGTGGAAAGAGAGATAGAGGAAGAAAGTGAGAGAAAATTCTTGACAGTCTTGTGTCATTGCACGAATGGTAGTCAGCATACGAATTGATATATGCCATTGGAAATCCAAGATATGACCGCCAGGGGGCTGCGTGGTCTCGAGGTATGGTGTCCGCCTCTAGTGCTGGAGGTCCCGGGTTCAAGCTCCGTGAGGACCGGGATTTATTTCACGTGGACTTCTAGTAATAACATTTCCCCTGGTCTCTGGGTAGTGAGATCGGACGCCTGTGTGTATTGTTGCGCACGTAAAAATTCCTTGGCAGTTGGAAATCGAAAAAATTTCGAGTTAAAAATCTACCCAAAGTATTTCAGGATCCTCGCTGGTGCTACGGAGTTCGTGCACTGAGCTGAGTTTCTCCAGACTTACGTTTGAGTTAGGAGGAGAACGGAACACTTATGGGTTACACCCGTGTGCCGTGATGTTGATCCAACGATTAAACTGATATGACCGCCAACGTCAGTCGGCAAAGCTGTTGGTATCTGTTCTGACTCATGGCCTTCGAATATGCTGTTTCATTCAGCCAAAAATTCTTAGACCAGTAGTCTGAAACTGCTGGTTTACAACACATTCCCATGTCAATCTGAAGCCCTATGAATGCAGAAATTTCAACTGCATCAGTATGATCCCAAGTAAGCTTTTTGTACTTGGCATTTCCTGTGTACTGAGAGAGGTGATTTTCACCATACATGTTGACTTCACACGTGATCAGACCTATGGCAGTGTAGTGTCAGGGGAAAAAAGCTTTAAAAAATCAATGGACATAAACCCAGTTGTGTCCGACACCCTGTTCTTTGTATGGAAGATTGCCAAGCTCAATAAGTTCGTTTTGAAGAGCCTTTCTCCATTTCTAAACAGAATTTTCAGCTGTAGAAATGTTCTGGTCTCTTGTGCCACGCCCACTACTTTCTTCAGAGGTACCTTCATGACCTCCATCATCAACTTCAACATCGTTAACGCAACTTTCATTTACACTAATATTCACCTATGTGTCTCTACTTATCTAGGAAACATCGTTTTCAGCTTCAATTTCGCTGGCAGAGTCAGAATACTCTATATTACGAGCCTGGTGTTCATCCTCAGGCATGGTGAAAATGCTAAATATTCACTTGGGACCCAAATTAATGAATTTAAAAAAAAAAAACAAGCTAGTTACGGCTGCAAACACTTTTAACCATGGGCGCAGCCATTTTGGAATAAGGGAAACAACTGGATGACGCCTGATTCCGTGGCTATCGATAAGTCCGTCTGTTTGAAATCCGCATGTCGCTAATTCGTCGACCGTCGAAGTTGGTCACCAAGGCATATAGCCAGATATTCGTCGAGCGTCGAAGTTGGTCAGCAAAGGATTAATGATGGAATCCTAGTCTTGGAGCCGTTGTAGCAAAGTTGGCTGGCCCGATTGCCTGCAGGCTCGAAGATCATGCCAGGCTGACCTAGTTTACACCGGGCACCATGAGGTATTCTAGAAAGTAAAGATGAGTGGTGTGAAAATGAATATAACTCCCATCGAGTGCCGGTTAGTCTATACAAATATGGAAGCTATTGAAGATTAAATGGCAAGACAAGATCCCTGACACTGAAGTCCTAGAAAGAGCGTCCACATTATTTAGTGGGTATTTACTATTTCTTCATTTACTAAACACTTCAATTCTTATCGTCTTGTGTGGCTATGTTATTGACTTCTTATATTTGTCTGTAGAGGGTATCTTTGGCCAAGCGCTTGTATCCAGTTTAAACCACTGCCTACGAATCGCCTCAACACACTCTAAACCAGACTTTGCTCCGGGGGAAAACAGACGAAAAGTATGAGAATTAACCGCCACTAAATCTTTCCACGGTGTTCTTCCATGTCTGCTTATTTCCCTGCATTTGCCTCCAGCAAAGCAGTATATTTGAATAACGAAGACAAACAATTTGTTTTCCCCCTCAAGCCTACAAAAATATGATAGTCATGCCACTTAATATACCCACAATAGGTTCCTGTCTCCAGATTTGTTTAGCATTTATTTGTTAGTGTTTTTTTTAATGTCTGTCTGTTTACGATCGATCGATTGATTGATTGTTTTCTCAATATGTTAATGGTAATGAAATACTGCTGATTAGTGCTCCGCTCTCCTTCTTCAGACATTCTTAGCTTACTGCACGAACCCCCCTCTACTGAATCCACATACTGTAAACATTCTGTTGTGGACTGGTTTTCATTCATTCATTTATTCATTCATTCATTCATTCATTCATTAGCATGTCCTTTGTAGAATCTTGCTCCCATAACAACCTTCCGGAAAACTTCTCTATCATAAGCAAGATGTCCCGCGTCCGATACACCCATCTGTAGATCATCCACCACATTCTGCACCCATCTTCTCTTTGCCTTCCTCTTCCTCTCTTCCCAAGCATATACCCCTCCACTATTGTTCTCTTAAAATTTTCATGACGTTTCAAATGACCAAAATATACACCTTCAATATTAAGCTCTTGTCGTGTGGGTGCATTTGTTCTTTTCTATATCCCAGATGTTCTTAGAACACATCTATAACATTTATATTCAAAGACATTTATGCACTGTTCAGCTTGTTTAGTAAGTGCCCAGGTCTCACAGGCGTATGTTGCAATGGGAAAGATGCATGCTCTTAAAAGTCTAATTTTTGTAGTTCTATCTGTCCCACTCCACAATTTATTCAGTTGTTTTAGTTTTGGAAGAGAGACTATTCATTCGTCTTTTAATTTCTATCACGGTGTCACCATTGTTGGTAATTAATGACCCAAAATATTAGAAATGTTCCACCACCTCCAATTTTTTATCATTAACATTATGATGTTTAGTATAATTTTACTTGCATGACTGATCAGGGCAACAGTTCTATAGTTGGTGCATAATTTCAGGTTGCCATTTTTTGGTATTGGAATGAAGATAGTTCTCTTCCAATCTGTTGGCTATATTACCATATTTCTGTTGGGGCTGAAGGTGAAAATGTTGCTTAATCTGAAAAAAAAAAAAAAACAGTGTCAGAACAATACTTCCCCCAACTCAATTCCAGTCAGGGAAGGGCATCCTATCTCTAAGCCATGACAGCCTGTATGCCAGCCTTGAGGTCAAGTGTTCGAATCTTGATTATTTTTCCCAGGTCGGCCCAGCCTGAAATGGGTACCATAAAATATTCTGGAAAGTAAAAGCAAAATTGAACATTACCCAATCGAGTGGCGATTGGTGTATAAAAATTAAGTTGCGGTAGCATAGTGGCTAGACGCTCATCAGCCGCCTGGTGATCATGGATTCAATCCACATTGACCTACAACCATTTGAGGTCAAACTATATGGAAATGTTAACAAGCTAAAGTTGGCAGCTTGTTTCTTTAAATATAATCAGATTCAAGACTGAAGATGTACGAAGATGAAGATTTCTACTTGTTCTCGCAGCTCAGCTGTAAACAAACAGAATGCAGTGTCGTCAAATAAAAGAAACGGAAGAAGAAGAAGATACAAAGTTCTTTGCAGAATGTCTCTCTCGCAACAGCCCCCCGGAATGACTCGACACGTCCTTTGTCTTTTCTCCTGTCCCGTGTATTTTCATATCTAGGGTGTCTTTGATGCCCTGTGTCCGACGTCTTGCTTGCCTACCCCTGTCTCGTAATGAATGAATCACCAAAAAAAAAAAAAACGAGAAGTAGATTGTGAGCTTGACTAAACCACGATTACAAGAAACAAATTGTCGTCAGTCATCAGTAACTCCAAGTTAGGATACAGATTCAGATAAGTACCCTTAATATTGTCATGTAGTGTTTTTCATGTAGTTTTGTGTCGGTTTGTGTTTGTTTGTTCTGTGCTGTCGAAGGCTTTGGCCGCAACGTCCAATCTCGTGTACCACTTATCATCACTGAGTGCTGAAAAGTCAGTTACAGTGACAGAAACTGGCTGCTGACTGTACAGTCAAACAAATGCAGCAGAGAAATAATAATTTAAAACAATCATGCATTTTAACAGACAAAATTGTATTCTCAATGAAACAGTCAATGTTTAACAGTGTAACTGTAGAAAGTTAAATCTCTGTAATGTTAAAGTAAAAATAATAAAACAACAACAACGAATCAATATTTATTATGCTGATTTTTCACTTTTGCAATGGCAATTTCATTTGTTGATTCATTGTCATGGGCTTTGTCAACTAACTTGAGTGATCATGCTTCTCCATATCGTCAACAGCAAGTATCAGTTAATCTGCTGACATCTGTCTGTGTCACCACAAAAGACAATAGGCTACTAAGAATTTTCTTTTGTTGTCTTCCTCTATCTGCCTTTCCGTAAATCTTTTAATTTCTCACATGTTCCAGATTTTCTTGTTTCATAATGTGGCCAAAAATGATTAATGCCTTTTTCTGATATTTATGATACATTATCTTTTTGTTTTAGCCTCAATCAAGACATTCAGATAACCCCTTTTGGCTTGTCATGGAATTTTCAGCATTCTTCTGTAATACGACATCTCTAGGGCCTCATGGAAATTTTACTTGCCTGCTTTGTGGCAAAGGGGTTACAAACGCAATTCACATTTTTGCTTACAGCGTTTGCAACACAGCTGAGAGGAATTTGGAAGCAGACTGCCTTGTCATGGCTTTTATACAATGGTAGGAGTGCTGGTCGTTCAGAAAGCAATGGCAAACTACTGAAGGTAATGGTGTGAGCCCCATATTATTTGTATAGATCAATGAGTACTTGACTGGTAATTTAGTCAACATCACTCGGGTTGCCTTTATTTTCCAGAACATTTCCTGATACCATTTTAGGCTGGATTGACCTTTGAGCCTAGGTCAAGTTTTACAAATCCACCTTGATATAGATTTCAACACATGTACAACGGATTGGTAGGCAAGTGTGCTAGCCACTTGAATGTCAGTTTGTTTTTGGCATATCCTTTACAGGACATCGCTGTCAACATCAGCATCTTTCAGCTGTATGTTGATTTCTTGGCAAGATTACGCTCAGTAGTTTGCCATTGCTTTCTGAGCGGCCGGCTCAGTTATCCCGCAGGTCACCAGCGGGGGTCGAACCGCTCCCAGCTCTCGCCCTGCTACGAGACTCTGCGTGATAAACGGGATTACGGAGAAAGTGTTGTAACCCCTCGGCCAGAGAGACCGGCTGAATGTCAGTACATTCCGCAAATTAAGGCCACTGACCAACTGTACATTCAGGCATAATTCATTTCTTTGATATTATAGCTTTCGTCTTCTTATTATTCAAGCTGTGGCCCATTTTGTCACTTTCAACAACTACATTTTCACCATCATTAATTGTATGTAGTTCCTTCTGATGTATTGCTAACAAGACGTGTCAGGTCATTTTTTCCATTACCTCTACCCCGCTCAACCTCATAAGTGAAGTTATAATTAAGGTCCATCCCAGCCACAGATTAATAATCCTGTGACGAAATTAGCCACATTTCAGAAATTGAAAGGGATTGTAGTCCACAGGAGGTAATGTCATCATCTGAATGTAAGTTATTTGTACGATGACAACAAACCTCAATCCATGTCATATTTTCTTTTCATCTCATTCACCACACTAAAAATATTTTATGTACATTAAATACTTATGTGAATAAATAAACAACATAGAGCAATGTTACTAATACATCCTCAAATACAACATGGTACTTGCAATGACACAATAACTGTGTGAACAAATACATGCACTAAAGTGCTTGATCCTGATATTGATATGAATAAGTTTTCAAAAAAAAAACCCTAAAATGTTCTTTATACACATAAATAATTTTTTGACAGAAAAAAGGATTTGTGTGAAACTATTTTTATTGACAGCATGTGTGTTACAAGGGAAATGTGATGAAGTTGTCACAAGTAATGAAAGAATTCTTTTAAATGCCGTAAGGTGAGACCCATAATTCAATAGACCAGGTGGCACTCAATGGATGAGGTGATCTGTATTGTCCTGGCCACTTTAAATTCCAAGACATTTTCCTGGTACTCATATTAGGCTAGATTGACACGAGAGCCCAGGTCATTAAATAAATGTGAATTCAGATTTAACCCATTGTGACCGGACTGGCAGGTGAGTGTCTAGCTACCATGCCATTCACAGCTCCCTGATTAGTAGCATCTTTTGATCATGCAAGGAGGGACTCTACGTCGCACCAAAGAGAACTGTAATATGTTAACAGAAGTTATTCAAATGAGTCTTTGATTTGGAGACAGTGTGGTGGCTCATTCCTCCAGCTGTCACTAGATGTTGTGTGCTGGAACTTTCTACTCATATTCTAACTATAGAAGTTGCGAGGCCGACCGGTTTAGAGTTATTGCTTTTACACTTACAGTACGCTAAAGATGGGGTAGGGGGCTCTCTCCCTACACTGGTCAGTTGGACTTAAATGGACTTCGGGGCATAAATTACAAGTACCTCAGAAGTCAGAGTCAGTTTGCCTGATGGCGGGAGACACTGGTAATAGGGAAAGCTAACAGACATGCAAAATCCAATCCAGTGTGGACTATACAGTAATTTAAAGTGAGTAAATTTTCTAATTGTGTGGTTCATGATACTTTAAGGCCATATTTCTATATTGTCCCTTTAACACTATAAATCCATCTTTATCTTTAATCTTTCCTGCTCAATTAACATCTCACTGTGTTTTATGTGAATAGATTTAGGAACAATACAAGAATCACTGGTTCTAGAAACTTTTGTGTGGTGAATAGGCTTCACAATGTATTTAGTAACATCAAGTGCCATACTAGGTGGTCAAGTCCTCCAAGTAATTTTCTTTTTGCCTTCCCCAGGCTCTTTTCGCATTAATTGTGCTATTTGTCACTAATGTTGCTCCTCATAATATTCTTCTTCTTCTTCTTCAGCGTTCCGAGCCATTGAGGTTCTGTGCTGCAGATACAATCCGTCTCCATTCGTCTCTCTGGTGAACCTTTTCTTGCCAGTCGTTGATTCCAAGTGCTTGTAGGTCTGTACATGTATTATCTCTCCACCGCCTTCTTGGTCTACCTCGGGGTCTACGGTCATTTATTTCCTGAGTGTAAGCGAGTTTTGTTTCCCTATTATCTTCCATTCTTTCTATATGCCCCAGCCATTGTAGTCTATTAGCCTTCTTGATACCAGTGATTAGCGGGGACTTAAACAGATCATAAATGTCTTTGTTACTTCTTCTTTTCCACTCTCCACTTTGTGTATCCCTAATGGGTCCAAAGATGCGTCTTAAAATTTTGTTCTCAAAGGTTTGTAACAAGGCTTCGTCTCCTTTCGTTGTACTCCAGGTTTCAGAGCCATACAGCACAACTGGTCTGATCAGTGTTTTGTATATTGTGATTTTGGTGTTACGAGATAGCGCCTTTGATTTTAGTAGATGTTGTAGTGCATAGTATATCTTATTTCCAGAGTTGATTCTAGTTTGTATTTCTTCCCTTATGATGTTGGAGCAGTTGAAGATTGTACCCAGGTATTTGTATGTTTCCGTTCTTTTAATGGTCATATTATCTATTTGTATGTGGCCAGAGTTTATAGCCATTCCGTCTCTTGAAATTACCATATATTCTGTCTTATCTTGGTTGATAACCAGCCCCATCTGTTGGGCTTTTCCCTTTAAGTGAGTCAATATTTCCAATGTCTTTTGTTCACTTTGCCCTATAATATCTATATCATCTGCATAACCAAGCAGCTTGGATGTTCCTCCAATATCACATTCCTCCTTTACCTTCCTTACAACTTTCTCTAGAGCCAGATTGAAGAGTAGCGGCGATAGTGCATCACCCTGTTTCAAGCCAGATGTTATTTGGAAGGGGTCTGATTTCCTGCCTTTATATGTTACTATATTATAAGTATCTTCCATGCATAGTCTGGTCATGTTGATTAACTTCCTTGGTATTCCAAATTCCTGCATAGCATTCCATAGACTATTCCTATGGACACTATCATAAGCCTTTTTAAAATCCACAAAAATGTTATGGAGATCTCTTTTATATTCCCAATGTTTCTCGGCTATTTGTCGTAAGATAAATATCTGATCTATTGTTGATCTGTTTTGTCTAAAACCCGCCTGGTAGTCACCTAATATGTCTTCTGAATATGGTTTTAGTCTATTTAGTAATACTGCGGATAGTATCTTATAGCTTGTGGACAGTAGTGATATTCCTCTATAATTTCCACATTGGAACTTGTCTCCTTTCTTAAAGATAGGTATCAATAATGACTCTTTCCAGTCATGGGGTAATTCTTCTGTCCTCCAGATTTTTATTATTAGTTCGTATAGCTTTAGATGTAATGCATGGCCACCTGCCTTTATAAATTCAGCAGCAATTCCATCAGTCCCAGTTGCCTTATTGTTTTTAAGTCGTGTGATTACATATAGGATTTCTTCAAATGTAGGTTCTTCAATTTGTGGTTCGCATGTTAGAACCTCTTCCTGTGGGAAAATGTGACTTGGAGCTTCATAATTTAGTAATTTAGTATTCCTCATAATATATAAAATAAAAATGTAACTGTCTATGTCTAATTTCTCTAATCAATTTATGGTTTTCATTTGCCTCTTCAAGAGCTTGTGTCATTACTTTTTCTAAAAATTTACACAACATTGTTACATATTTTAACCAAAAGGTTAAAAAAAAAACAACTGATATTCTTTGCTATTTCCTCAGAAACCATGTTTCCACTGCTATTAGATGTTTTAATCTTGCCTGCTTATTGTCCATGTTTCACATGCATACAACAGCATAGGTTCAATATAGCACTACAACACTCTTTTTCTCACTGCATTTAACAGCATTTTATTGGTAACTAAATAAATAACCAAAGAGAACAAAATCATTTTGAAAGAGATTAATTGGAAATGTAAGAATGATTGTGATTATGTTGTGGAAGAATGAATGTTTGCATGATTGTGATTTTGCATATGGAAGAATGCGTGACTGTTGATATTATCATACAATCTTCTGTTATAACAATGATTCACATTTCTCATTTTGACATGGCAACATTGTTAGGTACATACTTTTCAGGTTATTACTATCTCCTCGCAAGAAACCACAACTCTCATTCTTGCATATTTTCACATTTCATGTGGTTGGGAATTTATGAAAATATGTTTGTGTGCACACAAGTGTCTGCTTGGTTGAGTAGCCATAAACATGAACCTATTGCCTCTGATGCCATGGGACAGTGAATACCTTTCATAATTCCCTGGTATAACAGCTTGAGAGTATAAAACCACCTGCAGATGATTTGGAAGCATCTTGTGTAGACTTTGATAGTATTGGCTTCGGTTGTTAGGAAAGCAATGGCAAACTACTGAACGTAAAATTGTCTAGTAAATTACAAACAGTCAACAATTGCTAGGGTTGATTTTGGTGTCCTGTAAGCGGATATGTAACTAATTTTTTAAAGGCCTGTCATATCCACGTACACTGACCCTAGTCAATAAATCACCACAGAGTATGTGTAATTATGCCAACAAAGAAACAAAGGTCTATACATGCCAGGGTAAACAAGGAAAGACTAAGAAATAAGCAAAAATTGTTGCCCAGAAACAAGCAGAAAATCATATAAATGAACATGAGAAACATAACATTAGCGTGTTTACAATAATTATTGCTTTATGTGCAACAGACTGAAGACAGAAGGTAGCAAAGTTTAGTTGTGCACTATTTTCAGATTTTTACACTTCTTCCTCTTCTTCAGGTACCTTGTCTAGAGCAGACATAGACAATCATGACATTACAATCCATTCTGTCGTCTGCTATTTTAATAATATTACATATTGCAGGACAACAATCAGTAATCACATACAAACACACAAATATTCATTCACGCATGCCAAATTTAAAGAAAATATATTTAAAGTGAAGTCAAAATGCATAATAATTAATTATATACTTCACAAATAATTAATTTATTGAAGACACAAAATATTAATCACCAAGATAATTAGCAATGGATAAAAATGGATTTCATGTCTTGTAAATTTGTCAGATATAAAAGAAATACCGATGACTGTTTTTAAATTTTGCATTCAATATCGGTTAATGGTTGACAGTAATATCAATTTATTTCCCTGAGGTAGGTGTTCAGTTATTGCAGATTAACAACTTTGCATACAACAGTTGTAAACAACTGTGTATGGTAACATCAACATTTGCAAACACAGTTTTAACAAACACTATTTATAAACACTGCAACCGATTAACAATCTCTGATTAAGCAGTTTTTATAAGATCTGTCGGTATTTATACAATCTAAAATTGCACAAGTGAGCCTGCACAGTTAGTCATTTTGCTTACAGTGCAACTTTACCATAAAATATAGCAATGTTTGAGCAGAAAATATATCTTCACCAGGCAAATTATTGACAACATTGTATTTATAGATTGGAAAGTTTATAGTGAACTCCCCTTGGCCATCAGTGGAACTTGAAAGAAAACAACAAACAAAAGAGATCAGCATGGCTGAATGGACAAGAGCACTCCTTCCCAAACTTCTGGTGAGCTGGTGCTGAGGTAGGGGTTTAACCCCTACATCGGTCAGTTGTATTAAAATGTTGGACTTCTCGTCCTTGACTTGTGGACGTAAATTACAAGTACCTCTGAAGTCAAAGGGGACTTACCTTATGGGGAGGGACACTGGTAATTGCGAAAGCTAATCCACACGCAAAACTCAGTCCAGGTCTACTAGAAGTAGAATGTATTGACTACGCTCGAGTTCAAAGCGAGCTAGCGCAAAAACAAAAAAAAACAAACAGAAAAAAACAAAAAAACAAACAGAAGCATGTTTGCCTTTGCCGCTTGTTGGTATGTCATTAACTGTAAGTCACAGTTTTAATCAGTGTTTTTATTAAAATTTCTATCAAAATAACATGCACAAAATAGAATAGCAGCATAATTTTACAGGGCAAGTGTTATATACAATGGTATGACTTAGATAAATCATATAAAAAATAACATGACAATATTCCAGAAAAAAATGCATTTTCAATTCAAAATATATAAATTCTGTTTGGCCAGTTTTCAACAATTAATACATGTAAGATTGTAATAAACATTCATTTCCCCGGGAAATACAATAAAAATTAAATGTAAGGGTTTAGTTTGACAGACAATTAATATTTTCCAGCCCAAGTGCAATTATATTTAAGTATTTTCAGCCGTTCATGTTCACTGCTGTGACAAAATATGCACAGCATATTTACAATATATACAAAAGATGATAATTTACATCACAAAGTTTGGAAGCATATTTAAATAAAAGAATTGAGGCAGTGGTTGTTTTTAAGTTAGGACATGGCCTCTCCATTGAGGCAGCTAATTATTTAAATGATCAGTGCTCCCAGGCCAACCAGGCATATCAGGAAAAAGTAAAAACGGCCATTGTGATATTCACCACATAATTCATTAAGTGCCAGATGGTCTAAACATATGGAGCTAGCACCATATACCCAGGGTGCACTAGCGGAGTTGATAGCGAACTGCACTGATAATGTCATGAGAACGGTCGGACACAAGTTTGACACCTCAGCTCATTGCTTTGAAGGAAAAATTGGCAGTCTACCACTCCTTACTCTCAGGGTTACAAAATTTGATGGCTCTATCACATCACACACCCATAGGAGAAATCTGCTCTAGGAGAATGTATTTAAAAAAAAAAATAAGGGCTCGCGGTTCCCCAGGGCCCATTGCCGCCACATGAGGTTCCACTTCCCTGTGCATCATTTGGATGACCACCTCTGCATGTGGCCCTGGCAAAATCAAGTGCAGATACTACACTTTGATCTTGCAAAGAATGTATTAAATTTAAAATATTTATGTATTAGGACAATGTATTATTTGTAACAAAAACCCAATCTGTGTCATGGTGTGATTCGATGCAAATTCACCATTACCCATACCACATTCAACCTCAAAGAGAAGTTATATTAGAGTCCATCCCTAGCTCAGATTAATAATCCTGTGACCGAGTCAACCGCAAATAGCAGCTTCCCATGGTTTTACCCTCATGATTATTATTAGCTTATTAATTTGAAGGTGATTGTTGTCCATTGGGTGTAATGGCTGACTTCTGTGATTGGTGTGAGAAAGGGCTGTTTATCTTTACCACACACCAAAACACGCCTCAAGATATGGAAAGTGGTCCTTTACTGTACTGTACTGTACTGTACTGTACTTTACTTACATGGTTCTGGGTATTCAGATAATGTACTCAAGTCATCTCGTGCTGTGCCAGGCTACCCAAAAAGTCTTACATGGAGTTCTTTGAACAGGACTACCTCCAAAAATCTAACTTTTGTTATAAAGTTATTCTTGGGAAATTGATGTGATGGTCTCTGCTTGGATTTCAAATCCACATGATATATTTATATAGCATAATTAGTCTATTGTTGGTAAAGATGGAACTTCCATGGTGTATAGCATAATTAGTCTATTGTTGGTAAAGATGGAACTTCCATGGTGTATAGCATAATTAGTCTATTGTTGGTAAAGATGGAACTTCCATGGTGTATAGCATAATTAGTCTATTGTTGGTAAAGATGGAACTTCCATGGTGTATAGCATAATTAGTCTATTGTTGGTAAAGATGGAACTTCCATGGTAGATACTCCTGCTGGGGTGTAAAGTATTAGACCTTCACATGAAGTGTAATGGCCAGTTCCCTTCTTCACTATTACTCCCTAAACATTCCCAGAAGATTCTGAAAACTGCCTGTACCCATTTTTTAAAGTTAGGTCGACCTCATGCAGCATTCTGGTCGTCCCCCCCCCCCCCCCCCCCCCGTGCATATCCCTTACAGGACATTGCAGTCAACACAAGCATGTTTCAGCTGCTGTTGATGTCTTGGCAAGATTGATTACTTTATACAATATGTGACTAGCACAATATACCCAAAATGCCTGAAGTCACATAAAAAAGTCCCTTACTAATTTACTTAAATATATATTGTTTCGTTAATGGTAAGTTCAACGAAAAATTTCAATTAATAAATAAGACAAGTTCATGCTAATTTGAACTTTGTAGACACATTCAGCCACTAACACATGACTAACATATTTAATAAACAACCACTGTACAACACATTGTACAAAACAACCATAATAAACACACCATTGTTACATATTTTAACCAAAAGGTTAAAAAAAAAACACAATTATGTACACATAATTTTCATTGCTGTAACCCATAGAATAAAATGAACTGGACTGTTGAAAATTGAAAACTTTGAGAGGATAAGTATTTATTTTAATTAAATAGAATGGTAAAAATAACAACACATTACACAAGTATATGAATTTACTTACATGACTATTTTAATGCTGGCACGCAGCCATGACAATGAACAATTTACATGACTAAAATAAATCCTGGCAATTTTAATCTCAACCAGGATTGTACAAAAAATGCATATTACTATTGTAAATCTTTCACCCATATGTTACAGACTCGCAGTGGGTGTATTGATAGAACAGTTAGGAAGTTGCATTGACAGAACAGTTACGAAGTTGCACTGACAGAACAGTTAGGAAGTTGCACTGACAGAACAGTTAGGAAGTTGCACTGACAGAACAGTTAGGAAGTTGCATTGACAGAACAGTTAGGAAGTTGCACTGACAGAACAGTTAGGAAGTTGCACTGACAGAACAGTTAGGAAGTTGCATTGACAGAACAGTTAGGAAGTTGCATTGACCTGTCCGGAGTGCAATGAAGATACCCCAACTGATAACTGATAACTGACTGACAGAATAGCTATAGTCTGTCCAGAAATGAATGCCTTCATTCACGATCAATTATTTTGAAAACTGTCTGTTGCATCGTTATGAAATTTTTCCTGCCGTCTTATATTTACCCCCACCCAAGGAATATGTCTTTGATAGGTCCAAAAGCAACTGAAATGGAAAGCGGCGACATTTCTTTGACGTTTTGGTGAAAAACTAGTGGTTTCTCGCTAACAAACTTGTTTTATAGTAACGCCCCGTTCCACTATGCGAGGCTCTTGTCATAAGGCCAATCTCATGTCCCATGAGGAAATTAACTATTCAACGCTAATGTTTCTGTGTGAAGACGTAATACATTTATTAATGTGCACTTCATCTCTGACTCATAAATTATATACCGCATATAAACAAACTTTGAAATCTGCTGTACAATTTCCAGAACAAAAATTTTTTTGTTTGGTGGACATAATGATAAGGTTATATGCTAAATCTCATCATTTTCCCTCAGTTGGTTACTGAGATATGGAATTTTATATTGGGGCAGACAAAAGTAAACAGACTATAGGAACTTGCATTGGCAATGACATGAGCATAGTCGGATGAGGATTCCATCCCTGAGCCTGCTGCTTGCTACAGTAGGAAAAAGCTGGCCACCTACTCCTGCATGCATTTAGACCTACAAAATGTGACGGCCCTAACACTTCACAGGCCTTTAGCAGGCTCCTGTTTGGGACTTGTTTGTTTGTTACCAGGGTCCATGAGGGAAGCAAATAATAGTAACACTGGAACCTACCAAGCATGTTGTAAGAGGCTACTAAGGAAGGTTGGGTTTGAAGATGGCTTCCACATCTAGTAGAAAACTTTAGCCACAAAATCCAGCCATTCATGAACAAGTTTAAAGATGAGTTAGTTAGTTGGCATATCCTTTACAGGACGTAGCAGGCAAGTCCAGTATTTTTTGGTTGTTTGTGATTCCTGAGAAAGTTTACATTCAGTAGTTTGCCATTTGTTTTCTGAATGACCAGCACTCATACCATTGTATGGAAACCAACGCAAGACAGTCTGCTGCCAAATCACCCACAGCTGTGTTTCGAGTGCAGTATTTTTTGGTTGTTTGTGATTCCTGAGAAAGTTTACATTCAGTAGTTTGCCATTTGTTTTCTGAATGACCAGCACTCATACCATTGTATGGAAACCAATGCAAGACAGTCTGCTGCCAAATCACCCACAGTTGTGTTTCGAGTGCAGTATGCGGGATTACAAATTGCATTCATAACCGCTTCGCCACAGAACCTGCTAAAGATAAAGCGAGAATAAATCAGCCAACCAAAAGGAAAGAAAACTCTCCTAGAAGAGGTATGACAGGATGCAGAGATAGCTGGAAGGAATCTGAATCCCTAATTAACTTCATGTCACCTAGCAAACTCTCCAGAACTGGCACCTAGAATGTTAAAATTATGTATGAATCGGGACAGAGAATTAGAGACAGAATTGAATAATATGGGGTGGACATGGACGGAGTTGCATGGGATAGCAAAAAATAGGATGGATTGGAGTGAGTTGGCTGAGGGCCTATGCTAAAATGGGGAGTAAGGGCAGAAGGAGACTACAATTTGGCAACTTGTACTGGTGATCACTACTTTCAACAATTCAGTTTATGTGACTAAATTGGATTGTATTGTGCTGATACCAAAAACATCATGTTTAACCTTTCTGGGTTGTGTTTGGTATACATAGTGTCTAAATCCTGGCAACCTATACCTTATCCATTACTAAACATATAACATGATTTGTAAATTCTAGTAAAGTACCACATACAAAAATATGTACATGACTATTGTAAATTCTGGCAATTTAAACTGCAGTCAAAGAGAACCAAATTACATAACTGTATACCAGGTACTTGATATCTTCTTCTTTTTCTTTCATTCGCTTCATGATATATGAAATTAAGGGTGTAAGTTGTAGATCTTTAAGAAAATAATAATTTTCATCATTTTGGTGTAATTGTGGCTAGTAAATGAAAAATATACATTAACAGCCAGCAGTCATGGTACTCAGCATCATTTGAGAACTTATTACATTATAAATACATTAATATCAAAGTATTTCTGAGAAATTATTTCTGCCTTCATTTCGTTAAGTATTTAATTTGATTTATATTTATCACTACACCGTCTGTACCATTACTAGTGTTTCCTAGAAAGATTTTTAGAAGGAATGAGGATTAGAGGCTACTTGCCCAAGAGCAATAACCACTCAGTGTACAGGCTAAGATGCTAAGATTGTTATTTCCCCTCGATAGATAAAAATCTTTCACCTTACAAAAGATTAGAACCTTGATCTTCTTGTTGAGAGACCAGTAGGCTAAATGCTTGGCCATCTGCTTGTCTAATTATTTCATCAAAACAAATACAATTTTCTTTAGAATTGAAATTGATTTGGCAGTATTCTTTGTCCAACAACACCATCAATTAAATATGTGGTCATTTGGTATTGTGAAGAAAGAATTATATTTGTTATCTAACAATACCATTTACTAAACATGTGGTAATTGGGCAATATAAGAAAAGAATGAAACATTTCGGTCCGACAACACAATCTTCTACACATTTGGTGATCTGACTATGTGAAGAAAGAATTCAGCCTTTTGTCCAACAATATCATTGACTAAACATGTGGTGATCTGGCAATGTGAAGACAGAATTCAATTTTTTGTCCAACAATATTAACATCTAAACATGTGGTGATCGAGCAATATGAAGAAAGAATTCAACTTTATCCCGGCTAACAACTCCACAACTGTTGCACTGAAATGGATTCTGGTTGCTATGGTAGCCCATGTGTACTGTGTACATGACACAGTCCCTGAATGACAGGTCACAATAGGTACACTCGTACAAGTCTTTTTGTACATGTTTCATTCTGGAAGTGTTTGAGGCAGTATTTGGTTCAGACATCATGCGATTAGTGGGGGGTATGTATGCCATGGGAGTGGATGGTAAAGGGATGGACATGAGTGATTTCATGGACATGAGGGATGACTGGACATGTGGGTGATGGATCTGTGATGCATGTGGGTGAAGAGATGGATGTTTATGATGTGGCTGTGTTGTGTGTGTGGCATGAAGGCTATTCGGATGGTGGGGCTGGGGAACATTTAGATGAAGCGGCTGTGAGTACTGAGGTGACAAAGGATGTGGCTTTGAATCTTTCCTTGTGGCTGCAGAAATATTAACCAGCTCTGGTAGCATAGCGGCAGTGCTGTGTGGAAGTGAGGGGGTCTTTGACGGCCGTGGGCTGGGCAAGGTTTCCAGTGGTAGAGGCAATGTGGTCACTGGATGTACAGGGTCATTTAAAAGTTTCCATGCCAAATCTGTACCTCTTCTGACTGCAGGTGGAAGAGGCTTCTTACGATTCTCTATCACTGTGTTGATCATTTCCACCTGGTCTACTTTGTCCCCTTCTAAAGGTTTCTGCAAAGACTGTGAGTTAGAAGTTGCTGCACTATTGATTTTGTTGTCTAAGTAAGATTGATTCTCACATACCATTTCACTGTTTTTATAATCTTTACTAACAGTGTTCTCAGCATTGTTATCAACACAAATCTCACTTTTGATTATTTCTGAGTTATCAGAGGCAAGACTTTGTTTAAGAACATGCAAACTAGTATGCAGTTTCTGAAGCTCCAGTTCAGCTTCTTCTTGTAATATCATTCTGTTTTCTGATTGTAAATCAGATTCCTCATGAATGTTTTTATTCTGCTGACTTTTCTTTGCTACACAGTTTATGCTTTCATGTGGTCTCAAATCAGTGTTAATATCATTGTTATCAACTCTTTCATTTTCAGACTTCTGTGCTGTGACTTCTGCCATCTCTACATCCTCATAATCATACTGACTGTCTTTCACCGGGTTATGAGGGCTATTTAAACTTCTATTTTTCCATAATTTACCATCACTGTTGATACAGTAATCGTCTTGGTCAATATGTTTCTCTGCACTTTCTTCATTTGTTTCATGAGGTTTAGTATCATGGAAGCTACTGTCCATATCTGTGTCACACTCATCATTCTCCTCATCATGAGATGTGCTTGAGTGCCTTCTTTGCAACTTCAGACACAGTGTGTCCCACTTGTATGCCTTCCCTTTCCTTGACCGCTTCCGTGGTGCAATTAACATTTCTGCAGCAGGACTATTCATGTTGGTAGAATCATCATTTTCTCTCAAAAGTCGCTTCAGTAGTTTTTCTGACTGTACCAAGTTAGAACTGACTTCACCTGGATTAGATATGACTTCAAAGTCAGAATTCGACATTCTCTCCTCCTCTTCAGCATGGTCATTGCCATCAAATTGCTTTGGAGAATCACTAAGTATAGGTGGAGAGACAGACTTGGGTTTAGTCAAATCCAGAGGTGTCTGACTAACACGAGGAGCCAAATCACTTGTGGGTTCCTTAACTTCATCCAACTCTTTCTTCAGCATCTGATCCTCATCATTTGCAGATGACCTTTTATTATCAGTAAGAACTCCCATTCCAAATTTGAGAGTCATCTGCTGCAGTATGTCTATTTCTGTATTAGACCCACCATTGTCATCCTTATGCTGGCTATTGCCAACCCCTTCCAACGTGTAATGCATGTTTGATGGTCGACTTCTGCCATCGTAGTTTTCAGAAGAAATAGGTGACCATGATGCCTGTGGTATTTTGGATGATTCTTCCTTCTGACCACTTGTAAACTGTAAAGATTGCCCATGTTCTTTCTGATGAAAATCTGCATCTGATTTTCTGCTATGTGTTTCACCATCATCTTCATCACTGTCTGACTGCTGTAATTCCTCCAGTGGCTGTTGTTCTAGTTTTGCTTCAGGGATGATTTTCTTGAATGATTCGGTCAGAAAGGTTTCACTAAGACCATATGATTTAGCCACCTCTTTGGCTTCTTCTTTGTGGAGCTGCATGAAATGAAGACCCAGAGCCTCTCTAGTCTCTGCAACAAAGCCGCACATCCGACAGATTTTTGCTTTGTCTGCAGTGTATTTCTTACTGTCTTCATAGCTCTTTTCACTAATGTCATTAATGAAATCTATTTTTGAGCTGTTAATCTTCTCTATATGATCTGCCCTGATGCCTATCTGTTGTACAATGTTTCGAACTCCTGCCAACATGCCTGACTGATGAGATGGATGTCCAGGAAGACCCATTTGCGGCAGCATTGGCCAGAATGGCAATATGCCATTTAGAATTGGATTCATGCCTGCAACTCCCAAGGGCATCTGAGGCATTTCAAATAAGTGATTTAGATATGGCTCAGGTTTGTCTTTTCTTGTGCCTCTTGGTCCACGTGGAGGACCTCGCTTGCTAACAATGGACAACCCACTTGTTTCTACATCTAGTCCTTGGGGTAGGCTACCATCCTGGTTTAAAACTGTTGCTGGCTTGTGGTTGTACTTTTTTAGGTGGAGCTTCAAACTGTGGCAGTATTTAGTTGCATAAGTGCAGTCTGAGCATCGATACTGGTAAACATTTGTATGAGATTTCATATGGGAGTTAAGCATGGATTTGTTAACACAAGAGTAGTTGCACTTGGGGCACTTAAAAGGTTTGGAGCCAAAGTGGTTGCGAAGATGGTACTCAAGGTGATGCTTGTACTCTGTGACAAATGGGCATTGCGGGCACTGTAGCAGCTTGTCCTCCTTAATGTGTGTGCGTGAATGTGCCCAAAAGGCATCCTGTCGGGAAAATACAATTTTGAAAGCAATTAAAGAGAATGTCAATGGGTTGCCAAGAGGAGACAACTCAGTAGAAGTAAAATACCAATAAATTACCAGAAGTAAATCACCAATAATTAATTAATGACTAACTTTTACCATTTATGTCACATTTAAATCTTCTTCTTCTTCTTCTTCTTCTTCTTCTTCTTCTTCTTCTTCTTCTTCTTCTTCTTCTTCTTCTTCTTCTTCTTCTTCCTTTCAACTCCTAATGGGGCATAGGTCCTCTACCAACTCATTCCAAGCAGTCTGTAGACTTGTTCATGCTTAGTGGATTTTGTAGCTAAAGTTTCGTACAGGATGAACATGTTATTGAGCTGTCAAGAATAGACAACTCAGCAGCAGTGAATGGAAACATTTTAATTATTTTTCACATTTAAATCTCCTCCTCCTTCTTCTTCTTTTTTCATCTTCATATTTTTAACTCCCGACAGAGCACCGACCCCCAACCAACTCAAGTCAAGCAGTTTGTAAACTTGATTATAGTTGGTTGGATTGTGCATCTGAAGTTTTCCAGGGGATAGGTAGCCAGTCTCACATCAATCTTCCTTAATATAAATAAAAGCTGCATATCCCTTACAGGATGTTGCAGTCAACACCAGCATCTTTAAGCTGTTGTTGATGTTCTTGGCAAGATTACACTCAGCAGTTTGCCACTGCTTTCTGAGCGACCGGCTTATATACCCCGTAAGTAACCAGCGTGACGCGATCCGCTGCCAAATCTCTCGCAGCTGTGTTCCTCATGTGGATATACAGGATTACTTAGAAAGTTGTTAACCCCTTCGCCAGGGAGACCGGCCAATCTTCCTTAGTGACCTCGTATAACATGAATGGCAGGTTACAGTTTGACTATTCCTGGTGTTACTTATGGGCCCTGGTAAAGTTTAAATAATGAAAAGAAATAATTTCTATCTTTGTCTGTTTCTCCTTTCTGACTTCAACGATGTACAATGATCAAGTATAATTGGCATAACACTAAAGTTTACTTGATGTACAATCAGTTAACATAATTAACAACTCCATGCAACAAAAGAGTTAAAAACTCCTTCGTTGTAATAGAATACTTTATTTTACTGTTTCTATCAATTGTTAAAAAAGAAACTGGAGATCACATATATGTGCTTTCTGCATAGAATGCTAAGAATTTCATGGCCAGCAAAGAAAACCAATATTCAATTACTGTAAGAGGCTAATTCACAAAGATATTTGAGGGCTTACATAAGGGCATAACAATCATCATGCTTTAGAGACATCAAGAGATGAGTGTTTGGAGAAGGTATATTTTTGTGGCTTACATAAGGGCATGACAATCATCATGCTTTAGAGACATCAAGAGATGAGTGTTTGGAGAAGGTATATTTTTGTGGCTTACATAAGGGCATGACAATCATCATGCTTTAGAGACATCAAGAGATGAGTGTTTGGAGAAGGTATATTTTTGTGGCTTACATAAGGGCATGACAATCATCATGCTTTAGAGACATCAAGAGATGAGTGTTTGGAGAAGGTATATTTTTGTGGCTTACATAAGGGCATGACAATCATCATGCTTTAGAGACATCAAGAGATGAGTGTTTGGAGAAGGTATATTTTTGTGGCTTACATAAGGGCATGACAATAATCATGCTTTAGAGACATCAAGAGATGAGTGTTTGGAGAAGGTATATTTTTGTGGCTTACATAAGGGCATGACAATCATCATGCTTTAGAGACATCAAGAGATGAGTGTTTGGAGAAGGTATATTTTTGTGGCTTACATAAGGGCATGACAATCATCATGCTTTAGAGACATCAAGAGATGAGTGTTTGGAGAAGGTATATTTTTGTGGCTTACATAAGGGCTTGACAATCATCATGCTTTAGAGACATCAAGAGATGAGTGTTTGGAGAAGGTATATTTTTGTGGCTTACATAAGGGCATAACAATCATCATGCTTTAGAGACATCAAGAGATGAGTGTTTGGAGAAGGTATATTTTTGTGGCTTACATAAGGGCATGACAATCATCATGCTTTAGAGACATCAAGAGATGAGTGTTTGGAGAAGGTATATTTTTGTGGCTTACATAAGGGCATGACAATCATCATGCTTTAGAGACATCAAGAGATGAGTGTTTGGAGAAGGTATATTTTTGTGGCTTACATAAGGGCATGACAATAATCATGCTTTAGAGACATCAAGAGATGAGTGTTTGGAGAAGGTATATTTTTGTGGCTTACATAAGGGCATGACAATCATCATGCTTTAGAGACATCAAGAGATGAGTGTTTGGAGAAGGTATATTTTTGTGGCTTACATAAGGGCATGACAATCATCATGCTTTAGAGACATCAAGAGATGAGTGTTTGGAGAAGGTATATTTTTGTGGCTTACATAAGGGCTTGACAATCATCATGCTTTAGAGACATCAAGAGATGAGTGTTTGGAGAAGGTATATTTTTGTGGCTTACATAAGGGCATGACAATCATCATGCTTTAGAGACATCAAGAGATGAGTGTTTGGAGAAGGTATATTTTTGTGGCTTACATAAGGGCATGACAATCATCATGCTTTAGAGACATCATGAGATGAATGTTTGGAGAAGGTATATTTTTGTGGCTTACATAAGGGCATGACAATCATCATGCTTTAGAGACATCAAGAGATGATTGTTTGGAGAAGGTATATTTTTGTGGCTTACATAAGGACATGACAATCATCATGCTTTAGAGACATCAAGAGATGAGTGTTTGGAGAAGGTATATTTTTGTGGCTTACATAAGGACATGACAATCATCATGCTTTAGAGACACAAAGAGATGAGTGTTTGGAGAAGGTATATTTTTGTGGCTTACATAATGATATGACAATCATCATGCTTTAGAGACATAAAGAGATGAGTGTTTGGAGAAGGTATATTTTTGTGGCTTACATAAGGGCATGACAATCATCATGATTTAGAGACATCAAGAGATGAGTGTTTGGAGAAGGTATATTTTTGTGGCTTACATAAAGACATGACAATCATCATGCTTTAGAGACATCAAGAGATGAGTGTTTGGAGAAGGTATATTTTTGTGGCTTACATAAGGACATGACAATCATCATGCTTTAGAGACATCAAGAGATGAGAGTTTGGAGAAGGTATATTTTTGTGGCTTACATAAGGACATGACAATCATCATGCTTCAGAGACATAAAGAGATGAGTATTTGGAGACATCAAGAGATGAGTGTTTGGAGACATCAAGAGATGAGTGTTTGGAGAAGGTATATTTTTGTGCCTTTGCTCGCTTTGAACTTAAGCATAATCCATACATGTGCTACTACTTCTAGTGCAGTGAACTGATTTGTGCGTGTGGATTAGCTTTTTCTATTAGCAGTGTCCCTCATCATCAAGCGAACCCACTTTGATGTCTGAGGTACTTGTAATTTACATCCCCAATTCAAGGACGAGAAGTCAACATTTTAGTCCAACTGATCAGTGTAGGGTTTAAATCCACATCAATGTCCAGAATGAGACTCAGAGGAGTAAGAAATGGCATGTCCAGACATGAGAGGCACATCGGGAGAATGAGGTGCCTCGTCAAACAACACAGAACTGGCACTGATGCATATGTTGGGGGGGGGGGGGGGAGGAATCAGGGCACCCATGGACTTGTCCGGACTGCAAGGATGATACCCCAACAGATAACAGATCATCTTCTGATACGTAGCGTTTACTTGTCTGGCCATAAGGAGTTTAAAAGTTGGTTAAGTAAGAACTGTCTGGGACATAATGGGTTAATATCAGAAATGTCTGGAATGTAAAGATTTAAGGACATAGTACAGACACAAGAAAGAAGCCAGCAAACATCTGTGACTTGATACATATTCATCAACTGACCTTATCTGTGGCTAGGAACTGACACTGTTTGCACTTGTAAATCTTTGGCCGTCCAGGCATGCTTCGCCTGGAGCTGTCATCCGAGTGGAAGTCCTTGACATGTCTCTTTAGCCTGCCCTCAGTTCGCGATGTATAGTCACAATGTGGGCAGTTGAACTCAAAGTGGGTGTTCATGTGGCTGTCAAACTCAGGTTTTGATTTTCCTGGCATAATAAAAGAGATTTTCAAATGTTAAAACATATTTCAAATGTGTAAACATATTTCAAATGTTAAAACATATGAGGGGGATTCAAGTGAAAACCTTAAATGTTTTGTTTGTTTGTTTTTGTTATTCTGAAAAAAGTAAAGACCACATGTTTCATTTTGTAATGTAGTCACTACTGTGTTCAATGTAAAACCACCAGTGCTGATAAAGTGCTTGGATTCTTGTAGTAAAAAATTGTCTTGGTCGCTACTCGGTGTGCCTGACCCAGTCATGAACAGTCTGTCCCAGAAGTCATGCCGTTTTGAAACTTCCTACTCCACTAACACTTGCTGGACTGACAGGCATGCATCACCATACTGGACCTTCATTCGTCTATAAATTTCTATAGGTTTCACCCCTTCACTGATAAAAAAAAAGATAAATGGGGCGGCCATTTTTAAACTGTCGTAATGATGTCATCATGTTCATCTGCATTGTTATGTCGCTCGCTTAATACTCTTGATAGTCCTTTAACCAATGGCTTGGTATTTTAACTTCTATCACACTTTTAAGGTTTTCATTTAAACTGCATGCTCTGTTTTCTAAACCACGTTTTCACTTCACATTCAATTTCGGTGTCATTTGCGAAATGTCTCCCGCCAAGGTAGGTTTTCAGTAGACCAAAAAGGTGGAAATCGCTAAGGGGCTGTAAGGTGGATGTTCCAGAACTTCCCACCTTAGTTGGTTAATTTTCTCCTGAGTTAATTGAGCCGTATGTGGTCTGGCATTGTCATGATGAAGCAACACTCCTTTAGTCAGTAGTCCTGGACGTTTTCTTCGAATTGCATCATGAAGCATCGATAGAACTTCACAGTATGATTCAGAATTCACATTGTCACCTTTCTTCTTGAAATTGGTTAAAGCACTCCTTGAGAATCCCAGAACACTGTCAGCATAACCTTCCCTGCTGATGGCGTAATCTTGAATTTTTGGACACAAGGTGAAAAAAGGATGTTTCCATTGCATTGAAGCACGCTTCGATTTGGGCTGGTAGTGATGCACCCATGATTCATCCCCAGTAACAGTCCTGTTCAGCATGTCTTCTCCTTTATCTTCGTATTGACAGAGATGATGCAAGGACAGGCCAAATCGGTTCATTTTGTGTTCCTCCTTCAATTGTCTGGGTACCCACCTTGAGCACACTTTCTTAAATTTCAATTGATCATGCATTATTCTGTATGCTGAACCATGTGAGCACCTTATTGCAGATGCTACAAAGTCTATCCTTATTTGCCTGTCACCTCTAATCATCTCCTCCATGCTTCTGTTGCAATCTCAACAGGACGACCAGATCGGATTTCATCAACAATTTTAGAGTGTTCTTGAGAAAAAATTTTCTACCCAGCTATGCACCGCTATACGGGACAAACATTTGTCAGCATAAACAGGAAGCATTTCCTTATGAATGTCCTGTGCAGGCAGTCCTTTTGCTCACAAAAGACGCACAACAGCACATTGCTGTTTGGTTGTACATTCCGTAAGTACAGTCGCCATTTTGTTTATGCACTGCACATGCGCATGAGTCACCTAGCGCCACCTGATGAATGGGAATATAAAGTTCGATGTTGCTGTCACCCAATGACACCTGTAGAAAACACTAACTACATTTACCTGCCATCTCACAGAACTGTGTGACTTACTTATTGACTCGCCCTCGTATATGACCAACCTAGACACTTACTAAACAAGCTGAACCGCGTATAAATGCTTTTGAATATAAATGTTATAGACAGGGCTCTAAGAATATCGTGGATACAGAAAAGAACAAATGCATCCTTACAACAAGATCTGAATACTGAAGAAGGTTGGCTACTAAAGACGATAAAACAGAGAAAATTGAAATATATATCGGTCACTTGAAACGGGTGCAGGATGTGGCAGATGATCTACGGATGGGTGTATCAGACTCGGGACATCTTGCTTATGACCGAGAAGTTTTCTGGAAGGTTGTTATGGGAGCGAGATTCTGCAAAGGACATGCTGCTGAATGAATGAATGAATGAATGAATGAATGAATGAATGAATATGACCAAAGTCAGTTTCCAAGACAGGATGCTGTTTACCAGCCAGTTTTCTTAACTGTTCAGACCTTGTAGAATGCCAGTATTTTTGTCTTCTAGGTTCATAATATTCTAATACCTTTTCTGTTGTATTTAAGTTTCACATTCCTTGGTTTTGTTCTTTAATGAATGCAAAATGGCCCGAGACTAATATCCGTAAGTTGGCTCAGAAATTGTATTTTAATTTTGTTTGCTGGGGTTGTGTCATAGGTTCATTTAAAAAAAAAAAAATTTCCCCCCGCGTTTCCATCCTGTTTCAGGATATTGCGGACAACACCAGCATCTTTCAGCTGTATGTTGATTCCTAGGCTAGATTAAGCCCATTAGCACACCACGACTTTCTGAGCGACCGGCTCCAAACTCTCATAAGTCACTGGCACGACTCAAACCACTTCTAATTCTCGCGTGCTCACGTCAACCACGAGAGTATTCGGGGTTAATGGAGAAAGCTGCTAACCCCTTGGCCAGGGAGCCGGCGTCATAGGTTCATATAATACTGTTTAACCTCACTGTGACTTCAGCTTGAATATCACAATTGCTTGAAAGACGTGAGTTTCATATTTGCTTGAAATACAAGAATATAATATCATACTTGCTTGAAAGATGTGAATATAATATCATAATTGCTTGAAAGACTTGAATAAAATTGCAATGTGTGAATATACAAAAACAAAACTGATTTTTCAGAAGATGCCACTTACAGACACTATATTTTTGCAGTTATTTCATATAAATAAGTGTGGAACAACATATAACATCTTTAAAACAAAACAAAACAATTACCTACCAGAATAGCTACAGAGGTGGCAGAAGTAGATATCATTCTCTCCGGCCATCTGTCTGAGAGGATCAATTCCAGGTCCAACTGAGCCCATAAAAGAAGGCCTTGCCGGGCGCATGTGGCCCACCAAAGCCATGTCTTGGGGCACCCCAGACATGTGCCTAAATGGATACCCTGTTGCTGAATCATGATGTCCTTGAAATGAGCCAAATGGAAACTTGAAGCCAGGTATTGGACCATGTGCCTGAGATGGAAAGAAAGGATGAGTAAAGTGGTGAGGATGTACAGCGGATGCATCATGGAATGGAGAAAAGCCAGGAGAGTGAGATGTGGATTCTTCACATATACTGTCATCTTCGGCATCATCAGAGAATACTTCTCTCTTAGCATCCAAGCTGCCATCTTCACAACTGTCACTGCTGTTCAGCTTGGCATAGCCATCATTAGAATATCTAGGAGAAGGTGATAATCTCTTTGGGGTTTCACCTGGTGACTTTGTCCCTTCACTGTTGTGCACTGGCTGAGAAGGAGACATTATTCTTGGGAGCATCTTCCGTTCAGAAAGATGCCCATCTGAATTGGAAGGTTCCATTATTTCTGTTGGGTCTTTCGAACTATGCTTTTGTTCTCCATAGTCTTCGTTAAAACTGTCTTTTTGTGTCTGTTTTGGGTGATGTACAGTAGGAGATGAAGACGTCATCCATGGTAATGAGGGTGGATCTTTACTAAATTTATGATCAGCAATTGAAGAAGGTGATTCAGATTTCACAGCTGTAGAGCCATACAATGTAGAATCATTCAGGTTCTCTGGCTGAGCACTTTGTGATGTGGGTGACCGTAAGACATCTAGAGCTACAGGACTCTGGTTAAAATAACGGGGTGAAGCAGCTGGGTAATGCTGATGACTAATAGGTTCCTCCTGATTGCCTTGCGACAGTGATGTCACACTGTTCTGAACAGAATGTTGTACTGTGTCAATTAGCTTGTTTTTCATTGCCTTAGAAAAACCTTCAGCCATGTTGACTTTCTCTTCAAACATGTTTTGGTGATTAATAATGTGACTAGTTTTGTCTCTGTCATTATAACAGTCTGTCAGTTTGCCTGTGGAGCTGTTTTCTGGGTGTTCCATCTCCTTTCTATACAAATTGTGATCTGAAGTCATTGCAAAGTTTTGTCTTCTATCAAAGTCTCTGTGATAGTGCTTTGCTGTCATCATATTAGCACTTTCCCTGAGTTCAGCAGATGGTGTATCAACTCCACACTCACCAGGATCTCTGGACTTCTCTTGAGGAATCACAGGTGTTGCTCTGGATTTACTGTAGGAAATAACGCCAGGTGTGTCATTGTTGAACATGGTCTTGATGTTTTGTGGGGTGTCGCGGAAGTGTTGAAAGTACATAGATCTGTAATTGTCATCTATGAATCTTCCGTTAATGTTTTGTTTCTTGTAGTCATAAGTTACGTTCACTTTGTCATTCTGTACAGGTCTGTAATCAGGAGGTCTTGGAAAATCAACGGGCTCCATTGAGCCATGAGGGGTCCTTACTTTCTGAGAGCTATAGAAGCTTCTCAGGTCATCACAGGAACTGTTGTTGTCTTCGGTGTATTTCTTCTGGTTTACATCTCTGGACAGTGGGGAGGGATGGCCATGAGGGTAAGGTGACAATGATGATGGTAAGGATGTCTGAAGTTGAGACTGATGAATCTGATGATGAACGGCAGAAGTAAGAGGGTTACTTTCAGTGTTCGGAGGTGGAATATATGGTCTTGAGCTTTCACGTCTCTCATCCTGCATTGCTTCATTTCTTATCGGTTGTCTCATATAAGGATGCTGAACCATCTTCTGGTTACTAGTCCACGAGTCACCTTCTGCTGCTGTGGGATATGCTGGATATGATCCAAACCCTGATTTTGATGGATTTGGGGTTGAAAAATAACGAACTGAATCTTGTTTTGGGTAGAAACCACAAGGTGACACAGGGGGTTGAGAGACAGGCTGCACACCTGGGTCTGTCAGGGCATCCATTGATCGGCTTTAAAATGTTGGTGAAATTAATAGCAGCGGTGCCAGTTTGTAAAGCCCATCAGAGAGATCCCGCCAGTGCAACACTATCGCCTGAATCTCTTGTTCAGACTTAGCAATGAAAGTATCACTATGTTACACCATCAGGTGTATGCAAACACCAGTGCAGTCAGTTTGGAAAGTGTTGCTGGTGTTTTTAAATGCTTGAACTGTGGCTTCAAAATTGTTTCATCACTCTGGGAAAATAAAACAAAAAGGAATGTAAATAACAAACTAAATGAATAAACATAATGAAAAAAATAATGCCTATAAATAATTGTGGCATTATTTGTTACATTGCTTATTCTCAGAGAGAGGTATATGATTAAAAAAAAGTAAGCTAATGTATTAAGTGTATTAAGAATATGGTACCATCTACAGCAAAGAGTCACATTAAAGATGTATGATGGATACAGAGCATGCAGAAGGAAGATCACGTACAAGATGGAGTGATGGTATCAAGAACAACCTTAGAGAAATGAAGACCAGCATAACAAAAGCATTGGCACAAAAGATTGTTGCATACTCCTTTAACATGTTACTAAGGTAAATGGAATAAGATAAGCAGAATAAAAAGAAGAAGAGGAAGAAGAAAGAAGAAAAGGAAGAAGAAGGGAGACAAAAAAAGAAGGAAGAAGAAGAAGAAGAAAGAGGAGGAGGAGAAGGAAGAAGAAAGAGGAGGAGGAGGTGGAGAAGGAAGAAGAGGAGGAGGATGAGAAGAAGAAGGAAAAAAGGAGACGATTAAGATAAAGAGGAAGAAGCAGCAGCAGCAGAAGCAGAAGAAGAAAAAGATGGGAATGGTAGCAAACAAATGTATCAAAAGTTATATCCTGTCTTTTCCACTTTTCACATTGGGCAGTGGGGAGCGTTTTATGTGATATTCACTGGCACAGGAACGGAGCATAATGGGGACGACCCGTTGCTGTGAAGTTGGAACCGCGACTAACTAACTAACTAACTAACTAATCAATGGCTTGCATTTCGTATTATAACCTAAGTTAAGTATAAATCCCTTTTATACACTTAAGGCGTACTGAGGCTAGAGGCATATTTTTTGATAGACCAAACGGCACTCAGTGTGTGAGATGGTCGGTATCGCGCCAGCCGCCTTTACTTCCCACGGCATTTCTGGTTTCCATATTAGCTGGATCGACCCGGTAGTCCAGATAAAATTTTTGTTAAATTCGAAATCTCCAAGCGCGGATCGAACCGAAGCCCACCGGTACGCCAGGCTAGCTTCTAGCCGTGACGCTTCCACGTATCACATTGTAGTGTCGGTATAAGGGACATTTAAGAAACATGGACTAAAGGGGAAATAATCAATCTGTATGGAGTCGTAATAGCATTCGATACGTTATCTCTCTTACCAACTCTTGCCCCTGTGGCACATGCCAGATAAGCTGTGCCCCGACTCTTTGTTGATAAAGCAGTTTATTTAGAGGGTTCCTGACCAGGTAATGTATCGCTCCGGCTGACCAAATCATGAAAACAGGTAACTTAAGTGACTGCGTTAAAGGGAGAATGCGTATCCAGAAAGGATTAGAGATATAGTTAATGTAATTACCACCTCAGCCCTCCTCCTAAGGTGATATCAAATTTAACCAATTCTTCATCAAGAAATAGCATTCGATCAATAGAGGACTGGCCAGCGTGTCACTTTACCCGAGGGCTAGTGGGTATTGAGGGGATCTATTGAAATGAGGCCTATTTAAACATTAAGCAATATGTTTAAAAGTTAATGTCCTTTTAGTAGCTTTGTCTCCAGGCAACCAATATTTTTAAACCCAGTCCACCCCTTGTTACAAGTTAGGCTGGGCACTCTTCCGAATTCCGGTCCCAAATAGTTCCGCAGTGAATAGGTCAGGGGTTAAGGGTTAGGGTTAGTTGTTAACTAAACACTGACCCTAACCCTTACCCCTGACCTATTCACTGCAGAACTATTTGGGACCGGAATTCGGAAGAGTGCCGTTAGGCTGGAATGACAGATACGATTTGTGACAGATACGATGCCATTTTTCGTGAACACGTGTTTGTAATTCTCGTGACAAAGTTGACACATAGTGATATTCACGTGACAAGTCCTTGATACGTCCAGGTAGATAGATACCCTTACACCTTAAACATCTTTTATCTATAGATATGTCAACGTAAGAACATCTTTATCTCATATCTCAAGAGGTATTTTATAAATCAGGAATGCGTCCCGTTCTCGCTGAACGAACTCTGCCCATAGTAAAGAGCCGAGATTATACTTGACTTTCACGTCCAAAGGTAGAAACGTTTTGGTCTTGAGATTTCGATAAGTGTGCATGGAGGCGGACATGTTGTTTCAGATTTTATTTACGATGAGATAAGTGGTCGAGTATGAATTCTCTCAACATACCATGGTTGTGGGTTCAGGTGAATGATATACCTGTCACATTTTGACACCTTATTTTTAGGAGTGTCTAGGTGGCAATAAGTCCTTATCCTTGAAATTAGAAAAAAGAATTCTTGCATGTTACAAAAAACTAATTTTAACACACTGCTGCGAATCCTGGACAATTAGTAAACAGGCGAAACAATCCACGGAAGCTTTGAGATTTGGTTTTATAGAAGAATGCTGAAAATTAATTGGACAGCCAGAATGAGCAATGTGGACATTTTGAGGGAAGCTAAGTGGCAAAGACAACTTATCACAAACATCAGAAAGAGGCAGTCATTAATCTTTGGTCACATTATGAGAAGACAAAAAGTGGAACATACTGTGGCAACCGAAACGATTTAGGGAAAGAGAGATAGAGGAGGACAGCGTGAGAAAATTCTTGAGTCTTGTGTCACGGCACTTAAGGGAGTCAACACATGAATTGGGGGATGCCGTCGGAGATCGCAATTTTTGGAGAAGCATAATCGACGACGCCAGCCGGCAAGACACTGGATGATGATGATGATGAGTTGGCGGTATATAGAAGTACAATTGTTGCTTCAGAAAGGTGCTGTCATCCTTCGGAAGCGACAGGTTCGAATTCCCGCCTTGCCTTACTTGTGTAATACTAATAGTAACAATTTAATCTACCATGCATGTTGTAAGAGACTACTTACTAGGGTTGAAATCAAACTGGCAACCTTATCCTGTAGAAAACATTAACTGCAAAATCAAAACGATCATGAACAAGTTTAGAAAGCGTTGGGTGTGAGTTGGTCGAGGCCTATTCTTTATTTGGGCACACGGAAGACAGAAGAGAAGAGAAGAAAACGAAGCTTGATATAGAAAACGGACTAAAGACTCGGTTTTGTTGAACTAACGAAGCAAACACGGGACATCACAATATTTTGTGTTCTGAATTAAACGTTGGAAAGATGCAATTGATTAGCTGCCTCGTTGGCGGAGGGAGATTAAGGTGATCTCACTCAAGATGGCGTGACACTGATCAGCGGTGTGGGTTTGTGCTAAGGGACTTAGTGATGTGCTCGTTCCACCCCCATCCCCCATCCCATTCCGATCCTAGGGTCGGTTGGTTGGTTAGTTGGTTGGTTGATTAGTTAGTTGGTTGGTTATGATTAGTTAGGTTGTTGTTTAATTTGTTAATTAATTGGTTTATTAGTTTGTTGGTTGATTAGTTAGTTAATTAGTTAATTGGTTAGTTTATTAGTAGTTAGTTGGTTGGTTGATTAGTTAGTTTGTTGAAATAGTTGGTTTGTTGAAATAGTTGGTTAATTGATTAGTTAGTTGGTTGGTTGATTAGTTAGTTTGTTGATTAGTTAGTTTGTTGATTAGTTAGTTTGATGATCAGTTAGTTAGTTGATTAGTTAGTTTATTAAAATAGTTGGTTGGTTGATTAGTTGGATCGGAAGCCTGGTCTCCTATGAAAAGGGACCCAGTGTGCGCGTTAAAAGTCCGTCGACAGTTGCAAATCCAAAAGGGTAGGGCGGTTTGAGCGAGAGAAGAGCCGCAGAGATCGCAAGACCAGAACCTACCCTGGCCAAAACGTTGGATCATCTCTTCATGGGCGGCCTAAGCACAGACACATGCGCGAGTGTCTGAACAACTTCTGCTATAAATTGTCTCTTCTGAGTAGCTTTTGTTTTCTTTTTCTAATTTAAAATTTAGCCTTTTAAACCAGCTAGCCAACTAACCAACTAATCAATCAACCAACTAAACAATCAACGAATCACTCAACCAACTAGCCAACTACCAAACAACCCAACTAATCAACCAGCCAACTAAGCAACCAACGGAACAATAAATAATTTAGCCAGTCAACCAACTAGCTAACTAACCAGCCAACCAATGAATCAATCAGCCAGCTAACCAATCACTCTAATTAACAAACAAACCAATAAAGCAACCAACTAACCAATCACCTGCTTAGCAAACCAACTTAATCAACCAGCCAACCAAATATCCAAACAACCAAATTAACCAATCTACCAACCAACCAATTTACCGATTAATCAACTAAATAGCCAACCAACCAACCGACCAAATAACCAACCAACCTAGCTACTGAGAATGCTAAATTTCAAATTAGAAAAGGAAAACACAAACTACCCACAACAGAACATGTATAGCATGTGTGTTTCTGACATATGGACCCTTGCTGTTGCTAGGGACTTCGTGCGCTGTGTTAATAATCTCTCCTATGATCAATTAGAGGAGACAAAGCATTTATGGAGTTGTCTGTATGTGCAATGAAAGCGATCCTTCACGAACCACGCATGTTGGCTTTACGCCAGCAATGGGGTCAGGGACTTTCTGAGGTCAAAGGTTTTCTGATGTATGCAACTTATGGCTAGTGGTTGTGTTCACACAAATACTAACTGCGTAAATATGTTTCTATCCCTCCTGACACAAAATATGACACTTTCTTTATTCCTCCTTAGTCGCTGCTTACGACATACATGGTAGGTTACATATTACTATTCTTTGCTTACCTAATAAGCCCCAGCAGTAGGGCAAGAGCGATGTGTGACGTATTCAAAATATATCAAAATTAGATCCTGCTTGCTTTCGACAGTTGAGTAGCTATTGAATGAAGTCACTTGATAATTAAAGCTTTGATAATTAAAGTTATGTGTAGCAACCACTGTGGTTGTAGTGGCCGCAGCAGTAACTTAATGAGAGAATTAATAATAGTGGGAAAAGTAACAATAGTAGCAGTAGTAGTACTAGTGGTAGCAGCAGTGGTAGTGGTTGGTCTAACAATGGTAGTTAGGTAGGTGGGTAGAAGCATTAGTGGCAACAACAGTAGTAGTAGTAGTAGTAGTAGTAGTAGTAGTAGTAGTAGTAGTAGTAGTAGTAGTAGCAGTAGTTGTAGTAGTAGTAGTAGTAGTAGTAGTAGTAGTAGTAGTAGTAGTAGTAGTAGTAGTAGTAGTACTATGTTCTTCGTGTGTTTCGGCCAACGTGACATGTGTGATTGTACTTCTGATGTTTACCCAGATGATACTGAAGAACGCCTTTAATGTATTGCTTATTTACAAGAAATGTGTAGCTGGTTCATCATCATCATGAATGCAGAACGACACTTTTATCAGACCTGATGGAACATCTCAGGATGTGCCTCGTGCATTTTCATGCCGTGGATGCCTTTAATTCCCCGTGCTCACCTTCTTGTTGGTCGAAAGGCTGCCTTTTCTTCCAGGAACCATGCCTACCATAACTGTTCTAAGTCGCCGTGACGTGGATTTTTATCCTCCGTGAAAGGAGTACAGTCATGATTTTGTTGTGATAGTCATTGGGCAATTGCTGGTTGATTTCTTCTTAATGAGTTAACAGGTATTCAAACAAAACAAGGCACATGAGCCCTTTTCTTCACCATCGATCTGGTCCCACTCAGCATCTGGTACCACTCAGTGGGATAAGTTATCGTTTCAAACAATGTAATTCCTTAGTGAATGTAAACACATAAGCCACAAACAGTATGATGTACGATTTATTGCCTGGCATATTTCACTGCATCTCGTCAGGTACATACTGCAGAATTATAAGATTATATAAAGTGAATAAATACATCTGTTCTCTCCAATACTTAGTTCTCGAATATTCTCTCACGTGTTTTAGGCTACGTATTTCTTCGTGTGTTAACCTAGACATACGCTAGGAACAGTCACAAGTTATCGAAAAAAAGTAGGGGGGATCACTGATCTAAATACAAACGAAATTTATTGTTAAAATGCAATTTAAATGCTGTTCGGCAAACGTATTGCAAGAAGGCTTGACAAACGCGCGCTTAAACATCCTGTATTGCGTCTGCAAATCGTCTGGTTTGAACAGCGATGACACCAAGTAACAACAGAGCAAAGAGAGTAAAATTTGTAACCTTCATTTCCACAACAAGCACATATTTACGAAGTCATCACTTGTTTGAAAAAATGCAACCTGCGTCAAATTGTCCCCATTTGGCGTTGTTTAAGCAAATCTGCAGGGCTAAAACCAACGCCTCCTATAAACTTCCGTTTTCATATTTGTCTTCAGTTTTTTTTTTTCTCTCTTGCTCGCAGTGTGGCCAAATTGAGAGATTTCTCGGAGATATCTTCTTGTAAATACCATTACTGTAACGGTTATGACAACGCCAAGAAAAATGCGGCCCCAGTGGCAATTGAGCGATTTCTAGAATGTTTGCCTTTTCGCCGTCTTGCGTGGTGTGGATTTTAACAGGTGAAATTCCAGCAGGAAGCGAAAATAAAAGGTGACCAAATATCAACACGATCTGCTTGACTTCAGTGTCGGAATATGTGAGCTTGTTGGAAGAGACCTGGCTGTTCCCTTTTAATTGTTTACGTAAACGAGCAGTTAATTTCCTTTAGTTCATGAGTTGTTTTTGTTTTTAAATTTAAATATAATGAAATAATATGAAAACGAAAGTTTATAGTAGACGTTGGTTTTAACCCTGCAGATGTGCTTAAACAACGTCAAGTGGGGACAATTAGTGTGTAAAAATGTTCGTGAATTTATTTAAGCGCGCGCACACATACGCACCGGTCAATGTGTGTTATTTGTTTAATTTGGCCCTGACTTACCAATTCAGCCTGAGTAATTAAAATTAACTTAGTAAAAATATGAATAAAATTTAGTGGAACTGCGGTAAAGCTGTGAAAATGTAAACTGTATAAAATAACACAAAGTAATGCAGCTTCACATCGTAATTCTGTTATGTGAAGTTGCATTACTTTGTGTTATTTTATATTGTTTAAAATTAACTTAGTCCAGCGTGGGCGGAGAGCCGAGGTGGTGCAGACACTAGACGCTTGCCTGACTGACCGATGCCATGGGTTCGAGTCCAAATAGGATATTTAAAAAAAAACCAAACCGGGCTCCCAGGTCGGCTATGCCTAAACTGGCTACCAGAAAATGTTTCGGGAAGTAAAGGCGACCGGTGTGAGACTGACCACATCAGCCACCGAGTGACTATTGGTCTATTAAAATGTGGGTTTAACACCATATACCCAAGGCACCTTGATGCGTGTCAAAGGGTTCTT
This sequence comes from Cepaea hortensis, assembly GCA_963921405.1. NCBI lineage: Eukaryota > Metazoa > Mollusca > Gastropoda > Stylommatophora > Helicidae > Cepaea > Cepaea hortensis. Next base: position 47,946,450 of record OY992895.1, on the reverse strand, counting down.
TGCTTACCGGAGTGTGCCATCTCACGTGACCCAAACATCGCGCCACATATACCACACTCTCCCCTCTCCCCACTTAGACGGGCTCCAACAGTTGAGATTCTACAAGTATAGATTCAGTATAATATATGGCTCCTCTTCCATTCCAGTATTTCGAGAAATAATGTAATGTAAACCGTAAACTGAGTATAGAAATTAGACGTAGACAATTAAATCGAGAATTGTTGTCCACGTTATGAGAAGAAATAAACTTGAGAACTTGGTGACACCTGGCAAGATTGAGGCGAAAAGAATAAGAGGAAGGCAGGGAAGTAAATATTTGGAAGGTTTGGTCACACGACGTAATCGAGACAAAAACACAAGAGTTGACATACGACACTCTTGTGCCCCTGAAGTCGGAGTGGGCTCGCCTGGTGGCGAGGGACACTGATAATAGGGAAAACTAATCCACACATAAAATTCAGTCCAGCACTACTAGAAGTAGTGTTGATGGACTACGCTTGAGTTCAAAGCGAGAGAGCGCCCTCCCTCCCCCCCCCCCAAAAAAAAAAAAATAATCTACGACTCTGGTGATCGTGTAAGATGGCGAAACACAATCTTCCAAGCTTATCAGCATGGCACACGATGATGATCATATGGAGAAGTCCCTTACTTGTGGCACTCTATGTGATGACACATGTGGAATTGTCTCTATTGTTTTTTTTTATTCTTGTTGCGTTCGCTCGCTTTGAACTGAAGCGTAATCTATAAGCGTGCTGCTACTTCTAGTGCACAGGACTGATTTTTCGTGTAGATTAAAATAGTTGCATATCCTTTACGGACGTAGTAGTCGACCTCAGCATTTTTGGCTGTTCGTGATTCCTGAGCAAGTTTACGTTCAGTAGTTTGCCATTGCCTTCTGAAAGACCGGCACCCATACCATTTCATTTTTAAAAAACACAGCTGTGTTTCGAACGCGGTATACCGGATTACGAGCTGCGTCCGAAACATCTTCGCCGCGGAGCGGGGTGTGGATTAGCTCCCCTTATTACTTTAATACCAGTGTTCCTCGCCATCAGGGGAACCCACTCCGACTTCTGTGATAAGTCGAAATAAAGCAATGACTGCGGTTCATATTGCCGTATTTTACGGGAATTTTGTTTGCGGTAACGTTCGGTTATTTGCTTTTGTGTCTCCGATATGGGGACAGTAAGCGTATCAATCAATCATGTGCCATGCCGGAAAGCGTGGGCGGTCATGATTCGCCATTTCACTCGATCACCAGAGTCCAGGTATTTTCCTCTCGGTCTTCATGATGTTAAATTCCTCGATTATTTCAAGATCGCATTAAAACAGAAACCGATTGCCGAGTATTGTAGCCCTCTTTATTGTCTACAAATCTATACATCTTGGCTTCTCAAATCTTTCTTCTTACGGAGATAAAGAGACTGTCTTTTTAAGACGTAAATTGACTCGTAAATTCCGTTTTATATAGACGTTACGAATTGATCTTGTATGAATACTTCAATTAAGCATCAATTTGTACGCGTACTGTTTAATTTTCGACTATTTAAGCTGGCGGGGACATCCCAAAGTGAAATCATTAAGATCGCATGCTATGATGCTGTAATGGCGGGAAAATAGCGGATTTCCGTGTCATAATCAAGTGATAATCAATTAAAACTTTTATGGATTATTCAGAGCGACGAAATGATCTGAATGCATGTTTGCATTCAACACCCATTCTAGTATTTATGTGTAAATTGTCATCACTCTACGTGGCTGGGGTAGATTATTTTTTTTTTTATAACTTTGTAAAACGAATTCTCAGGTTAAAATAGATCTCGGTATCTCGGCCTCGCGTTGACAACAGCGCTCTGTAGCTCGCGCGATCTGACGTCATCACAGCATGACGTGGAGATGTGTGTGTGTGTGTGTGTATATATATATATATATATATATATATATATATATATATATATATATACACTGGCAGAGTTATATGCACTTGAGTTAGACAGCGGCTGTGTTGATCTCCCTTGGCATTAGTGTAACCAACAGTGGTGTGAGTGTGTATGTAGGATGGCAAAAAGTGAAACGGTCAAAATAGTTTTTTTAATGTGTGTGTGTGTGTGTGTGTGTGTGTGTGTGTGTGTGTGTGTGTGTGTGTGTGTGTGTGTGTGTGTTATATTAAACGATAAACTGACACACAAACAGTAATATCTAGGCTAAGAAATGACCTACAAACTTAAGTAAGGTATTGTTGGATGTGTTTCCTCAAGAGGTATCCAACTATGCAGGTTATATAATTAAAAAGCAATTTATAAAATGTTACTAAAGTGCCTATCAATGAGAACGTAATATTGCCAGTCATGATCAGGAATTAAATACGAAAAATGAGCTTTTAAAACGTTTTGTGTGTGAGTGTGTGTGTGTGTGTGTGCGTGTGTGTGCGCGCGCGCTCGTACATTAGAAGTTAGTGATTTTTAAAACCAAGAAGGTTTATTTGTTAGATTGTTCTGTAGGTCAGATGGGAAAATTTCCGACATAAATGCACAGACAGACAGACAGAGAGAGAGAGAGAGAGAGAGAGAGAGAGAGAGAGAGAGAGAGAGAGAGAGAGAGAGAGAGAGAGAGAGAGAGGAGTATAGACAGACAGACAGTTTCGTAAAATAATAATTTTCAGTTTCCTGGGAATGAGAGGCGGCTTGGGAGGTGATTGATAGGGCTAATAGCCCTAATCTCATAATCATCTCATAATCAGACTGCTGTCCGTTCATCTTTTGGTGTTACCTTCCAACGTGTACTGTAGTGTACTTCTTGCTAGCCCGCTTTTGAATTTCACCCTCCACTATGAGTGTTAATTCTGATGTGCGGAAGCAAATCATGGACAATCTGCAGATGCACGAGGAACTATGTGGAAGTTGTGGAGGTGTGGTTTTCTAGAAGAATTATGAGAACACTGTGGTGGGGGTGGTGGGGTGGGGGGGGGGGGGGGGTTAGAAAGGGCAATGGAGAAGAAGTGAACTCACAAAGAGAACTGGTTATTCCAGTGTTTCCCAACCTTTTTTGTACCGTGCCCCACTTAAGCCTTTCTAAAATTCATATTGCCCCCCTCTCCCGCCCCATGCCCCCCCTCAACATATACATTATTTTTAATATTCAAAAATTGAAATGTTCACTAAAGAAACTTGAATGATAGTTTTTAGGAAGAAATCACTAGGTAATTATTGAGCAAACACAGTAAGTAAATTTTCAAAACATATAATGGAGAACTGAAATTCAAGTACAAAATAATTTTAATGAAAGATTTTTCTATATTATTTTAATTATTAGTAATTATTTATTATTCAAATTTAGTGAGATCCTTGCGCTTGATGCTTGCTGCAATTTAGTTAACTTCAGTCTCAAGTCTCCCCGTTTTGTTATATTCAGCCGATTTCTTCCATTTTCGAATTGCCCCCCATAACAGTCAAATTGCCCCCCTGTGGGGCGTGGGCCCCACGTTGGGAAACACTGGGTTATTCCCATCAGAAGAAGACAGTCTACATTCTCTGGGCATGCTATGAGAAAGAGAAAGCCAAAATAACTCGTCACAACAGCAAAGTTGGAGCGCAGAAGAGACAGGGAGAGACTAACAGATGTGCTAGACAATTTGACATCATAGCATGGAGGAACATCAGTATTATAAATGTTTTGCAGCCCACAAAACAGGGTTGTGGACAGACATGGTCACCAACTCCACACGTCATTGACTATAAGATGAGTTTTAACTGATTCAGTGCCGAAGAATAATATACCGACATATGTGAATTCCCATTTGTACAGAAGGATTATATATCACCAAACTAGGGTCAGCGTGTTTTTTGTTTCGTTTCGCAGTATCTTCCACAATTTCAATTCTCAGTGAACGGAAATGTACATGAATTAATATTGTTCATCTGATACTGCACAATGTTTGGCTCAAATTTACTTTTTCTTTGGCACTGAATCAGTTAAAGAGTGTTAGTTAGTTAGTTAGTTAGTCGCAGTTCCAACTTCACAGCAACGGGTCGTCCCCATTATGCTCCGTTCCTGTGCCAGTGAATATCACACAAAACGTTCCTCACTGCCCAATGTGAAAAGTGGAAAAGACAGTTAAAGAGTGTGATTTCTAGTAATGAAAATATTTTATCTGTCTTTTTACTACGCCCACTACGTCTCTTTTCGTACACAGTTTAACTAACTCTCACGTTGATTAATTTTGTTAATTAATTTTGTTATCGTGAAATGCAACCTATTCGACCACTGCGTGCATATCTATGTTGGTAAAATAGTGATCTAAAACCAGCACAGAGATACATTGTTCGGCCACCATTAATGACGTGACGTTCTGTCCATCCAGCCTGGCTCAAGGAATGACCCACACAAGAAATGTGATTTGTTTTCGGAGAAAGAAAGGCGGTCGTGAAGAGAGATGGCCACCTCAGATCAGTCAAGTTCTAGCTATCCGAAAGTTCTACACTTCACACCCCTACGCCAGCGTTAGCTGTGGGATTACTTTTATCTTTGCCACAGAGAGTTAATCCTCCCTTTCTACATTGACCTTTAAGGTGCATTTATAACGGAGAAAAGGGGGGAAAATTAATCCCGGATTATGAGGGATTGCAGTTGTCTTTCGCTTGACTGAGCAGAACAGGCTCCAACCATCAATGTGCCAGGCAATACACTATAGTATATGTGATCAACTTTTCGCCTCGTATATACAAGCAAATGTGTTGTTAACCTGTCCACGTTTGAATCTACCACAACCTGATAAACTTGCTGGCTCTGCATCCCCTGCAGATGGCCAGCCCATGGGTAGTGATAGTGATGCCCTTAGAGGGCTGTCGAAAGCGAAAGACTTTGACGCAAACGAATCCACATCGTTGTCCAGAATGAGAGACTCGGGAGTAAGCATTGGCACGGTCAGTCACTAGTGGCACATCGGGAGAACGAGGGGCCTCGTCAACCAACACACAACGGGCACTATTAGCTACCGGATGTTGATGAATATGTTGGGAGGGGTGGGGATGGGGTTGGAGGATCTGAGCATCTATGGACTTGTCCCACAAATAACAGATCTATCACCACTACCACCACCACTATACAGTTAATTGCTTTCCCTTTTACAGGACGTTGCGATAAACCCCAACAATATATTGGCTGCTCCCAAATCGTCTGTGGCTGACTTCAGATTCCCGGGTCTGCACATGCTAACCAAATCTGGCAATGTCATTTAACATACAACACGTTATGTTTCTCGCCAGGTGTATATATGTTGCCTCTTTGAAAGTAGGGCATTTTCGATATCCCATTGAATATCAGTCTCGAAATTTCTGGCATTGAAAGAATTTATATCCTTAACATTCATCTTGAATACCCAGCTCAGGGAGCAGAGCACAATTGGCAGTAACGTATAGATCGAATCTGTGTAGTTCTGTGGTGGTTGTATGATTATGGTTATGAGAATACTGTGTTTCCCACAGATGATATTAATGCTGTGTAGCTGTTGTTAATTTTCTATATTTGTTGTCAATGTGCTACAGTCCTGGCTGAACTTGATATGGCGTAGCAGTGGTTCATCATCATCATCATCTGCTGGCGTAGGCGGTCATAGCTCTCCACAGATCTGGGTCTTTGGTGCTCTGGATCAACTCTGTTGATGATATTCCTTCATGCCACAGTTTCTGTCCATCCAGCATCATTTCTCTTGGTCTACCTCTGCCTCTTTTCCCCTCGATCTTTTCAGTGCAGCAGTGGTTGTTATAAATAATACAGTTGTTAGTAGCCACAGAGTTATACAAGTGTGTTCTCTTCTTCCTCTTTCGTTCCGAAAATTACACTTGTTGTGTCTTGTTTGTTCACTGCGACAATTAGGCCTCTAAAAGTCGCTTAAAAGTCGACAGGGTCGACTTCATTGCACCGGGTTTTATCCCATATGGCTCGGTCTCTTTCCGCAGCACGGAAAGCGTCGCACAAAGCACGAACTCCGTAGCTTTTAGCGACGACCCATGGGAGTCTCCGAAACATTTAACTCGTAAACCGAAGGACGCGGCCCGGAATCGAACCCACAACCTTCAGCTCACGAGTCAAACGTCAAACGGCTTGACCACTTCCCCACAGAGACTCCCAACTAGGCCTCTTGTTGTGCCTACCAAACAATCAGTGTGTTTGAACCCAGGTCTTTTCCTTCTTTTATGATCTCAAATAAAACTGTAAAACAACAGTTGTTACTTTTCAGCTCATTCCTCCTCCTCCTTCTACTCTTCTTCTTTTTGTCCCTCCATGAAACACAGGCTTCGAACCATCCAACACCAGCTCTGCTAACTTATGCTATTAGTTATTACTTATTTCTTTGCTGTTGACTCCTTAATGTTTTCCCCCACATTATTCATCTCTAATTCAAATCCTCTTCTTCGTTCGATCTAGGCCGCCTTATATTCTTTAGTCGTGTTACTTCCAGAGATGAGACTTTATAGTCATGAACATGGTTCCTCAATGTGAGTCATCTATAACTAGGATCTGTTGCGCAACTGATTTTCTTTCATGTATTCAGTGTTCTGAGTGAACTCCATGTTGACGGTCCTCCTATACAAAAAATCTAGTCCATATATTCTGTGCAGTTATCAAGTAATGAATGTTTGTAGTTTATTCACAACAGTTTGTTATTTTCCACACTTCTGGTCCTTACAGCAAAACTAATGTGACAGAGTTCGTTGTTTGGCTGTGAATCCTATGAAATCCCCAGTTTCAACTGAAGTTATCTCACACCATACACAGGGCGTGCACCTATCGGGGTGTGGTTGATATAGAGACTTCTCCCCGTTTGACACCAAAGTGCCATGAACACAGGGACGTTTTTGCAGAGCACTCCGTCCCTTTTCCAAGCTCAGAAGCCTGAGGAGCGTGCAAGGTGGGTACTGGAACTACACGTCTGGAGGTTAACATGGTACAATGTAATTAGGTCATCATTCAGCACGGTACACACGACAGGCTGAGATAAGCCCGCCCTGGGTTAGTCATGCTTTCTCCATAGGATGTAGGCTTTTCATTGACAGCAGACTAGAACCCAATGCCCAGGCGCAAAGAGGGGAATGGGAGGACGGGGGAGAGAGAGAGAGAGAGAGAGAGAGAGAGACAGAGACAGACACAGAGAGACAGAGACTCACAGAGAGAGACAGGCAGAGAGAGAGAGAGACAGAGAGAGAGAGAGAGAGAGAGAGAGAGAGTACAGCAGGCATTAGAGTTACATATTGTGTCGGGTCATTTTCAAATTCTGCCCTATATAACCCCCCCCCCCCTTCCCCCCCCCCCCCGCCCACTAATTGAACCCTAGACTATGAACCAACTCACACCAGGCAGTTGTATCTGTGGCTATTCCCTGCAGCTTTCACCATGTCCCCTCCATATGATTCATCACTGTCTCTCATTCTCCGTGTGGTTTTATGTCTTCCTCCATCACTTTTGCTCGCAGGTTCTAGTGAAATGACTGCTAGCTATACTACTACCATCAAGTTTTCTCAAAATGTGTTCTGTCTAAAACCGGAGTCTTTTCCGCACCTCTTGAAATGAGTTTAGTTTATTAGTAACTGTTGTAGCTGCTTTTTGTATTTCTGATTCATAATCAGTTGTAGATGAGGACGGGGCACGTATGGGAAATCCCCGAGTACTGTGATGTCAGAGCTTGACTCATCTCAACTCAACAACGGTACTTTTTGACGATAGAGGTAAATATTCTAAGTTTGTTTCTAGGTTTAACTTCCATTCACTTCCACAAATTTTCTAGTTCTCTGAACGCTCTCTTGCCTTTTGCATTCTTATTTTAATATCCGTGTCAAATCTGTTGAAGTATGTTCTGGAACAAAGTTGCCCGTTGCTTTCTGGGAGTCGTGGCATCTCATTGAAATTGGCGCGGATATTGAGAATAAAACATAATTTCGTTGAGCCAAGTTAAGTGGTTAAAGAGTTAATAAAGTCAGGTATTATTAAGCTGTATATACCCAGGATGCCCAGTTTATAGTCCACATCACTTAAGTACGGCTCTATCTAAGTCTAAACAATTACCTATAAACTAATTAAACAAACAGTGGAAAACTTACTTGAAAAGCTGATGAAGTCTTATTTTCCGAATCAATCCATAGCTACGCCGTTTTTTTCCCTTTTCCTTCCAAAGAAAAACACTATTTTTGCATTTGTGACTGCTGGCTGTATATATTTGCACACGAGTTTCAGCAGTCATTCAACTCTCTCTAAACATAACTAAATGTTACTAATGCCCATTTGGCATTGCAGGCAAAGATCGTAAATGCAAATACATGTTTGAATTGCTTGCTTACACATAAACCTCACATATAATTACACACAGCGATGTTCACCGTTCCGTGAAGTTCTTTAATATGAAACAGACGACTACAGCTCATCACAGTTCATCCAAAGTTATAGAAACACTTCTGGAGGAGAATCAAAATCTTACGGTCGTAACACACGTAGCTATTTCTCTTAGTACCAGACAAGTTCCCTTTTTAGTGGACTGACCTCCCAATGGGCTGGCTCTGCACCGCCAGTACCACAAAACTACTATATTTTTCCACAACAGCCCTTTTCTCCTGACCCCCACCAGTTCAGATTACCACCCCTCCTCTGGTACAAAGTCGTTCGTTGGTCAGTCGGACAGAGCCGTGGTCAGCGGAGTTACCAGTGGCCACGTAACTGGTGAAAACAGCCGCTTCGCGAAGCAGCGGGCATGTCTGAGTGGACGGTGTGTGAAGAAGAAAAACGATGCCTGGTCATTATCTGGTCTAGCGGCTATAGTCTCTTCATGCTATTGGTTTTATTATTCTAAACAACAAATATCTGTAGTACTACAGGGTGTTTGTAAAGTCTCACTACACTTTGTATGTAGAACAGCTGTTTTATGGGGAGTATGTTTTCCGTTTGATGGATGGAAAATATATTCTCTAACAAACAGCTGTTCTACATACACAGTGTAGTAAGACTTTACACCATTTTACAGTGCTTCATAAATGGCAATTTTAAAAAGGCGAATAACAAAGGAGCAAACAATAGATTGGACTATTTATTGCCTGGCATATTTCGCGGCATCTCGTCGGGTACATACTGCAGAAATCACATAACATAAACAAAATTAGTAAGATAAATCCTTCAAGTTGAAACATACAACACAACATATTTACACAGTAATTTGGATTGTCTACCACGGTAATTTTAAATTGACTATCATTTCTTTCTAATTGCACAAAGTTGGCTTTCGTAACGGAATGGCAAATGTCTCTGTCTGCTTTAACTTGCGACCATTATTTTAAGAACGTTACCCCTGCGGTGAGTCGGAAAGTAAATATAGTTCCATTCCTCGCTATATTCCCTTCCCTGACAATTCAGAGAAAACTCTCAAAATCAGCGTCATGTAGCAGGCCCATTCGTGAACGTCGCTCTCATCCCGGCCTGCCAGAATGTCTCCCTTGCCTTATGAATTTTTTTATATTTTTTGGCGTTCACTCGCTTTGAACTCAAGCGTTGTCCATATCTTGCTACTACGTCTAGTAGCTGCCACTACTGATTGGAGCACTGGACTGATTTTGCGTGTGGATTAGCTTTCCCTATTACCAGTGTCCCTCGCCATCAGCCACAAACACTTCGACTTCTGAGGTGCTTGTAATTTACGTTCCCAAGTCTAGGACGAGAAGCCAACATTTTAGTCCAGCTGACCGGCGTAGGAGCTGAACCGACTACTTCGGCATCAGCACACCGGACGATTAAGAGTGGGGGATCTTATCTATTCGGGCACGTTGGCCTCTGAAGGTAGAAATAAGATTGGTTGATTAGGGAAACAGTGACTTCAGTTTCTTGGGAGTCCCTGCAGCACAGTGGATAGCACGCTTCCTTGCCGGCATGGAGGTCTTGTGTTCGAATTCCCGTTGAGGTGGGTTTACTTGCTTGCTTGCATTCGCTGGCTGTGAACTCCAGCTTGAAGTCCTGTATGTCGGATGAAGACATCCTGTTGTTCAACATCAGTGTGATGTCATACCGGACTGAAGTTTTCGTGAGTATCGGTTGTCCCATGTCTGGCTTATTGGTGTGCAGACTGGTGGTTCCTCGCCGTGGAGGCAGATACTCTCCGACTTCGGAAGAAGGTGGGTTTTATTTTAATCAACCTGGGCTGCCAGGCCGACACAGCGTAACCTGGGCACCAGGGTCTGTCCTGGACAGTTAAGGCGGTAGCCGTGATACTGATCAGATCATCCACCGTGTGTCGATTGGTCTATGAACATGAGATGAGCACTGCTCCTCCTCTTTCTTCTCCTTCTTCCTGGACCTTTTCTTCTTCCTCCTCCTCCCCTCCTCCTCCTCCCCTCCTCCTCCTCCTTCTTCTTTTTCTTCTTCTTCTTCTTCTTCTTCTTCTTCTTCTTCTTCTTCTTCTTCTTCTTCTTCTTCTTCTTCTTCTTCTTCTTCTTCTTCTTCTTCTTCTGTTGTTGTTCTTGATGTTGCTGCTGCTGCTAATGCTGCTGCTGCTGCTTCTTCTTCTTCTTCTTCTTCTTCTTCTTCTTCTTCTTCTTCTTCTTCTTCTTCTTCTTCTTCTTCTTCTTCTTCTGTTGTTGTTCTTGATGTTGTTGCTGCTGCTACTGCTGCTTCTCCTTCTTCTTCTTCTTCTTCTTCTTCTTCTTCTTCTTCTTCTTCTTCTTCTTCTTCTTCTTCTTCTTCTTCTTCTTCTTCTTCTTCTTCTTCTTCTTCTTCTTCTTCTTCTTCTTCCGTCTCTGCTGCTTCTCCTCGTCCTCCTTTCCTTCTTTATATTTCCAGAGTGTGTTCGTCATAGCTCTTTAACTCTGAACTCAGTGTGGGAGACTACGATATGTCCAAGTTTATTTCCCCAGTACAGATTTTATCTAAGGTAACGATATCAATTCACCGATAATATTGTTCCTACCAGTTTGCCAGGGCAGTTGCTTTACAGTTTACTTATAGCAATTTCCAACTGCAATGAAGTTTCTAACATGAGTACCTGCACGCTTCTTCTTTTCGCCCTCATCCAAATGATTAGGAATCCGATGTCACTATCCAAGATTTGATGTAGACGCTTGTTATGATTAGAAATCAGTGGATTTTATAAAAATGTCCAGCTCTATGATAATTTGCGACCCCGGTCTCTTCTTCTACTACCCCCCCCCCCCTACCCCCACTCTCTTTTACTGCTTACCCTAGGTTGCGCCACTTGCGCGTTCCCGCCCGAACCATGTAACCGGTTTGCCCCATGGTAAAGGTTAATTTATGAACCCATTGTAAAAAAGCAATCGACCCTTATATATCTGAGTGTGTGGTAATATAAATCCGCTATGAATATTACATCATCGCAGCCTCCATTTCCAGCCTGTGGTTATTACTGCCACATCTGAGATTACCTTGTCATGTGGTTAGTAAACTGCCGGGATTTCCCCGCTCCTTCGGCCGTTTCTACACAACAAATATTGAACAGGTATAACAACCATAAAACACATGGTTGACTACATAGCCTGGCGTCGACACACTGTCGCCTTAAGGTAAACATGAAAATTGATAACAGCGACCTTTTGGTCACGTGAGTGACACCGGTAACTTAAGGGATGGACTTAAGACGGACTATAGGATACGGCATGTCATGAAGGTTATATGGCCAGGAACTCTCTTTATCTCGCGTCTAAAACTGAGAGAGGTATATATTTTGGAGAGGTCTACTTGGCCGTTGGGTTGAATGGACTTTAACGTTGAATTCTTGAACAGAAAGCAATGGAACTCTAAAATGTTGCTGTCCTAGGCAAAAATATGAATACAATTTGGTGGAACTGCGGTAAAGCTGTGAAAATGTAAACAATATGAAATGACACAAAGTAGTGCAGTTTTACATAACAGAATTACGACACATACAGGACATTGCGGCGATTAGCCTTCATCAGCGAACAAACACATACACAAAACACAACATATAGTCACAGAGATCTCATGTGACTACGTTAAGACGTAACGACAGGATGAGAAGAATAAAAAGATGAAAAAATGAAAGCAACGAAGAGAAAATAAAAATTGGAAAAAATGTTCCTACTTACCTCAGAATTCCGAGCTGTGTATACACTTATGTACAATAAGAGCTGCCTGAGACTCAAAGAGTAAAGCTCTGAGTTGGGTAAGACTGCATAGGATTTCTTCTGGCGACTGCAAAGTCATCTTAAAAGTCTTAAAAGTCGAGAGGATCGACTTCATTGCACCGGGTATTACCCCATATGGCTCGGTCTCTTTCAGCAGGACCTCCTGCCGAAAGCGTCGCACAAAGCACGAACTCTGTAGCTCCAGCGAAGACCCCAACGAGTCTCCGAGAAATATGCACTCGCGAACCGAACCCACAACCTTCGGAGCGCGAGGCAGACGGGTTGACAACTTCACCACGGAGACTATCTGTTTGAACCTACGACAATTGATCAGGCAGGCAAGTCTACTAACCACTACTCTGCTCCATCGCCTAGAGAACATGGACCCAGAAGGGAAATAACATACGATCCAGACCTTCTGGCCTAGAGAAACAACTGTGCAAGATAAACTCAACAAAGTTAGTTGCATATCCTTTACAGGACGTCGCAATCAATCCCATCCTCTTTTGGCTGCTTAAGATCTCATAGCATATTTACGTTCAGCAGTTTGCCATTGCTTTCTGAAAGACTGGTAAACATACTATTTTAATTTTAAAAAATACAACGCAAGGCGGTTTACTGCTACATCGCCCACAGCTGTGTTTCGAACGCGATATGTGGGATTACAAACTGTGTCCGTAATCCCTTCGCCACGGAGCAGACATGGACTACAGAGTGAACTAAACAGACTGACATTCACAGAGACGATAACATTGCAGATCTAGACACATTTAAAGTGAACGAAAGCAGCAGCAGCAGCAGTATCAAAAGCAGAATCAGAAGCAGCAGAAGCAGAAGCAGAAGTAGAAGAAGAAGAAGAAGAAGAAGAAGAAGAAGAAGAAGAAGAAGAAGAAGAAGAAGAAGAAGAAGAAGAAGAAGACGAAGAAGAAGAAGAAGAAGAAGAAGAAGAAGAAGAAGAAGACGAAGAAGAAGAAGAAGAAGTGGAAGAAGAAGAAGAAGAAGAAGAAGAAGAAGAAGAAGAAGAAGAAGAAGAAGAAGAAGAAGAAGAAGAAGAAGAAGAAGAAGAAGAAGAAGAAGAAGAAGAAGAAGAAGAAGAAGAAGAAGAAGAAGAAGACGAAGAAGAAGAAGAAGAAGAAGAAGAAGAAGAAGAAGAAGAAGAAGAAGACGAAGGAGAAGAAGAAGAAGAAGAAGAAGAAGAAGAAGAAGAAGAAGAAGAAGAAGAAGAAGAAGAAGAAGAAGAAGAAGAAGACGAAGAAGAAGAAGAAGAAGAAGAAGAAGACGAAGAAGAAGAAGAAGAAGAAGAAGAAGAAGAAGAAGAAGAAGAAGAAGAAGAAGAAGAAGACGAAGAAGAAGAAGAAGACGAAGAAGAAGAAGAAGAAGAAGAAGAAGAAGAAGAAGAAGAAGAAGAAGAAGACGAAGAAGAAGAAGAAGAAGAAGAAGAAGAAAGTAAAAAAATAAATAAAATAAGAATCCCATTTAAGATACTCCAACTAAAGGGTCGTAAATAACATCCCCAGTGAACAGTTAACAAAGAAAGCCAGGGCAGACATCAAAGCGGAGACGAACATTTTACGCAAAGTGACACACAGATGTTTATTGAGCTATTGGAGAGTACAACGGGCATACACTGATGGTAAATGGACACGAAGTACGACTGAAGCATTGTAGAGTTTGTGGCAATGGGTGCGAACTTTCGGCAAGGAAGTAATAACATGAAGTAGTCGAAACCTGATGGGACACAGTGGGGATACAGGTGAGTAAAGAGGAAGAAGAATACAAAAGTAAACAAAATAAAAGGTAAATATCCATTTGATGTCGTATTTGGTATATGGTGCTAACCGCATATTTTTGTAGATTAATCAACACTCGATGAGAAATGTGGTCAAAAATCACCCCGGTCTTCTTTATAATTCAGAATATTTTCTGGTATCAGTTTTTGACAGGGCTTCCAGGAAGCCTGAAATGAGTACCCGGAAATGTCACGAGAAATGAAGGCGGATAGTGGGCTATTAACTACAACACCTAACGAGTGCCGACGGGTCCATAAAACCAGAGGGCTCGTAATGAAACCCTAAACGCCCAAAGATGTGGAAACAGAGTTGGGTTGAGTTGAGCTAAGAACCGATATCACTGTACTCAGGACAATCCCATAAACGCTCCGTCCCCTCGTTCAACAGCCAGCGAAGAGTCAAACTACTAATCGTCCCCACCGCTATCTGATTGATAGTTCTCCTGGTCTTAACTCTCAGTTTTGAGATTCTTCCAGCACTCCTGCCGACCCCCTGCATTATCATTCTTTCCACATCGGGTTCTCAGTTTGTTTCCCCATCTTCTCTACCTGGTCCACACAGGCGCTCGACCACCTCTCGCTTGTCCATAAGTAATCTACCACCAAGATGTACATTCCCTGCCAGCCTATCAGCCTGTTCATTCCCCCGCACTCCCACATGGCCAGGGCCAAAAATCCATACAATTCTCACAATCTGGGACCTCTGACGCGAGGAAAGCCATTCCACACGAAACATTCCTTTCTTCACATTACTAGCACACTCCTTGAGTCCGTAATGAATGCAATGTGTGTTGCAGTGGTCCCTTCTAACCATCGGAAGGCCGCTGTTACTGCTTCCACCTTCATTCTCATGCTGGAGCTCGTAGTCAAAGGAAACGGTGTACTTAACTTGTGTTTTAATTATTATTACCGTCCCATCAAATTATTTATAAATGAAAAATATACATGTGTCGGTCATCGGCCATTTTGCCATTACCACTAGCCAGTTCAACTTCATAAGAGAAGTTATAATTAGACTATCCCAGCCTCAGATTAATAATCATGTGACCACATTTCGGAAATTACTTGGAAAGGGGTTGTTGTCCATAAGGAGTAATGGCTGCATAAACGTGTTAATATATTCCATATAAATAGGACAGGCCACAAGACATAAAATTGTTGCAGCTGCTATTGCTGGAATTGCTGAAATTGTAACTAAACGTGCTGAAATTGTAACCGAAGTTGCTGAAAATGTAGCTGAAGGTGATGTCACCGTAACTGGAATTGCTGAGAATGTAGCTGAAGTTGTTGTAATAGTTGCTGAAATAATTGTAACAACAGATAAGATTATTGTCATTGTAGCTAATGTTGATGTAACCGTATCTGGAGTTTATGTGATTGTAAATTATATTGACGTCACATTTATCTGAAGTCGAAGTAGTTGTATGTGAAGATGTTACACCAGTAATTGAGAGCACTTCTATGGAACAATGTTTTTTTTTTTTGTTTTTTTTTTTCATGCCCTCTGCAGCACGTTGCGATCAACCCAAGGTTGATGTTCAATGACA
The DNA here is from genome assembly GCA_963921405.1 of Cepaea hortensis. NCBI lineage: Eukaryota > Metazoa > Mollusca > Gastropoda > Stylommatophora > Helicidae > Cepaea > Cepaea hortensis. The sequence goes on along the minus strand of OY992895.1, from coordinate 47,930,983 downwards.
TTTTACGTTTAGTAGTTTGGTGGTTTGCCTTTCTTAAGAAGTTATCAGCGCACCGAAAGTTTAAGAGCGAGCGATCTTGTCCTTTCGGCCACGCCGCCGACTCTGAAACTATAACTAAATAAGAAAATTGAAAATGTGGAATTTAAATGTTATAGAAAAAATCGTAGAATGCTGTGAATGAAGCATAAGTGGATTACTGATGTTCTAAACCCATTACATACCACCACAAGAAAAGAATGATCAAATCAGTCAGACAGCCACCAAAACCTGCTCACAACGACTACCACGTTATGGACAGACCAGAACAAATCAGGACTGCGCCTCAGAACAGGACACAATAGAATACGCAACCACATGTATACAAAATTCAAGATTGGTGAATCAGCCATATGCACATATGGATTGGCCCCAAGTCAGCAGATGACATATTCCAAGGCTGCTCAAAATATGTCATATATAGGCAAACCTTCTGCCTAGAGAGACAACAGTGGAAGATAAATCATATGGACCACTGAGTGAACTACAAAAGGCAGCAAAGTCCATACAAGAGACATCATTGCAGTTATAGACAAATTTTAAGGGAACGAAAGGAGAAGAAACTGAGGTTCTACAAGATCTGAACAACAAAGACGGCTGGATCATAAACATCATCCTATTTCAGCTATTGGCTACTGGTATAACAACTTCAGATACAGCGACGTCTAACTTCAGATAAATGCGACATCATTATCATCAACAGTCACATCAACTTCAGTTGCAGTCACAACAATCTTACCTGTAGTTTCAAAGATTTCCACCGCCTCTGTGTTGAAAGGGTTTCGATTGAAATTCTTAAACCCGCATACCGCGT